>OY759261.1:21261959-21546959 GCA_963662155.1 Lamellibrachia columna | reverse complement strand
ACAACCCTTTTTCCCGAGCACCACGGGTAAATTTTGCGTAGACGAACGTCGGTAAGTCACGTCCGTTTGTTGTAATTTGAACCTAAATTTAGACGTATACAGTAATGTTGGACAGTTTCTTTAATTACCCCTCGTTGTTATTGGTATCTGGATGGACGATAATTCGATGTTGCTGGTGGACATTTATTTTGAAGTTAGGCCCACGCATACACATAAACACTTCCTTGTCTGTGTTGTGTGACACTCCCAGCCAGCACGCCGTCATCGGCCCGAGGGCGGATATCAGCGGCTGGCAGGCGGCAGTGCTCGGCATGCGGTTGCCGATCACAGCCCGCTTCCCAGCCGCAGATTTAACAAGATTTAACAAGATTTGCCATCCAAGCCAAAGGCCCAGATGGCAAGTGGACAAGGAAGCCATTGGCTTATCGAGAGTCCAACAATGTTCATCTACTTATAGCCCGCCCTCCTGAGATATGTGTCAACCTTGTTTTTAAACATATTCACGCTGCTAGCAGTTACACAATCTGTAGACAATTTGTTCCATTCATTTATTGTCCTCTGTGAGAACGAGTGCTTCCTGATGTCCAATCTACATTGATCCTTTACTAATTTTACCTCGTCCTCTAGTTCTGCTATCCTTCTTGAGTGAGAAAAACATATTTCTATCAATATTTTCATACCCATTCAATATCTTAAAAACTTCAATCTGATCTCCTCTTAACCTCCTTGTCTCTAGAGTTGTTAAACCACATTCTTTCAGGCGTTCTTCATAACTAAGGTCTCTCAGTTCTGGTATCATTTTAGTTGCTCTCCTTTGTATGTGTTCAAGCGTATCTATATCCTTCTTACGATATGGTCTCCATGCTTGTATACAGTATTCTAAATGAGGTCTAACTATTGCTTTATAAAGAGGTATAATTAACTTTTTTCCCTTGTATGTTATGTTTCTTCTAATCAATCCAAGAATTTGATTACCCTTTGAAGCTGCAATACCACACTGCTCTGAAACTTTCATATCAGCGCTTATTGTAACTCCTAAGTCCTTTTCTTTTACAGTAGTACCCAGAACAGTATCTCCCATTTTATAGTTTACATTCAAGTTCCCATGTCCTGTATGTAGGCATTTACATTTCCCAAAATTTAACAACATCTGCCATTTCTCAGACCATTTCACTAATCTGTCTAGATCGTTTTGTAAATGTTGTTTATCACCATCAGTATTAACCTTTCTAAACAGTTTTGTGTCATCCGCAAATTTCAGTATGTTACTTGTTATACTGTCGTCCAAGTCATTGATATATATTAAGAATAATATAGGTCCTAATACTGATCCTTGAGGTACCCCACTCAAAACTGATTTCCAATTTGAAACTTCTCCATCTACTACAACTCGTTGTCTTCTGTCAGTCAGCCATTGTTCTATCCAGTCAGTTATGCTATCCCCGATACCATGGGCTTTTAATTTAAGTAGTAATCTTTGATGTGGCACTTTGTCAAAAGCTTTCTGAAAATCTAAGTAGATAATATATACTGGCGATCCCACGTCTATCCACTTAGTGATTTCTTCCAAAAAACATAACATATTTGTTAAGCATGACCTCGCTTTAAGGAATCCATGTTGAGATGAATTTAATAATTTATGCTTAACGAGGAAGTCCACCATATGGTCTTTAATTAACCTTTCTAATAATTTACAAATCACTGACGTTAAACTCACTGGTCTGTAATTCTCCGACTTATTTCTCGAACCCTTTTTAAATAATGGTATGATGTTTGCTTCTTTCCATTCAAACGGAACAACTCCCTCTTTTAATGACAAGTTGAATACTCTTGCAAGTGGTATACTGTGGATGCGGCGCTAGCACTCGTGGGAGGTGATTTATCAGTACTCGGACCGAGGGAGGCCCGAACACTGATTTCTGACGCGCGCCGTATACCTATGATTTATTACTTGTATTAAATTTCGCATGTGGTGTAGGGGAATGTTTCCTGCGCGATGACGCACCATGCTAGAAGCGAAATAAAATTAAGAGAAACTAAAATTTGTATGAACCGTGTTATTATTCTTACAACAAATTAACAAGCCATGACAATTACGTTTGTAAGCTCCAGATGCTTACACTATTCACTGAACATTATATGCGACTGACGCGCCGCAAGATAAGGTACGTGTTTACAAATTCCTTTGTGAATCTTTGGCTGTATTTTGTACTATCCAATACATTGATTTTTAGCATTATATAAATTATTTTTGTTCGCAAAGCATACGAAGGTAGAACTATGCACATCGTAATTTTAGGCCTCAAACTCAAACGGCAACGCCAAAGGCAAAGCAAAGGTAAAGGCCGTGAACTGACAGCCATGCCCATGCCATGGACATAGGCATAGCCTAGCCTTATCCTTAATTAGGTCAATAATAGGTGAAGTCTGAAGATTTATTTATACTGGCTCAGTATGTACTGTCTGTTTATGTTTATTTCTTGCGAGTACTTTATAAGAACAGAAACACATAATTATATACATGTATGCATGCATGCATACATACATATAATTATACCTTACCTTATGATACCTTATGACGATTCTGATCGCAGGATCCAGTTGATTCCTCCATGATCAGATCTTCAGAATCAAATATTTTTATATCATAATTTCCGGGTCCATTTGTTATTGTTAAAGGAGATTCATAGTGGTATATTATTGCCTGGGGTAGACCAGAATTTGTCTAGTTTGTTTTTAAATGAGTTAATTGATCTAGCTTGTATTACAGAGTTTGGGAGACTATTCCATGGTTCAGCCACGCTAAGAGGGAATGCATTTTTCTTAAATAAATGTTTGCTCTTTGGGTAAATATTTTAAGGGAGTGTCCTCTATTTCCTGATCTTAGTGTCACATCCTCCCATTTCAGGAGGTTTGGTGCAGATTCATTATCGTATAGTTCGTGCATTATTTTATAGACTTCTATCATGTCTCCTCTTAGCCTTCGGTATGCTAATGTGGGTAGCTTCAGTAATTTTAGTCTTTCTATATATGACAAATCCTGCATACCAGGAAGTTGTTTTGTGGCCCTTCTCTGGACGTTTTCTATTGCTATTTTATGTTTTATCTTATATGGATACCATACTGCTACGGCATATTCTAGGTGAGATCTAACCATTGTCTTATATAGTGTCATGAAATAATCATTTTCACCTATATTATTTTTTCCAATTTCCATGTGTTTTGTCTGGGTGGAATTTTAATAACCATTTGTCACTCCATTGTTCTAGGATACTTAAATCTTGTTGTAGTATATCCTGATCATTTGTATTTGTTGTGGCTCTAAATATCTTAATGTCATCAGCGAACAGAAATGTATTGGATTTAGTTAACTCTGGCAGGTCGTTTACGTATGGAACAAACAATAAAGGTCCTAGGACAGATCCCTGCGGTATCCCTGATGTTACTTTGTGCCAGTTTGATTCTTTTCCATTTACTGCTACCTTTTGTCGTCTATTTGTGATGAATGCCTCAATCCAGTTAACTAAATCATTCCTAATGTTAAAACTTTTTAATTTACTTATTAGTCTCGTATGTGGCCCGGTATCAAAAGCCTTTTGAAAATCCATATAAATAACATCTGTGTAATTACCCTTATCCATTTCTGAGGTCCATTCATCTAGTATTTTAATTAGTTGGAGAACTGTTGATCTGCCAGAGATAAAACCATATTGTTTTTGACTGAACAGACCATTGACTTTCATGTAACTGATGATGTGATTTCTAATAATTTTTTCCATGCATTTACAAACTACGCTTGTTAGGCTTATTGGACGATAATTGCAAGCTAATATGACTTCCTTAACTTTATTTGGGCTGATGACTTTGCTTGGGTTTTTTTCCAACTGAGCTTCTTTGATCATTTCGATGACTCTTGTTTCGTCCACTTTGGTTCTGATTTCTTTCTCTAGTTCAATGATTCTCTCACTTCCACTTTCTTAAGGAACTTCTGACACCTTTCTTCGCAGCTTTTTTCATTTTTCAAGTTTTTCATTACTTTTGTGTCACATGGACAGAACCAGTGAATTTGTGGTTTGTCCGTCATAATTTTATATTCTTTATCCGTTATTTCAACACATTCAATGCAGTAATGTTTATCACAGTACTCGCATTCCAACAATTTGTGGTTAGGTCCTTTGAAAATTTTTTTACACCCTGTGCATATCCATACGTCATCATCATCGGTCGTCCATACAGTCATTTTTACTTTTTGTCCTTGGTTTTTTTTTACTTGCCATAACCTGGCTACTTTAGTTTTATTTATTTTATGTCTACTTTAAGACTGAGTTAGAGTAACTATTATTTATTGCTTATATATATTTTTTATAATGTTATGTTGTGCAAGGGATCAAGGCAGTGCTGGGAGAAAGAGATTGAGTCTGGGGGGTAGATCGGAGACTCAGTGGTTTATTTACAGAAACGAAGAGTGATACCCAGGGCGACTCTGGGTATATTGAGTTGCCTTGATGAAAGGGCCAAATTAGTATAAGGTCAAGAATTTGTGCAGGATGGTTGAAGAAGTGTATTTATGTCTGACTAATTTCTAGTGTTTTGTCTAACTAATGTTTATGTCTAATTTCCTATGTCTAAGTTTTGTATGTCGAGCGTTGCTTGGGGTTCTTTTTTCATTTGTTTACTTTAATATGGCGGGAAAAATTCGATTTCAAAGTTAAAGTTATTTTGGGAATCCTAGAAGGTAGAAGTTATTTAATTTTTGGTACTGTTAACAGTATCTAGTTTGACTTGTGCTATAAGTTTAACTATTAGTTAAAGAACTTTGAATGGTTAGTTAAGATTAAGATTTTGAGCAGCTGTTACTACGTACGCTTGTGCACCTGAACCGGAACCGGAAATCCACTTTATATTCTGTGAAATTTTCATTTCATTCTGCCCTGTATCGGTTGCTTAATTCGTTCTCGATCAATATACTTGTTTTATAGTAGTAAAATGTTGTATACATTGTAAACTGTGGTATACCATGGTTTACCTGTTTCAAAACAACATGGTATTTTACCATGGCTTCCCTGTTTCAAAGCACCATGGTTTCTATGGTATATCATGGTATTTTACCATGGTTTACCTGTTTCAAAACACCATGGCATTTACCATGGTATATTTTCACAAAACACCATGGCATTTACCATGGTATATTTTCACAAAACACCATGGCATTTATCATGGTATATTTTCACAATTCCATGGGCCGTGGACACTTGGTATTGTTAACTTAATTGTTATGTTAATATTTCAGATGCTGTCCGAAACAATGAGGTGACAACAAATGGCACAACCATGAGCATGACATAAAGCGAGTCATCCAGGAATGGTTCCAAACTGCCTCTGTCTGTGTTCAGGATGGTGGTAGGAAGCACCGAATGGACCGAACATAGGCTAAGCAGGATGTGGCAGGAGTAAACAATTGAAGTGAATGTTTTTGAGTACATTCATTTAAGTACAAGTAAGAGATGGTCAACGCTTATTTATTAAATATCGTATAATAAATTACACAAATCCACATACGATTATATATATCAACCTCAAAACATTTGTGATAAAATGTTAACAATATATGTATAAGATAATATGCTTGTATTGAAAGTAATGTCATGGTGCTTTGGTGGCGTTGCATTGATCAGTTTAAAAACAAATTCCAAGAGCATTGTTTATTTAAAAGAGAACCTGGAAAAATCATAGTAAAGTTATACTGTATAATCTGTATTCATAAATATACATTTGAACGGTTAACTGGTAGTTTAAGTTTGAATTTGCACATATATATTCATAGCAATGTCTAGGAAGGTTGCACAGTACATTGAAATTATATAGGTCGTTGTGTACATACTGAAGCCTTTCAAGAGAGTGAGTGTGGATTTTTACTGTGATTGGATTAGGGGTGTTATTGAATATTCAAGTGATGCTATCTGTAATGCGTTTGTTTGTCAGTTCAGTGTTTGTACTTTAAATGTGGATATTCCCATGACTTTTGTGCCATATACATGCACACCAGAATTATGTATTATGCTTACATTTTTTAGGTATTCAGGAAGGTTTCTGATGACATATTAGTGATAACAGTTTAATTGTCATTTAAAGATATCTTCAACTTTTATTTAGCAGTTTGATACTTTTTAGCAATGGATAGAAGTGTGTGCATTACATACTGACTGTTTGTTATCATTTTTGTCGCACACTTCTGTAGTTTTGTTATTATGTATACCTGTTACAATAGTTTATATGGGGAATGATTAGTGACTTAATGTTAATAGGTTTAATAAAATACATTGTGGAAGGTATCTTATTAAAACTGTACAACTCATATTGATTAATAAATTTTAAATGCCTTTGTTGGGCCTATTTCAATCTTCATTGGACTTGTTTTTTTGCTTATATATATATATATATATATATATTGGACGACAATGTACCAATGATTAGCTGCTCATAGGCCGACTGTGCCTAGTTTTGCCAAAATTAATATGTGTGTGTATGTATATATACATATACACATATGTGTGTATATAATAATTATATACATATATATGTATATTTAATATACACACATTTATCAAAACTAGGCACAGTCGGCGAATGAGCGGCTAATCATGGCAGCCGCTTATGAGCCGCCCTCGGCCCAATGTTGAGCCGACGGACAAAACTTACATCGGCCCGCAGGCGGATGCCGATGTTGGCCCGATGGAAAAAAACTACATCGGCCCGCAGGCGGATGCCGATGTTGGCCCGATAAGTTTGCCGCCCTCGGACCGATGTTGAGCCGATGGACAAAACTTACATCGGCCCGATGGACAAAACCTACATCGGCCCGCAGGCGGATGTCGATGTTGGCCCGATGGAAAAATACTACATCGGCCCGCAGGCGGATGCCGATGTTGGCCCGATAAGTTTGCCGCCTTCGGACCGATGTTGAGCCGATGGACAAAACTTACATCGGCCCACAGGCGGATGCCGATGTTGGACCGATAACTTTGCCGTCCTCGGCCCGCTCTCGGCCCGCTGTAGGTGTGCTGGCTGGGCTATTGGTGAAGCCATTGACCCAATTTAGAACGAACGACTGTTCTAATTCAAGAACAACAAATTGGCTCCAATACCTTGAAAAAACACTTAACAACTGCGAGCCACGTGCAAGGCACTTGGACCTTATGATAGATTCAACTGTGACATGGCATGACCTTGTGACTGACCCAACAGTGACTTTTTGTAGGCATTTTGTAGAATTCCGTGCACCTCATTAACTTTACAAGAGTAATTCGATCAGGTGAGTATATAATATATATACAACTCGTCGTAGTAATCGGGGACACGGCACCGGAATGACGTCATCAAAGTTAGGCAAAGTAAGTAACTGACACATGCCGAAAATCAAAATGTTTTACTTTGCATATGTTATAAATGAAATAAGCTATAACATTTGTAGGTAGGCCTATCGTGAAACTTCCCCGGCAACTATGAAGTGTGTCGCCGTGTGGCTGCTGTTGCTGCTGGTCGTGGTGGAATTTGCAGGCGAAGGTAGGTAGGATGATCAACCTCACTGAAGATGTATTGCAAGTACCAACGTTGTTATGTTATATGACCTTAAGATAGATCCACTGACTCAGATTAGGTAATTCAATTGAATTAATTAACTAGATAGCAATCCAAGGCAAAGGCTCAGATGGCAAGTGGACAAGGAAGCCATTGGTTTATCGAGAGTCCAAAATGTGTTATCTATGTGTAACCCGCCCTCTTGAGATATGCATCAAGCTTGTTTTTAAATATATTCACGCTGCTAGCAGTTACACAATCTGTAGATAATTTGTTCCATTCATTTCTTCATAATTTTTTTCATTCTTTTCTATTTAAGAGTGATATGTTGAACGCTACTATGACGACTTACAAAGTTTTTAACATTGCGACTACCTTTTGCATACAAGGTATCATTGAAGTTACATAATCACCATACAAATGTACTAAGTTATATGTATTGTTTTTGTTATGCATATTATGGTTCCTTTCAACCTGATTTAGTGCACCTGGTGAAGTGTTACTCGTGTGGTCACTACAACAATGACATGAGACCAGAGTGTAAAAACGCCAACTCTGGCAAGATTGCTACATGTGCAAAGGGGTGCTGGGTAGGTAGTCATCATTTATGTGGTATTTTCGCCCACGTCATCACTTCTGTCACTAGTCACATCATACTACCTACATGATATTTTTACACGTAAAATAATAATGTATTATATCTTTATTTTATAGATTAGATATATAATCTATAAAGCACAGTGTTTGCCTGCCTGCCTGCCTGCCTGCCAGCCTGCCTGCCTGCCTGCCTGGCTGCCTGCCTGCCTGCCTGCCTGCCTGCCTGCCTGCCTGCCTGCCTGCCTGCCTGCCTGCCTGCCTGCCTGCCTGCCTGCCTGCCTGCCTGCCTGCCTGCCTGCCTGCCTGCCTGCCTGCCTGCCTGCCTGCCTGCCTGCCTGCCTGCCTGCCTGCCTGCCTGCCTGCCTGCTTGTCTTTTTGTGGGGGGAAAACTTTGCAAGGTTACCCATGGGTCCTGGCGGACATGGGGGGTCGGATGTCTAATTTAAAAAAGGCTGTAGCGGAATTTGCAACCGTTGCATTATTTTATTTTCTATGAAACAACAGCGTTATGTACTGCAGGTGTACCGATATGAGGCCGGTGGATCGTCGACCTACGCTCGCGGGTGTAAGTCCGACTCGAGTCTGGCGAGGAGCGACACGTGTGAAGAATTCGACGTTGAAACTTGTACTGTGCTTGGCAGCTATAGCGTAAGTAAAGCATTTTAGTTGTGCAAATAGGTCAGATTTAGATATCCATATTTCATATTCACAGGTTCAGTTGCTTTTAAATAATAACAATATAAAACAATTTATTAAAATATTGATTCAAATGACAAAACATTGTAAGATGGTGTTCTGATTGTTAATTTCTGATTAATCACTTTAACCAGATAATCGCACGTTCTTGTAATACATGTCGTGATGCCTGTAAAATTGCATAGGTTATGGTCAATTTACTGTAAGGTATTTTTAAACATTTGTGACTGAATGTACTGTTAAAAACCAAAAGCATTAACATTATGTACTGCTGTAGCCTATTTATAATTCAGTCAGTGGTCATATGTTAAATAAATAATAATTACTGTTTAAAATAGTTGACATTGATTGTGCAAAATGAAATGTGTCACTGCTATCGTTTTAGTCTCATATGAATGACATGTCTAATCTTACTAAATCATGTAGAGTTGTGAATAAGCCACAATGTAACTTATCGTGTCCTCTTCCTGTACAGGTGTGCAGACACTGTTGTACGTCCGACCGATGCAACAGTGGCAGACGGAACGCCTTCGACAACACGTTCAACATCCTACTAACCTTCACTGCCTCATTGACACTAGTTGTCAATGGCCTGCACTGACTTTCAACGTTCTGGTGTAGCGAGTCCCGTGTCAATAATTGTCAACACTATTGTGCCGAGTGTTACAACAACTTGTGTGACTGAATGTAAACGCACTACTGTAGAGTTTCACAAGCAGGTGTCGTTGGTCATAGTTATAGTTTAATTATTATTATTAACAATTATGTATTAACAATTAGAAAAGTAATGTATATGTATTTAATGTTATGTTTTGGCATTATACATTACTTAGTGTAGATCATTCACTTAGGGGAAACCACTGTAGCTTATCACAAGTGCTGAACATATCAAAGTTCTGCATGATCACCAATGTCGAGGACATTATTGATTAAAAAGCAAATTCGTTCAAGAAGTTGCATCCCTTCAGTATGAGGAATTGTAGCATTAGAAGTTGCCAACAGAATACACATAAACATTTAAGAAAGTGCACAAACATTAAAAATATATGATATATATATATATCATATATTTTATGTATATATACATCAAGAAGTCGTCATGAACATGTAATGCAAAGAATACAGACATTCCACCACCATTTCGCCACAAGGTCACCCACAAACCTGTGACCACCCCACCACGACCTCTATATAAATATATATATACACATATTTGTGGTTTGTGGGTGACCTTGTGGCGAAATGGCCCCACCTGTTTGTAATTAAATTTGTGTATTGGTGGTGGAATGTCTATTCTTTGCATTACATGTTCATGACGACTTCTTGATGTATATATGTTATCGTCATGCTTGTAGGAATGTGGGCTCTGAGAAACTTGCCGGACGGGGCTGTACATGTGTTCAGTTCCTGTCTGGTTTGGTTTGAGGAGCTCACATTCCTGTTAATGTTCTTCCCAAAGTGGCTGCGTGATAAGCAGTCCATTTTGCAATAAAAACGTCATTTATTTGGCCAGTTTCAATTCTCTACTGCTTCAGACTTGTGTTGGTTATTGCATAAATATATATATATATATATATATATATATATATATATATATACAGCTGTATATATATATATATATAATTTTTATTTTTTTCCTGTATCACCTGTTCTTTGATATCCCGAGAAAGCTCACCTACTCTGCCGAGGACAGTATCATTAGCAAAAAAATTATACAAAGTTTGTCAGCACTTTTCTCTCCCTGAACAAGTTTGACCATAGTCTTGGCACAAGGTACAATCAGCTGTTTGCCTATATTGTGAGGATTTGTCTTTGCTAATTCCAAAGAGACATGAAATGATGCCTTCCGCTGCAGCAACGTTTTGTTGATCGTACGTAATTGTACGTAACTGTACGACAATTAGATTTACAAGGTGTCACATGACGACCTCCTAAAATTACCAAACGGCCTCCAGGGGGTCACGATTGATAGTTTGAGAACCGTTGAGATAGTTAATATACATTCAAAATTGCATCGATTCAATAATTAAATTGTAGCCTAATAATGTGATCTCATTTTAGGTGTTGTGTTTAATGAATAAAAATGGGTCTAATTTAGCCCATTTTTCCGGACCCCCCAAGAGTTCCACTTTCTCTAAAAACGCACCCCATCCAGATCAATCACGCTACGGGCTTGTTTTATGAGACGACACATACAAGATATTTCAGGTTTACAATTTTCATTACCGAGAAATGAATGCCATACATAAGTGCAGTGACGCCAATTTGTCCTATTATCGCAGAATGACCCGGTTAACACAAACCTACGTCATATCATAAATGTCAAATTAAGAAATGTCTTTGTCAGATTGCTAATTTTATAACTTTGACGGCAATTTATGAAATCTATATAAAGCCCATGCATGGATGAAAACAAAAATATGTGTCCACCAGCTCGATCGGGCTGGTAAGTTTCAAAATCTACCAGCCCAACCAATATTCTAGCAGTCCTGATATTGCGCTGTGAAAAAAATATGAACGGAACACCTTGAGCACCAGCGTGTGACTTTTTTATATCCTTTACGTGAACGCGCCGCTTAAAAAAACCAGTATTAAGGGCTTGTGAATAGTGGGCACTTCCACCACGCTGTTTAGTATGGATGTCTCTCATTGTTGATGTTATTCCAAAGCCAGCATTAGGCTTTTTCTAAAGGCATTTCTCATTTTTAAACCATGAAAATAGAACCAGATCAGTAGCTTCTATAGTCATAGGGGGGGGGTCAAGGGGGGTTAAGGGGGGTCAAGGGGGCATGGGCTTTATATATGTAAAGTTAACATATACCCCCAAGTGGACAAGCTAGGAAGCCATTGCCATTGGCTTATCGAGAGTCCAACAATGTTCATTTACTTATAACCCGCCCTCCTGAGATATGTGTCAACCTTGTTTTTAAACATATTCCCGCTGCTAGCTTTCTTCTTTCTTGCCCCTCCCTAGAAAAAAGCCTTTAGTTGTAATTCGAACTGATACGGTTCAGTTCATATGGTTCAGTTACTTTGACCCCACTCAACGTCATGCGGCTATCACGTGGCCGGGACGTATGACGTGATTGGTTCGCCGCCAAATTTGAAAGGTTTCTTCCGGACAAAGTTGATCGCAGCAATGTTCTCGCATTTCTGATGATAAAAATCAACGATAATCAGAAGAAAACGAAACAAGTCAGTTCTTACAGGACTAAGTAAGTAATGTCAACACAATTCCAATGTGTTAGTCCAGTCGTATGAAGTTTGATGGTTTAAGCATTATTTTGAAGCGGCTGTTTTATTGCCGCCTTGTTCGTTGAACTTGAAGTCAAGACCAAGTTACGACTTCAGTTGACTAACCATTCCAAAAATCACGACAGTTATACACACAAACATAATAATTATTAAGTGTGTATAGTAATATGACAACTTCACGTATATTTAGTGACTGATTAAAAGATTGATTGAATGGAATTGTAGCATTCGGTGGCAGCTGTCTTGCAACAACATCGAAATACTAGTCTAGCCTAGATGTAAATTTACAGACAGTGACGCTGACGGGACAGTGTGTCGATGCCGTGGGGCCGGCAGTCGTGAATGTAATTTGGAAATTGCTGTAAAATTACGCCTGATTTGTTAACGGATATAAGGCTGTATTGAAGCATTATTTTAAAAACAAGAGCAGATTGTGCAAAGGGTCACAGTGTATTTACTGTAATGTTGCTTTTCTGTGACGTATCGGCTTCAGCTCAGCCTCTGCCCTGGAGAATCAAGACCTGGGACTGTGCGTGTCTGTCTACTGTATTTGCAGTTTTTGTAATTTCATATGATTATGCCCAAATAAATACTATGTCTCCTTTGGTTTTGGTACTTTCTGCAGGACTTCTGTAGGGCGCAGTGGTTGAGTGGCATCAGACTTTTGGTCGAGAGGACCAGGGTTCAAAACCACCTGTGGTAGAACGTCAGACTTTTCGATCGAAGAGACCGGGGTTCAAAACCACCTCTGCCGTTTCGAAGCTTGGGCAACTTTGTTTACCCCACTTTGCCTGTGCCTTTCAAAAGAGACAGTAAAAGTCGTTGGTCCCTTCTATCTGGTGCCTATGCCAGTGGAAGTAAAAGACCCCACACAGAGAAATGGAAAATACCTGCTGACTCACTAATTCTAGAGAAGGAAAACTCTGAAAATAAACCACTCATATGTTAGCTCAAGGCAGGGCTTTTTGAAGTTAAATGTCGTAAGTAAGGATCAATGTTTTACATGTATCGCAGGCATTCTTTGAAACAACTTGGGAGCCAGTATCTCCGAGATACGTGGTCTAGCTGGGTGCACACAATATGGAGACATCTATTACGTCAGATTGACACCAAACGATGTGGTATACACAGATTCATGACTTCAACACGCCAGTTAATGGAGCAATGAAGTTCAGATGCAGTATTTACATTGGCTATGGCTAAGCGTGTGTGACCCGTATCTTTAGACCGCTAGCCTAAAAGAACGGAAGTCATTTTGCACATGTTTTGGGATTTCCTGTTACGTGAGCTGTATTTTTAGCTCTCAATTCTAAAAGTACAACAGTCAGTGTGCGCATGCGCATAGTTTCATAGTTGAATTGTATCTTTACGGTTCTTGAAGTAATTGTGTGCATAATTTCATGCGTGAGACATATCTTTAGCACACTTCTAAAAGTATGGCATTTATTTCATACGTTAGCCGTACAATTAGCAGTCATTTTAAAAATACGTTCTAATAAATATTGTGCACGCAGGCGTAGTTTCATATGTGAGCCGTATCTTTAGCCAGTTCTAAAAGTATGGCAATCATTGCGTGCCCACATAGCTCCATTTCAAGACATGAGACATCTTAACCACAGACGGGACGATTCATTGCAGATTTATAATTCTACAGGAAATAAGAAACAAAAAATTATGCGCATGCAACCTCACATGAGTTTAGATCCACATGCTAAAGCAACGGCTCACATACGCCTAGGCACTTCGATTTACTTTTTGGGAGACCGTAGAGACTTGAAAACTGTAACAGTGACTATGCATACGTAGCAATGATGCCAATAAATTAAGAAACGGTAGCAAGAGATAAGTTTCTTTGTTAACTTAGCTTCCCATAAATTTGTTGAGGTGCAATCTAATATCATGATTTGATGGCAGATGTTTTCTGTTTTAGGGTTTCAAGATGGTTGAATGTAGACTGTCGCTTGTAGCCCACTTCGATGATGAACTTGTTCGCAACAGGAAGGTACTCACAGAGGATATTGAGACAGGTACAATTCCACTTCATTCTCTGATGTCTCATTGACAGAACTACTGCAGTATTTATAAATGTGCATCTTTAGAAAGTCGCTAACGTCTCATTGACAGACCTACTGCAGACGTATAACAAGTCACTAATGTCGCTTTGACAGACCTGCTGCAGGCGTATAACAAGTCACTAATGTCTCTTTGATTTGACAGAGCTGCTGCAGACGTATAACAAGTCACTAATGTCGCTTTGACAGACCTGCTGCAGGCGTATAACAAGTCACTAATGTCTCTTTGACAGAGCTGCTGCAGACGTATAACAAGTCACTAATGTCGCTTTGACAGACCTGCTGCAGGCGTATAACAAGTCACTAATGTCTCTTTGACAGAGCTGCTGCAGTGTGTATAACAAGTCACTAATATCTCTTTGACAGAGCTGCTGCAGTGTGTATAACAATTCACTAATGTCTCTTTGACAGATCTGCTGCAGTGTGTATAACAAGTCACTAATGTCTCTTTGACAGATCTGCTGCAGTGTGTATAACAAGTCACTAATGTCTCTTTGACAGAGCTGCTGCAGTGTGTATAACAAGTCACTAATGTCTCTTTGACAGATCTGCTGCAGTGTGTATAACAAGTCACTAATGTCTCTTTGACAGATCTGCTGCAGGCGCATAACAAGTCACTAATGTCTCTTTGACAGAGCTGCTGCAGTGTGTATAACAAGTCACTAATATCTCTTTGACAGATCTGCTGCAGTGTGTATAACAAGTCACTAATGTCTCTTTGACAGACCTACTGCAGTGTGTATAACAAGTCACGAATGTCTCTTTGACAGAGCTGCTGCAGTGTGTATAACTAGTCATTCTGTGTCAAATCGACCAATTGTCAAGAAATTTCAAAAGTTTACGTCTCGGAATTTGCTTAAATTTTAACCAAACGAATAAGTAGCTATAGCTGATCACTTCTGCAAAAGAACCAAGTATTTACATGCAAATTGTGTCTGCAACGCCCTTTAATGTGAGCAAAGGATAAGTGTCCAAAACGCACCCGTTATCTTTATTTGTTTTCAGGTGCTTCTAACTTGAGAAGTTTACAAGCTACATATATGAAATTTGCTGAATATGTAGCCATATTGGTGCCGATTTCAGCAGTCTGTATTTCGTTGTTGTGTTACAGTACAATGTCTAAATTGCCACCATCTATTGGCAGGGATGCTGATAATAACCTATTAATTCAGTAGGCTTCTGGTTGCTATACTTTCAGAATAATTCAACCATAAACATTAACCTTTTCTATATTTTATGATTTTCAGCACCCAAAATGAGAATGTAGGACAAGTCCTATGACTCCCATATTTTAACTGCTCATAGTCTTTTATAATAAATATATTAATAAATTATAATTTCAGGATGGTGTTCCGTCTCATTTAATTTATATTAAAGCTGAAAGTTACTGTTCTGTCCAATGGCGTTTTCTCCTATATTTCTCCCAAATTGGCCAAAATATCCAAAATAAAAGTGTCAGAAGACCATCCTGAAATTTTAATATGTTGTTTACCTAATAAAAGACACCATTAAAAATGGGGGTGATAGGACTTGTCCCATATTCTAATTTTGGTGCATAAAAAAAAGTTTATGGCTGAATTATTCTGAAAGTATAGCAACTAGAAGCCTACTGAACTAATAGATTATTGCCAGTGTCCCTCACAATAGATACTGGCAACTGGGACATTGTACTTTAACACAACAATAAAACACATACTGCTGAAATCCTTCTCGGAAAAATTCTTTTCCATTTTCGTGCACCCGGTATCCCCATTATCCTTTGTCCTATCATTCTTGAATTTTGCATAGATAATCTGTACCAATATGTCTACATATTCCACACAAAGTTCAGATATGTAACTTGTAAACTTCTCAAGTTAGAAGCACCTGAAAACATAAAAAAAATAACGGGTACGTTTTTGGGTGCTTACGTTCACGTTATAGGGCGTTGCAGACATAATTTGTACGCAAGTCCTTAGTTTTGTGCAGAAGTGCTCAGGTATAGCTACTTATTCATCAGTTACAATTTAAGCAAATTCTGAGACATCAACTTTTTGACTTGGTTGATTTGACACGGAATGACCCTATTCTCTCATTTACAGAGCTACTGTTGTATGTGAAACAAGTCGCTAATATCTCATTGACGTAGCTGCTGCAGTACAGTATTTGTGTAACAAATCACTAATGTCTCATTCACAGAGCTGCTGCAGTATGTATAACAAGTCACTAATGTCTCATTCACAGAGCTGCTGCAGTATGTATAACAAGTCACTAATGTCTCATTCACAAAGCTGCTGCAGTATGTATAACAAGTCACTAATGTCTCATTCGCAGAGCTGCTGCAGTATGTGCTGAATGAGCAAATGCTACAGCGGAAGTGGCTGGACGTTGAGAAGGAACTCATTGAGATGAGAGAACGTCTTCAGACTCAGACCGCAGAGAATGAGGCACTGCAGACTAAACTCACCCATGCAAGGTGTGAACTAAATATACTGAAACCTCACATTCTGCACCATTGCTAAGTGTCACTTTCTCGCTCTTTGTATTGTTTCCAGAAGAAAGACACATTTGTACTGTACAAGTTGAATAGCAAATTTGGGTTGGTCTGTTCTGTGTGAAGCTCAACAAGACAAAAATCATGCCAGTAACCATTAACTAGTGTATACAGAACATCTGGTATATATATATATATATATCTTACCTGGTGTATGCACCAGGCTGTGTTATAATCATCTATATTTTTACTTAGGGGTGTTAAAGATATTGAGTATTTAAAAATATTGAATATTTTCTCAGCTAGTTTGGTGAATTATTTAGCATGAATTTGTTGTGCAGCACTCGTAGGGATGTTGTCTTACATGTTGGTGTATTGCTAGGAAGCAGATTGAGATTGACATGAAGAAAAGACGGGCTGCAGAGAAAGAAAAAGAAATGCTGGTAAGTTATGTTCAGGGCTGAGGTGAATTAAAAAATGAACTAGAATTATTCACTTCCTGAATTTGAATTGAAAGATTTTGAGTAAGTTGAATTGGAATTGAAAGATTTTGAGTAAGTTGAATTGGAATTGAAAGAAAATTAATTGAACCTCATTTTCTTGTGCTGGTGCGATCTGGATTTATTTCCAATGTGGTCCTCAATCCAGCCCTAGAATTGTATAAGAAGTCTTTGTAGCAGCTAAACATACATTTGTACACCATGTGAAGATCTGAGGTGAGAACATTAATTTTGCCAAATTTGAACAAAGGGTCTGTGTGGCAATGCTACTATGTGGCAATTGGCAATTTGAAAAAAGAACTCAGAAGTTCTGCCCAAATCAAACTGGTTTAGTGTGATGAGCTTACTTTGAATTCAATACAGGTTGCAGCTCCTGCTCTAAGATAACATTTGTTGTCTGCCTGCACATATCTGAAACCCTTTGTGTGTGCTAGGAATGTGTGAAGCCATAGCCACCCTAATGGGGCATCCCAACACTTAGTAATTGGCTTGCTACTCCTGCATTGCTTAACTGAGCAGGTATCTCTGAAACCATAAAAGCCTACTGGTCTTTTCATGTTTGAATAATGGCTCAGCCATTGTCTGTACATTGTTTACAATTACTAGTAGTTGGAATAACATGCAAACAAATCTGATATTTTGTAAGTTTGTAACAATTGATGTAATAAAAAATAACAGACTATTATCTATTACTTTAGGATCTACTATTACTATTTTTAAAAATAAGTTCCTCTATTACAGAAAAAAAACGTTCGTTACAATTATATGTTACTATTATCCCATGCTTTTATGTTGGAAAAACTCCCATAGAATTAATTCGGAATTGAACTGAAATTGGAAGATTTGAGATGGAATTGGGGAAAAATTACTGAATTGGAAGGAATTGGAATTGATTAAATGGACCCCCCAGCCCTGGTTATGTTTAATTTTTTTACATGTTCATAGAAACACACAGTGGTCAGTCAATTGGTCAACACATTGCCCTCTAGTGTTTGTGGTCTCAAGTTGTCTGGCTGTGCTTCTGATACCAAGCAGAATTTAGCCTCCAAATATTGAGTGTTTCCACAAAACAGTATTGAGCAAATAAGTATGTAGAACATGGTAAATAAGGTTGTAGAACATGGTGAATAAGTATGTAGGACATGGTGAATAAGGATGTAGGACATGGTGAATAAGTATGTAGGACATGGTGAATAAGTATGTAGGACATGGTGAATAAAGATGTAGGACATGGTGAATAAAGATGTAGGACATGGTGAATAAGTATGCAGGACATGGTGAATAAGAGTCCAGTCTGTGGGGTCCTGGTTGACACCTGGGTGTAGGACATGGGTGCTTACGTGTGATACAGCAACAATACTTAAAGACCTCCTGCAGTGAAATTACAATAATGACATTCAACTGGCCAGCAAGGCAGCTTATAGTATACCAAATTCATGTAGCAAAATATTAGCAGCATCCATCAAGTTAATTAGTCACTACAGCAAGATTAATGATAGCCATCTGGCAGCGCCGTGCGCAAAATCTAGGCCAGACAGCCAGTGACAAAAGAACAGGCGGAAACTGCTGGGCCTACTGCACGTGCAGCCGTATTGCACGCTATTGTTTACATTCTTTTAATCCATCCATTGATTACACAGCATCATATTTCTCTTTATAAAATTCGGATAATTTGGAACTATTACATGTATTTAGCAAGTGCAGACATGGTAAATCGTTGTGTAGTGTTTGGATGCAGCAATATGCCAAGTGAAAGAGTAAGCCTACACAAGTTTCCAAGTGACAAACATCATCGACAGATATGGGCCAGATTCGTCCGCTGAACCCGTGCACGTTGGAATTTAGAAGAATCAGTTTTCATATGCAGCAAGCATTTTTGTGATGGCGACTTTGTAAGCAAGTTGAAGTTTGACATGGGATACGCCAAGGGCCTTGTGTTGGAAAGAAACTGCAGTTCCGACCATCTACCCCACTGTTACTACGGACGCCAGTAGTGGAAAAAAGACTGTCACACCCGCCCAAAACAACACTTGTTAACCTGCTCGTACATCAATTCAGTTGTCACCAAATTCAAGCAGCTTATATTAGCTTATATTTATCATTAATGGTTTATAGCATACTTAAAAAATGCTAGCACTAAAGATAATTTACAGAGTATTTAAATAGACAAATTATCACTGTAAGACGTGTGGGATGGCTTCTGCCTGTGCACCGTCGCCGTCGGACAAAGCATGTTTATCCTCGACCCGCACAGGCACAGTCTCTGCCTCTGGCTCATGCATGTAGGGTTGTGGGCCGGTCAGGGCAGTCTGCATAACACTCCCCAATATCACTATCCACATCTTCTAAATTCGAAATAGTGTCATCACATGAAGAATGAGATGAATCCGACATTGTGTTGCGAGATTGGCCTTCCTTTTGTGACGTCACAAATACCGTCCGCAGTCGCTAGATGTCGCTACAAACTGGTACATTTTGTGTGCACAAAGCATGATCAAATAAGCTCTTTTACGGGGTGACAGAGGGAATAAAAAAATTATTTGAATAGCAGTAAATTATTTTTAGAGTATGGACAATGCAGTTTGGGAATAAAAAAAGTCATTTCGCTAACCCTTTAATAGCATAACTCAAGTTTATGGTGCATATGACATAGTACATCATCGAGAGTTGGATTTGATTACAATGGTCAGTTACACAGCAGTAGAAAAGCTCAATTACAATAACAACACTTTAAAAAATCAATATGTCCTCGCTTCATTAAGGCGTCGCTTGGGTCTAAACGCGTTTTATTTTCTTATTTCATTATCACTGAACCTACAGAGCTGAAACTTTCATAGATTGCAAGTCCAGGTAAGAGTAATGCTGTGAATTTTTTTCAGAAAGTTTCATACATATTTTCCCACGGTATGCAGCCATCTTGGATTGAATGTTGCGTGTGACTTATATCAGTAACCATTGGATTTAGAGGACTCAAATTTGGTGTGTAGTTACTCCACATAATCCCAATGAAAACAGTCAGTTGACTTTCCAAGTTTTCAAAAAACTTTTGTTTTCATGATTTTTTTACATCTGAATGTATTTTTTCATCATGAAATTTTACATTGATGGTTCATTATATAAAATATAAATAATGTTTTCTAAAAAGTTACTACATAGTTTTCAAGAGCATACTATCAAGAAACACTGTAGAAAGTTTCAAGTAATTCTGTCAAACAATAGCAGAGATAAGTGACACGGGAGGCAGTAGGTGTGAGGGAAAACATGTTTTTGAGAAAATCGTGTTCAAAGTTTATGTACATTGGCACATACATTTCAACATCTGAAAAGCAACCTAGATGATTGAAACTTTGCATACATATTACTGAATGTATAATCTATCAAAAGGCAAAGTTAAGAGTCATTGGCATTGTAAAATAAATTTCACACAAGTCCCGAGTACCCGACACCCATGTCCATCGTTGCCGACACAGCTGATCTCACCACGACAAATGGGACATTCGTCGCCTGAGTCCCATCGATACAGTCTGATGACAGAGTTGCATTGATGACCTTGTAGCAACTGGTGCAGAAAGTCTCGAGGCCACACACCATGCCGAGGGTGCGGTGCGGTCGACAGCTGGGGTGGAGAGTGTATGCTTCCTACACAACGTGCATAGCAGGTTCGCAACAAGTGATGGCAACACGGCACAGCGTACAAGTACTGTTGAAAGATCTCCATCAGCATCTGTCTCATCCTCAACCAGGAATCGCGGGACACCTATCTCCTCCAGAAGATCTGCATAACCAAACTTCCGTTCAGTGACAGACAGTCTCCGAGACGGATCAGCTGGTACTGTTGATGACCGCCTTGATGCCTGGAAAAAATACACAATATAAATGTATTTCATGAACAAAAAGTATCCAAGACATGTTCAACAACAAAAGCCCCCCCTTACTACGTATGCAGGGGTATGGCATTGAATGCAATTTATTTTATTGGCATTGCCATATTATACACACACACCCGCGCGCGTGTGTGTATATAGGCTATGTATACAATAATTACCAGGGCAAATTGTAGTAATATAATAAACCATAGTTACAACTCTGCTTCTGATGTGCCTGGATGGCCCCTGGGCCTGAATGTCAACACAACCACGAACATCAACAGCATGAACTAGATCAGCGTCAAATCGTTTATACAGTAATAGTTATGCCACAAAGGCGATGTTTGGATAAAACGCAAGTGAACATATGAAATATCAGAATTAAACTTACACTGCGTGCCATTCTCGCTGGCACCACGGACGGTGATGGTCGAAGAAGACGAAGTTGTCGCCGCAGGTTCATTGGCGAATTCAACCCTCGATGCCTTCGCATCACGCGCTAACTGCAACGATGCAAACTTTCGCTCCCCTCCCAGTACCGTAACCGCCCACTCGCTTTCGACCAAACGGCATAATGTCGTTTTACAAAGCGATATAAATGAACGAAACTCATGGGATAAAAAAGTCGATCGAATCGAACGTAGCTGGTATTTCAAGCTGACGTCAGAGGATGGAAATTAGTATTACAACCAATTAGAGCGCTTGATTTGAGGGAATCCGACATCACGTGGTGATGTCCGGCGAATCGTCGTGGCATTCCCCATTCCTTTGTCACCGAGATGGTTCAGAGGCGGTCATTTATAGTCAGAATTACTCGGATACCTCCGGGCACATTTTAAAACTGTTTGTACCATCATACAGAGCGAAAATGGGGCTTTCCCGTGATATGCGCCATGTTGGAATGGCAGCGTTTTCCGGCATGCAATGGCTCGCGGAAAATCACCTAATGTCCCATTAGTCTCGGTTCATTTGACATAAACAAAGACTTAGCAATGATAGGCATCATACAAAAGACACGTTTTATGACAGAAACGTGTTTATTTCGACAGTGCAACTTACATGAATGGCAAGTTGAATAATATTTATACACGGAAATAGCAACAACTCGAAATTCATTTTATTGTCAAAAAGCCGTCAAATCCAACCCGAGTCTCCCGTTAAATGTACAATTACAGCTCATTAATAAAAATTATAGCATTGCTGCTTTGTTAAGGGTTAATTGCGATGGTCAAATTATATATGATTATATCTCTAAAGTACACTTACCATTGTAACATACAGTGGATATGTGTATCCACTTATGTCATGTGTTTTTATTAATGTATATTCTTTGTAAAGTTACTGATTCTATTTTTTAGAGAGATGTGTATAAATATATTTGATTTGTTTGTCACAGGAGCGTCAGATTATAATGGTGCGTGAGTTACTAACTGATAAAAACAACACGACGCTGCTGAACGACCGTGACCGAGAACGGCTGGCCTTCCTCAGCACCGACTTTCCGCATTCACCAGGTGGCGGCACTGCTGTGTCACCACGAAGGTAAACACTGTGTGATGGTCACACTCATCACTGTTTGATGATGATAACGTGTGTTTGATTCTTCTTGGGATTACAGTTAAACAGAACTTTGGCAGTTTTTCAACTTGTGTGTGTCGACATCACAGCAGTCTTAAGCAATCTTTAGTTGGATCTTGTATTTTCAAGGCTTTAAAATATAAATTTTCAAAGGTAGGTCTTGTGATGTGATCATCCCAAAGCTGTGTACCCTGTATTAGATGACATTTGAAGCCATGTGATCCGTGACTGTCGCAGTAACAACTATGGTACAGTGGTGATTGTTCTTGTGACAGACCGCTGGGGACCATCCAGGAGTTGTCCGCGTCACTGCTGTCTCCGTCAGACTTCAGCTACGACAAGACAGACGAAGACCTCGACTTCGATGGAAACACAACGTTCCTACGCAGTGGGCGCAAGTGGAAACGCCCCTCTGCCCCGCCGATGGAGGTCGACGAAGACATCACCCCACCGGGGAAGAAACACAAACGCTCCGTACGTTGTCCTTTTCTCTACTGTCAAAGTGATTTCCTGCTTCAGTACGGAACACATGGATTGTTGGAGTATTGTGTATTGTGTATGCAACATTTATTGTAAAACTGATTACTGTAATGAACAGTCCAAGTATAATGTATGTATATATCCAAGCCATCACATTACCTCTTTATTGTGAAACTATTTGTATCAAGATAAATTTTAGTATAGCATTTATATGGACATGAATCTTTAAGGTAGCTGGCTAACGTGTCAGTTGATTTTTTTCTCTCAACATGCTAGGAAATATTGAACTGAATGTCGACACCACAAATAATCACCTGGTACTAACGTTGTATTTCGCCAATCCATCCTTTTTAAAAAATGGTCCTTTTGGAAATCCCCCTGACTTCTTGGAAGCGTTGATGTTTCCATAGTTACAATCACGTGTGTGCTTCGAACCAGTGTAAATTCATATGCAGTGAACGTGGAACATATCGTGTGGTTACTGACTGTGATTCCTGTACACATCAAAATTATATCAACCTAACTAAATTATGTTCTTATACTGTCAAATATCAACCATAAAGTAGTTTATTGTGCCTTTGGAGCTATAACGGAAACCGCAAGTACCATAAATACTGTATTTGTAGCCACACCCCTAATTAAAGCCACATCCCAACTTTGCTGTCATCATCATCAATTCCACTACACACTATTGTAATTGAAGCCGTGGCTACAAATACAGTATTTACGGTAGATGTGATCTGGTGACCCCATCAGATAATGGGCCAATAAAAATTATCGCAAACATGCCCTGCCACATGTTTGTCAGATGGCTGGCGTAACGTGATATTTTAGACGACAACAGGTACAAATACAGATTCAAGGGCCATTGTGGCGGCAAATTAAGGGGTCATATCAATGTTAGAAATGGCCGTTATGTTGTGTCAACAAGACATAAAAAGCCAGTGAAAAAACATCACATTTTAAGCATGATATGCATGATATTGTCATTTCTGTTATCACTAACAACCAGGAAACGTTACCTAATTAATTTTTTCTTAAACTACAACACTTACGACACTGAAATGCGGCATATGAGAGGAACATATCTGTGAGGAAAATCACACTGCATCATGGATGATAGAACGAATGGTACAGGGGTTGTCTAAAAAATGTGTCACTTTTGGCTGTCATTAAAAATTCTGCTAAAATCTTCTTGATCCTTTTGCTGCTGTATTTCGTTCATGTTAACCAGCTCATGGCATCATCAGTGACACTGTCATACTTATATATATATTTATATGTCATTTGTTTGGGGGTTTTCTCAAAATTATACAAAATGGCATTTTGTGGGTATTTTTTATGTATACAAAAATGTTTTAAAATCATGAAACATGATTATAAACTCTTAAGTTTTATTAAACTGAAGTATTATTTAGTGTATTAACTGCAACTTATGAATAAATGGTTGGTTTATCTTTTAATTTTATATATTTGTCTACATTTGATGCAATGGCAATACATTAAATATCTCTTCGTGGTTGCATAAAATGAGGTGTTGTAGATAAGAAACTGAAAGAATTGACACCTGAATTATTGGAGGAGTTTCAATGTCTCCAAACTGCTATATTTAGCAACCATCTTTGTTGACATGGAAATGGGACGTCTGGCAGAAAAATTTTTAATATATATTTTACTCAGTAAGACCCACTCAACCATTTGGGCTGAAGCAACTGCATTACCTATGCAATTTTTTCCATGTGGGGTGTATCCCCTTAAAAATTATAGGATTAGCAAATCAGAACATTCCAGCTATAGTTGTGGCAGCAGATTATTCCTGGTCGTCGTTTATTTAACATGATCTAACCAGCTGAGTGCAGACCATGATCGTATTCGTCAATGTTTTGCAATGCCCCTGCAGAAGTCTGGTGGACGGAAGCACCATCGACGGTCGCGCTCGGCTGGCGTTGCCACTGTGACCTTGAGTGTCCGGGATGACGAGATCCCGACTGACCGAGGGAAGCGACGAGCCAGTGGGAAGAGGAGGCTCAAGAAGTCCTTCTCAACCACCAACACCAAGCAGTTTGGTAAGGAAACGGGGTAGAAACAGGTTAGCGTTGGGTTTTTTCCGGGGGAAACTGGTTTTGGACAGGGCAGTGGCAAAAACCGGCAAAAACTGCTATAAACTGGGAAGATCTGTCCATTACTGAGATTAACATTGTCTAGTCAACTGGGAAACATAGTTGATATCCATCTTAAGCAAACAGTTGTACTAAATATCCATAAGCAAACAGTTGTACTAGTTACAATGTCCAGCTATAATCCTTTTATTAGTTTAAAGCAGGAAGTCTGTGTCATAAAAGTGTCATTCATCAGTTAACCATAAAATGCCTTTGTTGCTCTCACAAGTGACAGTGCCAAGTACTGCTAACTGGGTCTTATGAAGAAGTTTGGTGACAAATTGCAGTCTGGGTTAAAGGTCAACTAGGATTGAGCCTAGTTGAGCCCTGGACATTGGCAGGTGCTAAACCCACCCTCTCAGTAAATAGTAGCTTGGTCAGTATGTCTGCCAGCATGTCTTCTAATATGGGCTAAGGAGCTACAGACAGTTGTGGACATTGTATCGATGAGCCCAACATCAGCTTCAACTTAATCCAATTTGCATGACCTAGTACTGCGCTGGGAAACCATGTTATGGTACTAACACAGTGTTCATTTTGTAGTTTTTTAGTGGTTAGATTTCTGAACTTATTGTTAAACAGGACAAAGTTCCTAAGAATTTAAGTTTATTGCATCGGCAGCATGTACAGGTAGTAGAGTCAGTAGACAGTTGACTGCTCCGACACAATATATTTTAGAATATCACTTTTGTAGCTGTTTTTTAAGTCAAATTATATTATAATTACCAGAATCAATTATATATATATTCATATTGCAATACAACTTCAAATACAAATTGAGAGTTTTTCTCACTATTAGGTTTTTTTTCCCAGGGTGGTATTTATCCGTATTTACCACCCGGTAAATACCGGGGCGGTTTACCGGGGCGGGAAAACGTGCCAACTCTGAAATATCTCCAAACCCTTCTACTCTGGTTATACTCCACATAGTATTACTCCAGTAATATTTCATGACAGTCTGCTGCATTGTTTAAATATTTGAGTCAAAAGTATTTGTGATACTTTTGATGAATTGTGTAATTATTTGACGTTTGTTTGACAGGCAGTGAGTCTGAAGATGAGAATGTCGCCCCACGTCACCACTGCCGCCATCAAAGTGATGCCAACACACCCCCTAACCCCTGGTGAGTCAACATCACTTAGGATTACATTACCTCCACACACTTCAACCCAACACACTTAGGACTACATCACCCCATGGTCACTCAACATCACTTAACCTAGTGCCTATTATCTAGGGATAAACAATTATGATGGTTAGTATCTAGCAGCGCTGTCACAGTTCTGGGTCTAGAACCCAATCGGTGGTCCCAGTAGGCGCCACAAATCTCGGCACTGCACCCTCCCAGATCCATCACTTGGTGTTCTAAACTCAATTGTATCTAACGTAGCCATTTTTCCAGTTTTTGCAACTCATTAGTCGCAGGTAACACGTTGCCACGAAAATGATACATTGTCTCAACATGCAGCCAAGCCCCGTACTGTGTAAATTGGCGAAGGATATTATTGGCAAAGTTCGAGTAGATTTTATGCATGCAAAACTATTAAAAATCGAGTAGAATAATTGATATGCTTAAATGTTATCTTTCAATGACGTCAGCAGCCACTACATGCAATAGATATACCTAAAAATAAGTTCTTAGAACGAGTACTATTCTGTAGTTATAATAATCCATCCAGTGCAGTAATGGTTATTGGAACCTTGTCAGACTTGTACCGTGTATAACTGGTCATCGAGAATCATACAAGACCTTGAAAACTGGAATCATGACAATGCTAATATTTGGATATACTTCTATATATATTTATTCGACAGGTGACCTGCCTGTCATCCAATAGTTTCGCTTTCACAACGGCTGGATTCCCCATGTTTGTGGTTTTGTGCAGGTCGTCTGGGCTGCGTCACTACAACTCCGCGGGAAAGTCACTCAACCGTGTCCACAGCTTTGTCAGTAAGACAGTCATCAGGCCAGAGACATGCATTCCTGTGAGTTCATTTGTGTGTGCATCTAACAGGGAGTGCGTGGAGGCATTCAGTTGTATCTTGCATTTTTAAGGCCTTGATAATGTGTGTAAAAATTTTCATTTTTAAAGAAATTTCTTCAAACATTTAAAATTTGATTTAGCCAGACTAAGCCTTAGCCAGATTAAGCCCTAGGCCCTAATTTGACAAAGGTGGAATCGCTGAGTGACATAAGCGTCTGTAATCAAATAATACAGTTTGATCACCAATTAAATTAAATTAATGTCTCCTAGACAGGGTTTGAACGAAATGTATTGAATTTGTCATGGGAAAGGGGCTTCATTTTTTTAGTATTTGTCTTAAAAGGTTTTGAAAAGGTCATAAATCTGATCAGCTCTAAACTGTGCTTATGACTTCGTTCTTATTCACGGAGTAAACTTCTCTGGGTTTCTTTTGGTGAACATGAGCGAACAGAAAATGTTGACAGTGAACATGAACCAATAGAAAATGTTGATGATGAAAAAACAGAAAATATTGACAGTGAACATAAACCAACAGCAAATGTTGACAGTGAACATGAACGAACAGAAAATGTTGATGATGAACATGAACCAATAGAAAATTATTTTGTTTTGATGATTTTGATGTAGAGTGCAAACTCTGCCTTGAACACTGTCGTTAGTACCATGTGTGTACCTCACTGCTGACAAGTGTTCTGTGTATACCTCACTGCTGACACGTGTTCTGTGTATACCTCACTGCTGACACGTGTTCTGTGTATACCTCACTGCTGACAAGTCTTCTGTGTATGCCTCACTGCTGACAAGTGTTCTGTGTATTTCAGTGTGGGAAACGCATCAAGTTTGGTAGGATGGTGATGAAATGTAAAGGTATGTTGTTTTCTTTCTCAAGTTGGCAATTTTGTTGATTTGTTGGAGAATGGTGGTCAATGCATTAGAATGGTATCAAAAGCATTAACTTTAAGTTCGGGTAACATGCGAAAGTGTGTATAACCTTATGTATATAAAGTCAGACAACGTTCGCCCTTTTTTCTTTGAATTTTTGCTGGATCCAGTAAAAAATTATTTAATAGTTTGTCTGATAATGTGCACAAATGAGCTAGCATTTCGTAGGATACTAGATTTTTTCACAAAATTCCAAAAGGAGACGAGGGAATCGAATGGAGGAAGGGGTCTTTTACTGTCAAATGACTGTGTTCAGTTGCCTTTGTTTTGGTGCTCCAAACAAAGCCTTTGCTGCTCTCTACGAAGTCTCATCCTTTGCATGTGTTGCCAGACTGCCGAGCTACGGCCCACCCCGAATGCAAGGATCTCTTGCCCCTGCCCTGCTGCCCCAACAACACCACCCCGGGGGCGGGCAAACACAACACAGTAAGTGACTGATCATACCTCACCCTCGGCACCAGTTGCATTAAACTAATTAAGCTTCATATGGTGTGATAATGGTCACCTAAAGAAATGTTTATGTGACTTGAAGTAGGTGTTGCGTTCATGGAATCCTGTTGTTGTTTCTAACCCTCCAAGCACATTTTACATTACCCCAATCAACAGCATAGACAACTTTCTTAACCCTGTTATACCTGCTTTCTCTCTTATGGTGTATCATGTTATACCTGCTTTCTCTCTTATGGTGTATCATGTTATACCTGCTTTCTCTCTTATGGTGTATCATGTTATACCTGCTTTCTCTCTTATGGTGTATCATGTTATACCTGCTTTCTCTCTTATGGTGTATCATGTTATACCTGCTTTCTCTCTTATGGTGTATCATGATCTAACACTGTGATTGGCTCTTGAGATTATCATACGACTAGGTAGGGAAACACAATAATTATCATATGACTAGGTAGGGAAACACAATAATTATCATACGACTAGGTAGGGAAACACAATAATTATCATACGACTAGGTAGGGAAACACAATAATTATCATACGACTAGGTAGGGAAACACAATAATTATCATACGACTAGGTAGGGAAACACAATAATTATCATACGACTAGGTAGGGAAACAATAATTATCATACGACTAGGTAGGGAAACACAATAATTATCATACGACTAGGTAGGGAAACACAATAATTATCATATGACTAGGTAGGGAAACACAATAATTATCATACGACTAGGTAGGGAAACAATAATTATCATACGACTAGGTAGGGAAACACAATAATTATCATATGACTAGGTAGGGAAACACAATAATTATCATATGACTAGGTAGGGAAACACAATAATTATCATATGACTAGGTAGGGAAACACAATAATTATCATATGACTAGGTAGGGAAACAATAATTATCATATGACTAGGTAGGGAAACACAATAATTATCATACGACTAGGTAGGGAAACAATAATTATCATACGACTAGGTAGGGAAACACAATAATTATCAGCCATGTTATATTCTTGTTACTGACTGTTACTTGCATGGTGAGAACTATGCATTATTTTAGTGTATTCTTAATTGATTTCGTTTTACCTGTTTGAAATCGCCCTAAACCATGCTATGCACTTGGCCATTTCAGGGACTGCTGGCTGACTATGCCCCCTCGGATCCTCCGATGATTCCTGCCCTGGTTGTGAGTACATCTTCTCTTGTTCGTCTCATGACATCAAATGTGAAAATGTGTTTGAAAATGATCAGGTTTATTTCACTGAATGGTTTAATAACTATAAAAAACAGGTGTGTCAACATTATTTACAAACACAAAATAACTTTATGTTGCAAATTTTTTTTGTGAAGAAGTTAATGCGTGTTTGGTGAAACATATGCTTCTTTTGTGTATGAGGTTTGTTAGAAATCAGCAGAATGAATAGTGTCTTTTATCTTCCTAATAAAATTAAGATGCTTTATATAAAAGTGACAATAACTACTGTTGTTCGACAGATTCACTGTGTCAACGAGATTGAAGCTCGCGGTTTGAGTGAAGTCGGGATCTACCGTATACCAGGGTAAGTGAAAGCTGGGTCCTTGAGTGAAGTGGGAATCTACCCTGTACATAAGTAAATGGCTGAGCACGTGTTAATTTCTGTGGTGATATCACACATGATTGATTAATTCCACTTGAAAGCTTATTTGTTGTTAATTATACCAGTAACATGGCATCTTATTGGTCAGAGAGTAATGGCAAATGACAGAGTTGTTTACATCAGTAGTTTATGGAGGGTGATTGTTTTCAGAGCTGAGAAACAAGTGAAAGACCTGAAGGAGAAGTTTCTGTGCGGCAAGGGGACGCCCTTCCTGGTAGGAGCACAGATTTCTCATTGTACAAATATGTGTGTTATAATGTTATATTATCTGCTCGCCCCTTTTTACCTACTGTACACTGCATTACTACATACTAGCAACAATGTCCATCCACTGGGTGGGATAACTTGATAGTTCGTATGTGACTGTAAAATGTCAGGATATACAGCTTTTTCACAGAAATATCCATCAATGCCTTGGCACTTGGTGCCGCCAGTCAAAATATTACTGGCTGTTATAGTAACGCGAAGCGACGCCTTGGACGATCAAAGAAAAAACGTGTGACAGTGGTCAACTGTACGTAATTGTTGGCATAGCGTTGCGGACAATTGTACGTACTAACTACAAGGGTTAATTCGATTGTTCGTGGAAGGGGCAGTATTAATAAGAGAATTAAACACAACCTGACCGTGGTATCGTAGATTAACCTGTGAAAGTTTGGGACCTGAAATACAAAGTGTCTAGGAGGAGCAGCGTGACATGCAAACATACATACATACTCACAGTGGATCATAATAAGATAGGCCTATTGTTATTTATTTACATGCAATTTAATTATTGTTTTATACATTTTCCTTTTAATGTGCCTACATTTACGTGTAATATTAACTAATAAATCTCCCTCCTCAGATCATTAACCTATCGCGAATCGGGTTCGTTCATGTGAATAGTAATGTGCAAAGAATTGACTATGATTAGATAATTTGTGAAAATGTTGATAACCTAAGTAATGTTCAGAGGCCTTGCCCTTTTTGCATCGAATTTTGATCAGATGCGGTAAAAAAATATTTATTAGTTTGTCAGAATATTTTATTAAAACTAAATAACGCATTTGCACAAACGAGCTAGCAGGTTGTAGTGGAGATAGTTAGATTTTTAGCGAGCTGAGCCTGAAATCGAATTAATGTGAAAAAAATTTGAATTGAATTACCATTCAGTAATAATGAATAAATAACAGGCATTTCTACAATATCGTGTTGATTTAATTACATGGTTATGTTGACATGTAGTAGCTGTAAGGATTATTATTGTATTTGTAGGGGAGTATAGATGACATCCACGTTGTGTGCGGTTGTCTAAAGGACTTCCTGCGCAGTCTCAAGGAGTCTCTCATTACTTACAGCTTATGGAACGACTTTGTCAACGCCACAGGTAGGTTGAGCCACCGTCAGACCGTTAATCTTGTCGTTCATCTTGTGTAACTGTGTGTACCGAGTCAAGGCATCTTGTAATTGTCACTGGTAATAGTTGAAAGATACGAATATCTAAAATGTGCCAGTTCCTTCCAATGATAAGATTTAATCAAAGAATATCCTAGAGTATTAGCTGATGTGTGCATGCGCATGCACGCTTTGAGAAATCCAAAAGAGTGTTAAATATGCATGAATTTTGCAAATGCAAGATTGCTAAAATAATGTTACTAAAATTAGTAAGCCAAATTAGGATTATTAGTAGGTTTTTTATTCTTAATTTTCACAACTAAACAAACATTTTAACTTGTGTAAAATGGGTTTAATTGGAGGTAAAAGCCAGATATGTAAATTTAAAATTGGTTTTTAGCAGGTATTTTGGTCTAAATTGCATTTTTATGTGGTTGTTTTGATGTTGAGTTTGTTGTTGCAGAGACGCGAGATGAGGAGGAGGGTCTGTCGATGTTGTACCACGCCGTCAGTCAGCTGCCACAGCCCAACAGGGACACACTTGCCTTCGTCATGCTCCATCTACAGAGGTACGGATCTTAGTGGATCTTGTCACGCAATCATTACACCTTGTCACGCGTTCATCACATCTTGTCAGTGAGTTGTCACACACTCGTCACATCTTGTCACGCGTTCGTCACGTCATTTTCATAGGTTAAATGAACGACTGTTTTACAGAACATTACAACGCTGAGTTTATTAGTCTTTAATTGGTTAAAAATAATATCCATATCAAACTTGTTACTACTGTGATCTTTCATTTCTCAATATTTTCGAACGTACACGATTTTGCGATGTAGTCTTCACCTTTGAATGAAATATGTTTTTCATCGGATGATCTATTTTTATGCCATTTCTGGTGGTAAGTATTGTACAGCAATCAAGAATAAACCATGAAGCGTAACATGTAAATTTATATGTATATGTAGATCGACAAATTTGGAGAGTGGGGCATTTTAACTATATGATCAGTTAACCAGTTAAAATTGTTGTACTTTCCTTTTAATTAGTTGTACTTTCCTTTTAATTAGAACTTGTTTCTCTCACTATGTTTATGTCTTTCTTACTTTCTGCTACCTTGTCAGTCGTTATTGCTGCTTTGACAGTTTCTATCTGTGTCTCAGATAAACAGCAGTAACATACGTGTGGTTTGTCGCTGGCAGAGTGTCGGAGTGCGGAGAGTGCAAGATGTCAGTGAGCAATCTGGCCCGGGTGTTCGGCCCAACCGTCGTGGGTTACTCAACCACGGACCCTGAACCGCTGCAGATGATTGAAGAGACCCGCAAACAGCAGAAGGTGGGTCCATGTGACCCTCTCAATGTCAAAGTTCAGACGCGGGGCGATTCCACAATCAAAATCGGTTGATGTAAAAACAGTGGAATTGGAACATGTTGTCAAAAAGTCAAAATATTTTTTTGCATTTCCACTGCCACTGATTTTTTTATCAGTGCATTGTCCCTCATATGCCTATACAATGTGCATATTAATTATATAATATTTAGTGGAATTGTAATGGCGGAATCAAAATCATCATAGGGTGTGTGAAAATTTATCTAACTTTTTCGCACAGCAACTATATAAAGCTTTGGATTAGATGGATATAAACAGTGGCAATAAATCAGACTGTTTTATCAGTACATGTTTTACTCAAGGTAAATGTGTTTTGCTGTTAGGTGATAGAGAAACTGATGTCGATCTCGACTGACTACTGGATCACTTTCATCAACATCAGTGATGACATGGAATGCCCCGGGGCGCCGTACACCCCCAAGACTCCCGAGTCTAGACCCGGTAAGTACCCTCAGCCCCCTAGTGGCGATCTCTGCAGCTACAGTCAGCTGTCTTTCCTTGCCCCGTTTCCATAAAATTAACTTGTCCCTGGGCTAGAGGTACAGTGTAGTCATGCACAGTTACATAAATATTACTATATAGAATTACATTAGCAAACTTTTTATAAAATTAATATCAGTGTAAGATTTTAAATAGTTTTTTATGTATTTAAAATAAATCTATTTCATGATGAACAACTTTTAATTGCAAATGTAATTTTTTTTAGCTATTTTATAGCTTTCTTGGAAAGAACTAATTATCTGGAGATTTAAATGGCATATCGAGAGGTTGGAAATTAACCGTGTAATCAAGAGAGTTGACAGTTATACAAAACAAGTGTAACAAATCAAGGACCTTCCACATAATTCTCACTCTTGTGTAACTTTGTAAGAAAACCTTGCCAGAACCTGCACCGTTTGTCTTTTTTATGAAGAAATTCTAAAAAGAAAGATGACTGTCTGTTATGACATGGTGGTCATTCCTAAAAATATATTTTGTCGGCATTGATCATGTAGGTGTAGAGGGAGGGACACATACATGGGAAATAGTTAGCACTTTGAGAAACTGGACGGAGGTTCCTTACAAGGCAGAGACTACTTTGGCTGTTGGTTGAATGTTAGCTCTATGGCAAGTATTTTCATATGATCGTTAATGGGTTTGTAATGAAACCATATTTGTGTTTTTGCAGTGCCCCACAGCATGCTGGGACCTGTCGACTGCTCCACTCAAGGCACGGAAAAGAAGTCCAGCTGGTTTACTCCCAGGTACCTTTCTTTCCCACATTTTCGGCCGTTTGTTCATTTAGTGGCTTTTCACTGTATCAACTACGTAATTATGTTGATTCACATGAATGTTCGAAACTGCTTCCTCAACTGATTTAGCCTGTTGCAAATCTGGTTCATTGGTGTCCAAATATGTAGTGTGTGAATAGTTCATGTAACATCCGTAGTCGATTTAATAAAAAAAATGCCTATTTTCATTCAAATCATCAAAAGAATTGACTTCTGATAAGGATAAAAATTCCATCCTCTCCGATCACATGATAAATTTTCACAAAATTTCACCAAGGAAGAAAATCGTGATTTTTCGGCATTTCGATTTTCGCTTCAGTTAATGCTTAAACAAGCATTAACTAATTTAATAGTTTGATGATTTTGCAAAAACTACATAGAAAAGTTGCACAAACGAGCTAGCATGTTGCAGTGGATACTAGGTAGGTTTAGTTTTATGCAAAATTAATTTTAAATGAGACTAGCAAAAAAATCGAATTGGTTAAGCACCTTTGAGGGCTATCAGTTTTGATTAAGCACCTTTGAGTGCTGTCAGTTTTCAGGAAATTGACATTTTGTCCTTGTCATAAAATTGTAAAATAAATATTAAACTGTTCAAACCAATCTGTGTAGTTACCAGCTGTTGGTATTGTCATCTGCATGAAATATTGCTTTTTTTCTCATCCACAATGTTGTTTAAAAATACATGCATACAAACATGTACGCGTGCGTTCGTGCGTGCATGTACCGTTTCACAAAATTAATTGCTAGCCAGATTGTGTAGTTTTTTCGTGCAGGTTCAACATTCCAGTAGAAATTAGTCAGTGTGGAACAGTTAGAACCTAGTGTCTCACAAACGTGTTCCCGGTTTCTAAATCTGATGGCGTTTAAAGGGAATATGCAACGATATTCATTGGTTAGCTGATGTGTAACTTGCTGGGAGTTGTGTATAATTAATATGCTCACATTCCATGAATTTTTTTTAAAAGTACATTGTTATATTTCATGTTTTTATCTTTATTGCTGTAGTATATTTACTGATAGTAAGACAGGAATTTTACAGAAAAACTTAATATTTCATCTTGAAAATTTTAGATTTATTGGTAAGTATTTATATGCTATAAAGTGGTATGTCATAAGATTAGCATATTTTAATTAATCGCCAAATCATGTATTTAAAAAAATATGAACAGGCAGATGATAACATTAGCAACACGTTTTGTACTGACTTTATTTGTCACCAACTGAGGTGTTGTCAATGCGAATAAATTCAGTGTTACAATGTGCCATAACACAGTTGTTCGGTTCACTAGTGAAAATTGTTGCACATTCTCTTTAATCTAATTGATAGACATCCGTGTCGGCTACAGTGATGCTCACCATGTTTTGCAGATTCGGCAGCAGGGGAAGTCGATCGACCAAGACACCAACGCGCTTCTTCTCTTCGCCAATCCTCAAGTGAGCACATGGGCTACTGCCAACTGGCGCTGTCAGAGCGTCACTCGAGAACTTTCAGCTACGTTACCAAGTGGCACTGTTGAAGACGCATTGGAACTGTACATTTGAAGATAGTGGACGTGTTACATGTCAGATGTGTCCTTTTATAAGAACTTTTAACAACATTACAGGTATTTTTATAGAAAACAATTTTGTGGAGAAGACTACTATTGCAGTACATCCATATTACCATATACAAATAAACAGTTTTATAATGTGCAGTTTATTATATCAGAGTTACAATAATTATTGATCTTATGCATCGTGATTTTATTGTTACAAGATCACCATGAAGATCTTATACGTTTACAAGATCTTATATGTTTACACAATTAATCCTGCATTATTTCTTGTTGTAGATATTAGACTAGTTTGTGTCATCCATGGAGAGGCACAACATAAATACTATCACATTGCTGTGACTGTCGATTTTCATCAGTATAATATTATATTTTCAACACGTGTAATTTCGTACCGCTAAATGGATGTGGAGTATTTATTTGCACGAAATACATTTGAATGTCGCCGAGGGTTCCTTTTTGTAAGAAATTACCAGTTTCTTGCTCAGATCATGGAATAATCAAGTTTAGCACCAACTGGTTGTGTAGCTGACATAATCTGGGAACGACCCTCGCAGTAACGTACGTATGATTCGGTTAATGTTTATTAAAAATCATGTGTAACAAATTTCTGCAATTTTGTTTTAGTACAGGTACGCAGGTTTGGAAAACCTAGCAGTATACTACTTAACATATTTATGTTTCAATGGCTTTTAGCTGTAATCGGGTAAGAAATAAACCATGAAAATGAAACAAGGTTGTTCTTCTCTTCGTAGTGTCATTACGATCAGTGTCCAATGTGGTTATGCTGGGGAAGTATAATTGATTAAATCTGTTTGCACAAGTGTTCTGTGTAGAGTTACAAGACAACCAAGGAATGGATATACAATATTGTATTGAAGCATTATACATGAATAGCATATAACAAGAACATAGAGTCACTGACAATATTCCATATTGACAATAATGCACCGTGGCTATGCTTCTGGCTGGTTCACTGTCACTGATCAGACTGTAGAGATCAAGACTGTTTCACTATTGTCAGTCGCCCACAACTGTACAGCAACCTTCACTGCACCAGCCCAGGTTATTCACTGGTTGTACGTTATGTACAGGGGCTGAGTAATAGGATGGTGCTGTCGTTATAAACAGGCGCTCTATGGCACTGACTTAAATGACCATCATCTTTTTGGAGACTTGATGGCAGAAACGAACAGATGTGCTTGTAGCACCCTCTGGTGGGCTGTTACTGAACTACCACCTCGTCTGTCAATACCAGTCGTTATTTCTTTTTACATAACGAACCAAAGAACACTCTGTATCATTGACAGCCTGCATATTTCTTTATAAGCCAGTTAAGTCAGAAGATATGTATATGTTAACCAGTTCTGTTGACATTTTAGCTGAAAATACATATTACTTTGGATGACATAAAACAACAAACAATATCCATTATGGTAAACAGTATTTCTCATTTATGTAAACAACAAACAAACGTGTGAACATATAGAGCTGCTTTTGTTCAACGTGTAGCACGAGTCTACTGTGCGGGTCAAAAGATCGCCCGTCCTGCGGTTTTACAACTGGTCGATGATACGAGGGCAAAAAGACCGGTGGACGTATTTCTGTTGTTTTGTCTTGGTAAGAACAGACGACTCAACATACTCCATTTGCAATCATCAATACGGACCCTGCCAGTGAAACAAATTTCGATTGTAACAGAGCACAACAAATCATATACACCAATATGTACGTGTTATTTACACCGACACACAGACGATGAGCGTCTACTGTCGCTGCCACTAAACTAGCCCTCGTCACAAGTGACATCACTCTCTACAATGCTAGTGTGTGCAATAACGCGGCCGCACTACGCAACCGATCAACAAAACGCGTGGGCACAGAACAGACATCTAAAGCTACGTGTGATATGCGTAGTCTCTTCATATTCGACTGTCAATAACTAAGAATGTCTCGTGTCGTGTCTGCCCCCGACATTAACTGGACTGATTCCTTGACACGCGGCCACAGCGTAACGCAATTAACCCCTCCGATAACGTCATATCTGTCTACCCATGCGCACCATTTCCCATCTTTTTGCACAGTAGCCAAGAAGTGTAGCCATTCCTCGCACCGATTCGAGACGAGCACGAAATGGCGATGAAGTTCCACGCTGGAATAAGTCAACAGGTTCCACTGTTTCACAGCGGCAAGCAACCTAAATAACTTAATGAGTAATCTGTGTGTGCTAGCTGCATGCTCGAGTCTGTTAGACAGACCACCAATCTACAATTTACATTGTCATTTACAACTCAACTCTGTCAAATGGCCATCGACTCTAAGCTATCTCTCATTCTGTACAATATAAAAACAAACTATGAACACAATATCATCAATAGTATTAACTTTGTTAGCCTCTCAGATCCATAATATACTATGTACAATACTATACACTGCATTAGTATAATGCGACCAATGACACGATTCACCGTGACAACAACATATCCACCCGTTATGATCAAACACAGACATCTCGTGACAACGTTTCAATTCGTTCGCCTGTTTATCAATGAAACAACTTTCTTCATCCTCTGATAACTTGAAATAACAGTCAATATCTGCATTGATTCATTAAACTTTGGGACTCCTTCCACCATAAAACAGACATTTTCTACATAATTAAGACACACAGCAACGAATGCAATGTGTCCAGACTGTTGTCTTGTATCGTTGTAACGATTCAGCTACGTATCTGACATAAGCTTAAAGCTCAGGCTGTCCAATGTCAGATAACTTTAGCCAATTTTAGAACCCTCCGCCTACGCGATGTCAACATAACCTTTTCAAAGGTTGGGTTTACTGCCTGCAGGATTATTTTGGGTATCGAATCCCAATATAATGTCAAAGTATTGATGCACAAACACACATCGTTTTAGAGAATATGTCTTACTTATGTAGAGAAGCAGTTGTTTAAGATGACTTCAGTGCTGGCCAACTTTAAACCATAAGCAATTCTGTAGTATCTCCTGCCGATTCGTACCCAGCATGGTTGACATGGCAACCGTTTTATTCAAACGGCAATGTTGACATAAAAATCACACATTCGACTGTTAAAACAACAGTAATAACAACAACAACAACGAAGCGGCAAGCATACCACAGTAACCATGACGACAACACTATTAACAACACGACGAACACTTCCGTGGAGCGGTGACGTTCACTCGACGACGATGACATGTATGACAGCTGCCGATGCATCGACACGGTTGTTAGGAAACCGGTTGCCGTGGCGATAATTGCTCAAGACTCTTCCATGGCCTCGGCTGTTCCATAGTCCAACTGCTGCGAGATCATTCTACAACGGCAACAATAGACAACTGTATCACAGTCCAAGTGCTGTGAGATCATCCTACAATAGCAACAACAGACAACTGTTCCACAGTTTGACTGCCGTGAGATCATTCTACAATGGCAACAACATACCACTGTATTCTAGTCCAACTGCCACGAGATCACTCTTCAATGGCAACAACAGTATCACAGACCGACTGTGATACAGCTATAACCAGCAGACAATCCACTAAATTTTTATCTGTAGTAGGTAGACTAGTTTACACGAGCCGCAATTGTGCCGCAATTGGTTGGACAACACCACATCACATGAGAATGTGCAGCTAAATGATGTGTGCATGTAGACGAGCGACATGTCTAGACGTTGAGTGCAACCAGCTAACTCACGCCAATCCCTACTTTGACAAAAGGCACAAAGTGCATACCAGTTTTCCGTCAATGATTGGTCACTGCTTCAAAGCAGCAACTGACAGTCGGTGGAATTAGATCTAACCCCAATTCTAAAGACACAAATTGGCCTCGCTAATCGATCTCACAGGGGGTGTTTACACAACCGATTCTTGCCCCGTGTCGAATGACCAATTGGGCAAATAATTGCTCGTGGAAAACGGCACTTACAGATGTTAGTTTCGCCGACAACATAGTTGTCCAGGTGGACTAATAATATTACTAATACATTTCTTTCGTACAAACAATTGTTCTTGTGAGCTGTACAATAATACACATTTAAACTATTAATCTGCAATTTAAACTATTAATCTGCAATTATTACTAGTAAAATACAGTAAAATATATTAAAACAGTTCAAATGTATAAACACGTATAAAAGCAACATAAAAAGAAGTGTGTGGATATAATATATATATATAAATTTATTAATAAGTAAATTGATTAAAATAATAATAAATAAAGGACTACTTACTCTGGTAGGAGAACAAAAGGATAAAATAAAATAAAGAAGAGAAGGTGGATGTGGATAGGATACACACTGAGGTAGATAGGATACACACCGAGGTGGATAGGATACACACAGGTAGATAGGATACACACAGAGGTGGATATGATACACACTGAGGTAGATAGGATACACACTGAGGTGGATATGATACACACTGAGGTAGATAGGATACACACTGAGGTGGATATGATACACACTGAGGTGGATATGATACACACTGAGGTGGATATGATACACACTGAGGTTGATATGATACACACTGAGGTGGATATGATACACACTGAGGTGGATATGATACACACTGAGGTGGATATGATACACACTGAGGTGGATATAATACACACTGAGGTGGATATGATACACACTGAGGTGGATATGATACACACTGAGGTGGCTATGATACACACTGAGGTGGCTATGATACACACTGAGGTGGATAGGATACACACCGAGGTGGATAGGATACACACTGAGGTGGATATGATACACACTGAGGTATATATGATACACACTGAGGTGGATATGATACACACTGATGTAGATATGATACACACTGAGGTAGATACGATACACACTGAGGTGGATATGATACACACTGAGGTGGATAGGATACACACTGAGATGGATATGATACACACTGAGGTAGATATGATACCAAAAAAGATAGAAAGAAGATGGGATACTACGGGAAAGAAATGGAGAAAATGGTCACAAACAGACAAGAGGTAGGACCATGGTCGATGGCCAATGCTCCCAGCGAGCAAACAGACAAGAGGTAGGACCATGGTCGATGGCCAATGCTCCCAGCGAGCAAACAGACAAGAGGTAGGACCATGGTCGATGGCCAATGCTCCCAGCGAGCAAACAGGCCAAAGTAAGTACTTACTCTGGTGACTTCTCGGGGACGACGGAAAGGGAAGCGAACGCGTTGACCGTGTCCACCTCCTCCCTCTCCCTCTGCTGTGCCTCAACGATCGACCAAGCCAGGGTGTCTCGGTACCGCTCCAGACACGGCCAGTAGGCCACTGTAACCATAGAAACGGTCAGTGTCAGTCCCCCGCTAGGGTTTGATGGAGTGGCATAACAGTTAGAGTGGAAACAAGTGGAGAATTAACAGCAGAACGTGTAGGTTCATGATACGTTGGCTGGTCACAGTTTAATCATGTGATACTAGGGTCAACCTAAATTTGGAAAACAAACTTTTATTATTTGTTTTTCTGAGATGTAACATCATATCCACGTTAGATTGATTTGCCACGCAGCCAAGTACACATATGAGTGACACTGCATTACATTTTAAGTGCTTTAAAACAGGGTTCCTACCCTTTCATCATAACATAATTGCAGGACATTTCCAGGATGTGTAGGAACCTAGTTAAAAACACAATTTGTTTGGTATGAGTCCATCTTGGTCATCTCTCTCTTTGTCAACAGCCTGCATATTTGTGGAGTATTTGAATGAAACATGCCCGGTGAGTGTGGTTGACAGTAGAGGGAACACTGAGAGAGACACAAGACTTATGTAAGTTCTTCGTACCGTGATTTCTGATGGTCTGTTCGAGGGCATCGACAGCAACGCGAGATGGCGGGCGACACATCTCCTCGTCTGTCAGTAGCGGGATCTGAAAAAACAACAACAGTTCACGTTAACTCCAGGACAGGTTGATTCCAGGACAGGTTGACTCCAGGACTGGTTGACTCCAGGACAGGTTGACTCCAGGACTGGTTGACTCCAGGACAGGTTGATTCCAGGACAGGATGACTCCATGACAGGTTGACTCCAGGACAGGTTGACTCCAGGACAGGTTGATTCCAGGACTGGTTGACTCCAGGACAGATTGATTCCAGGACTGGTTGATTCCAGGACTGGTTGACTCCAGGACTGGTTGACTCCAGGCCTGGTTGACTCCAGGACTGGTTGACTCCAGGCCTTGTTGACTCCAGGCCTGGTTGATTCCAGGCCTGGTTGACTCCAGGACTGTTTGACTCCAGAACCGTTTGACTCCAGGCCTGGTTGATTCCAGGCCTGGTTGACTCCACTCCAGATCCCTCCCTGTTTATATCCCTCCTTGTCCATATCCCTCACCGTTTATATATCTCCCATTCTATATCCCTCGCATCCATATCCCTTCCCATCCATATCCCTCCCTGTTCATATCCCTCCCCGGCTGCAGTCGCTAAACTTGCCTACTTTAATATCTTCCACTCCCAGATACCTTTCTCCCTCTTAATCCCTAATTCTACTCCTAGCCTTGTTCTCACAACTAACAAGATGCTTCCAATTTCTCCCACTCCCTCTGTGGATGTAAGTCTATAAGTGCTGGTCCATTGAAAATTATGAAATTGTGTTTACAACTGTAAAATGAAGCCTACTTACTACTACTATAATAGCCGTGGGAAGCACCAACATTTTGGGGGGAACAGAACCCGCCGCTTAATTCTGCAAACTCTCAAACGCCCCTGTGCCCTACTTAAGCCCAAGACTGTTATTTCCCTTTATCAAACATCTCCCCGAGCAGTTGAGGTGTTTTGTCGACCTACCTCTTCTCCGAGCAGGGCACGCAGACACATCTCGGTAGAGTCACAGATCGCCTGTAGTTCGTAGCCTCCCTCCAGGGCCATTCCCACTTTCCCATTCGCCAGCATCATCATCTGCTTGGTCATGTGACCAAAGCCTGCAAGACAATAGCGATGATGCGTTGTGTTCTTGCTGCATCTAATTTAATTTAATTTAATCACAGAGCATATTAAAATGCAGCTGCAGTGAATTTACAGTAATGTCACTGAAATAAAACGTTTTTTATATTTAAGGGATTACATCACATACAAGTTGTTGATGTCGACATGAAGAGGATCTGGATGGATCATCTGACGATCCACTCATCCAGGAAAGTATTCTACACTAGACACAAAGGTTCAACCAACAATCGATACCAGTTTATGTTTCTGACATAACATAATTTGGTAAAATATTTGTGCATGATTTTTAATTGAGGCAATTAATAACTGCAGACTAAATTACAGTCTTGTAGATTGTAATTATATTCAGTACTGGCAACATTAATGGGACATATATTAGTAGAACATCTAGCAGCGTTCCTCACTTACATGCTGGGCTAACTTGGTAGCCGCCTAGTGGCGGTGCGTGTCCCGACGCAGCATCGAAGCCGGCGGAAACGAGAACAATCTCAGGATCAAACTCACGGGCGATTGGCATGACAATCGTCCTAGGAAGAAGACAACCTCTCAGTGAATATCACAGTTCGACTGCTAGTGCAACGCTACTATGGGGGAGGGGTCATAAAAGTTCTCAAAATACAAAAAACATATAGCATTACATGTTGGTGGGTAATGGTTTGGTTATTGCTGTTTTGCGGGACAAATTCTGACCACCTACGTCCTTGATCAACGACACTCACCTGAAAGCTGCCACATACTCGGCATCCCCCATGGGGGGGTTGAGTGCCCCAGAGAAAGCAATGTTCACGTTGAAACCAACCCCCTTGTCAATCCCACACTCGTCCGGCGCTCCCGTGCCTGGGAAGAAGTTGCCGTTGTCATGACGATGCACAGAGATGTAGAGGACGCGCGGGTCGGCGTAGAAGATCTGCTGCGTTGAGTTGCCGTGGTGGACATCCCAGTCAATGACAAGGATCTTCTTGATCTTGTGACGATCCAGGAGGATCTTTGTCGCCACCGCGAGGGAGTTGAAGTAGCAGAAACCCCTGGTGGAGAAATTGCGTATCCATTATTGTATCCGCGACTTGGACTCTAGACATTTATTTAACCTATCATCTCATATTTGAAAATAAAATGCAAAATTCATGGTAAGATGCCCATTAAAAGAAAAGATAACGGTAAGTTCTCACAAAGAGGATATTTTGAGGAAAGGTTAAGAAAGGACTACTGATTTAATGATGAAACCGTGAAAGAGAGGCACAGTAGTGCTGTAGGATGACACTTTGACTACACTTTGACTAGTGTGTTAACTCACATGGGCTGTGTTGGTTCTGCGTGGTGTCCGGGCGGGCGAACCAGAGCGAGACCGTTCTGAAGTCGACCGGTGGCAATGCTTGTAGCCAGCTCAATCACACAGCCGACCGCCTGCAAGACAGCGCCAACTGGTGAGCCACAGTTGTATACATACAATGTCGCTGTATATTTGTGTAGACTACACATTTACACTATTTAAGAGAGGGAAAGATCGTAAACCACAAAACATTTGACACATATAGATATGTCTTCTGACAATACTACGCACATAACAATAATTATATCCAACATTGTATTCATCCAATTCAAATTTCCAGTAAATCTACTAATCACTTTTTCAAATGTTGGCAACCTTGTATATTGTCCTGACAGCGTCAAACACAGATTCTATTTTACTTGTATTTATGGATCATGTTATCATCTTATGTCACAGCTCTAAGTAAACACTAAAATCTAGTCACCAGACTGTCATCCAGTTGTCACAAGATGACACCAAACAACGTGACAAGAGAATGTCATTAAATGCCGTCTTCTGTTATCGATGGTCAACGTCCAAACACTGTCATTCAAAATGTCATCTACTGAAATTTCTAGCATACTGACCAGTGTCGCACTGTGGCGTCACCACCTGAAGTGTCATCCATGTGTTGTGTCAACACATTGCGTCACTAGTGACTCACCATGCGAGTGGCCTGCGGCGTCTGTGCATTATTCCACACCGTGTCAGAGTCGACACCTATCCCCCCACATGGCAACTTGCAGAATCGCGGCTGTAGCACTTCTGTAACACAAGCAACATTCGGTCTTAATTTCTTAACTTAATTAACTATAACCTGTTTAAAACACTGGTAGGACACTGTGGTAATACAATATTTGTAATATCATGGATAAAATTATATGTAATATTTTGTTTCAAAATAACTAAGATGGGCATGTAAATACAATAACAGCATGACATATACGATGCCGTAGAATAAAATAACTAAGATGGGCATGTAAATACAATAGCAGCATGACATATACGATGCCGTAGAATAAAATAACTAAGATGGGCATGTAAATACAATAGCAGCATGACATATACGATGCCGTAGAATAAAATAACTAAGATGGGCATGTAAATACAATAACAGCATGACATATACGATGCCGTAGAATAAAATAACTAAGATGGGCATGTAAATACAATAACAGCATGACATATACGATGCCGTAGAATAAAATAACTAAGATGGGCATGTAAATACAATAGCAGCATGACATATACGATGCCGTAGAATAAAATAACTAAGATGGGCATGTAAATACAATAGCAGCATGACATATACAATGCCGTAGAATAAAATAACTAAGATGGGCATGTAAATACAATAGCAGCATGACATATACAATGCCGTAGAATAAAATAACTAAGATGGGCATGTAAATACAATAGCAGCATGACATATACAATGCCGTAGAATAAAATAACTAAGATGGGCATGTAAATACAATAGCAGCATGACATATACGATGCCGCAGAATAAAATAACTAAGATGGGCATGTAAATACAATAGCAGCATGACATATACGATGCCGTAGAATAAAATAACTAAGATGGGCATGTAAATACAATAGCAGCATGACATATACAATGCCGTAGAATAAAATAACTAAGATGGGCATGTAAATACAATAGCAGCATGACATATACGATGCCGCAGAATAAAATAACTAAGATGGGCATGTAAATACAATAGCAGCATGACATATACGATGCCGTAGAATAAAATAACTAAGATGGGCATGTAAATACAATAACAGCATGACATATACGATGCCGTAGAATAAAATAACTAAGATGGGCATGTAAATACAATAGCAGCATGACATATACGATGCCGTAGAATAAAATAACTAAGATGGGCATGTAAATACAATAGCAGCATGACATATACGATGCCGTAGAATAAAATAACTAAGATGGGCATGTAAATACAATAGCAGCATGACATATACGATGCCGTAGAATAAAATAACTAAGATGGGCATATAAATACAATAGCAGCATGACATATACGATGCCGTAGAATAAAATAACTAAGATGGGCATATAAATACAATAGCAGCATGACATATACGATGCTGTAGAATAAAATAAGTTTTGTTGAATATAAAACAGATAAATAAATTGAGAAAATGTAAACATCCATAAGTTAGGCTTAGGCTATGATGATGCAGTCATGAGTTACACATAATAAATGATGCTGTGAATAGAGAGGAGCCTCACCAAAGAGTTTCGGACTGAGTTTCTGCGGACTGGTGCCATACATGAGGGTATAAGCCTCGCTGTGACACGTCTGTAGCTCCTCTAACGACGCCTTCTGACACTGCAGCTTCTACAAGAAACAAAGACACCGCCGTGACAGACCTACCACATTTGTTTTGTTGAAATCCGTATCTTTGTCTTGAAATTCTGCATAGAGCCGTATAAATCCTTAAAAATGTCATTGGCTAATCGGTAGTGTTGCCATGGTTCCAGTTTTTGCGGGTTTGTACGGTTCTCGGTTTTTGATGACCGTTTATCCATAGTAGTGATCTGTCATAGTTCAAATATGGGAAACAGGGAGTGGTCTACTCTTGAAAGAGGGGACAGAGGAAAAGTGATAAAATTGCTAAATGCAACTGAGAACTAAAATAGGTCAATCACAAGCAGCTAAATAACTGAACAAGTTTTACGTAGAGACAAGAAAAAACAGAGTTTGAGTTGGCCTATTTGTCCTATAATCAATACATGCAAGTGCACGATTTTTCCATTTTAAACAAATCGGGATATGGCCGAATAGCTTCATAAAATCTGTACTGAATATGGGAGGTCTGTATGATGTGGCAAATCTGCACGAAAGAAAACAACAGAGGAACCACAAGGGACGGTTTACAGAGGTCAATGACTGCCAGAGAACTACTGATGTATTATTTACACAGCAATACCTGCCTCGTCCCCAGTGGTTGCTTCGCCGGGCTTACACAGAGACATGGCAGCAAATTGGCACAGACATCTAACTTATCTTCACTTGTTGCTGGTAACATGTCATCAGTAGACAGTAATTGGGCTGAACGGAGGGAGGGAGGGAGGAAGGCAGGCAGGGAGGCAGGGAGCGCAGTAGTAGAAGGAAAACTAGATTTGAAAATGTTATTTACAGAAACTCAGAGCGAGCAATACACATATATCAGCTGAAATTCCACATAATTCACATATCAATCTTGACGGAGGGAACGGCACCGTCTCGATGGTTGCAATGCCACCGCTTCAACAGTGGCAACAGCACCATCTCAATGGCACCACCTGGATGGTGATGCTGGCGCCGTCTGAATGGTGGCCATGACACCGCCTCAATGGTGCCGTTGACACCGCCTCGACAGCGGCCACGGCACTGCCTCGACAGCGGCCACGGCACTGCCTCGACGGTGGCGATGGCACCACCTCGACGGTGGCGATGGCACCACCTCGACAGTGGTGACAGCACAACAGTCAATGTGGCGAGAGCACAACAGATGATCTCACCTCACATTTGTTGGCGAGGCCTGTCTCCTGGATGCGTGCGTAAACACTCTGTAATCGGCCAGGATGCTCTGGATGCATCGCGTTGTTCCCGCACATACACTGGTGCTTCAACATCAGCGAGTCATACGCCAGACCTGCACGACACACGGACACACATCAGTGACATGACATCAGTGTCACGACATCAGTGATACGACATCAATGACACATCAGCGACACATAAGTGACACGACATCAGTGAGTCATACGTCAGTGATACGAAAATGGTCATGTTAGCGACACAGCACCCGAGTTATGTTATTCACAATGCATCAGTCATGTTAGCCAGGAGTGGGTTCAATTGTAACTGTGTAATTTGTAATTAATTACAACAGTAATAATGATGGTGTAATTCTAATTGTAAATGATTTCTTAGAATACTATAATTGAGGGTTTTTTGAAGATATGTAATTGTAATTGACAATTGTAATTGGACTCAACTCAATTTGTAATTAATTATAATGGCAGTGCAATTCTAATTGTAACTGATTCCTTAGAACATTGTAATTATTTTTGGAAGATGTGTAACTGTAATTGACAACTGTAATTGGACTCAACCTTAGCAGCAAGAAGGCATGAATTCATGTAATATCCTGTGTAAATATGAGCAGCAATGATTCATGTAATCTTTTACAAAAACAATGCAGTTGTACTCCACCTATTACAACTGACCCTTTACGTAGCACTGTAATTATTTTTTAAATGGCACAACAGTAACTGTAATTGATTTTTTTAAGTGATGTAATATCGTAACTTATATTTCTGGGGTGGTTATAATTGACAATCGTAACTGAATCCACACATCGTGCATGTATTCCCTTCACGTACCTGTCATAAATTTCTCAGCACTCGTTTCCTGAGGTATAAGACTAGGCATGTGATGATCGGCGGTGACCTGGGGGCTGGACATGGCCCGCTCGAGGGTGCGCCCTGGAATGCTGCTGCCGTTGTGCGGCGCCCCGAGTGAGGGGGCGCCACTAGTCTGCTGCTTGAGTTTGCACAGGAATGCTTCGTGGCTGGTGGACATGGCAGGGACGTGGTCACTGACGATGACCACGTCCTCGTCTTCCTTCTCCTTGATTGCCTTCATCTCCTGGACACACGAGTAAGGGGCAATCCATCAAGTACGTCATGCTCAGGGGGGTGGGGGTATCTGGGTAAGTGCTACGGACCATTACATAGGGGTGGTGGGTGATCATTACATAGGGGTGATGGGTGATCATTACATGGGGTGGTGGGTGATCATTACATAGGGGTGGTGGGTGATCATTACATAGGGGTGGTGGGTGACCATTACATAGGGGTGATGGGTGATCATTACATAGAGGTGGTGGGTGATCATTACATAGGGGTGATGGGTGATTATTACATAGGGGTGGTGGGTGATCATTACATAGAGGTGGTGGGTGATCATTACATAGGGGTGGTGGGTGATCATTACATAGGGGTGGTGGGTGATCATTACGCAACAATTAAATAAAGAAAATGTTTTTGCTCATCTAGCTATCAATATCAGATAGTTGAGGGGTACGGACATACGCCCTCAAGGACAAAAGCGCTCTGAACAAAAGCCCTCACCTTTTCAGAGAGGGTAGGACAAAACCCCTACTAGCTTCAACACAATTGGATGTGGCATCTTTTAGCAATTCAGTAGAATTGGTGAGCATAGGGGGACTGGAGCATAGGGGGACTGGAGCATAGGGGGAATGGAGCATAGGGGGACTGGAGCATAGGGGGACTGGAGCATAGGGGGACTGGAGCATAGGGGAACTGGAGCATTGGGGGACTGGAGCATAGGGGGACTGGAGCATTAGGGGACTGGAGCATAGGGGGACTGGAGCATAGGGGGACTGGAGCATTAGGGGACTGGAGCATAGGGGGACTGGAGCATTGGGGGACTGGAGCACAGGTAATGGAGTTACATTTAGTGATGTATATCAATAGTTCTAATGACCGTATGAAGAAACCAATGAATTATAATTTAAAGTTTGCTTCATTTATTAATTTCAGTGTTTAATTACATGGAGTAAGTATATAAACAGAGGTTGCAACGTGTCCCTTCACCCCGTCTACCTGTCCGTTCACCCAGGCAACCTGTCCCTACATCCCCATCTACCTGTCCCTTCACCCCGTCTACCTGTCCGTTCACCCAGTCAACCTGTCCCTACATCCCCATCTACCTGTCCCTTCACCCCGTCTACCTGTCCCTTCAATCTGTCTACCTGTCCCCTCACCCCATCTACCTGTCCCTTCACCCCATGTACCTGTCCCTTCACCCCATCTTCCCGTCCCTTCACCCCGTCAACCTGTCCCTTCACCCGTCCATTCGCTATTTTGCGTACTTATATTATTCCCATTTCACCTAATGAGCATTAGGAATGACCACTGAAATTTAATATTTTCAAAAACATAAATATAAAATATGCTTTGCAGAAATCAGACATTTTCTTCTTGAGTTAAATCTAAGTACTTTTAATTAGGCCTATTATTTTTTATTTACACACATTTACTTAATCCAAAAAAGAAGCCACATCCAATAACTTTCCGCTTATGTTGAAGTAGCTAGTAGGGTTTTTGTCCTATGAGGTTTATGTCCTAGACTTGTCAGTTGCTATGCCATTCTTTGGGGTATACTTTAACTGACTTCCGGGTTCAGTACTGATATTATTACACTTATTTAACCTACATAAACATGGACATTTGATTTTATTGTATATTATTAGTTTTTTGCTTTGCCAATTTCATTCATCCTACTTTGCTTCAGTTTAGTTCACTCAGCTGTATACTTGAGTACCTGGCTACAGACTGTGGTGAATATGTGAATGAACAGACTTCACGCAGTAATTGCAGTGTGGCTGAATGCTTCCTAGAACTGCCAAGATGGTAATGGAAACAGGTAAGTGTAAAATGCTTTGAAAGGTCCCAATACTCGGATCAGTACTTTGGTCTTTTTTATAAAGAAACCTCTGTAATTTACCAAATTTTAACAAATGCCTACGAGGGTGTATAGTGAGACAGTGAAGCCACGATGAAGACGCAAGAAAGAAGTTGACTCACTTGTACAAGTTTCGCCTCGGCCTCTTCGTCCACGTTCTCCATGTGCCCCTTACTGGCCGACTTCTGCAGTAGCGCCGTCTGGAGACGCTGTCACAAACCACAACACACGTATTAAAACACACTCTGTTTTGTTCTCAGAGCCGAAACAAATATTGGAACAAGGGCTTTCTCAGTTGTCGCAGTTTGGAGAATAATATGTAAAGTGAAACTATGAAGAGATCGCAGTAAAGATAGTGAGGAGATTGATGAAGGTAGTGAGGAGAGGACTGGGCAGGACACATACAGAGAATGAGTGAGGAGAGGATGACAAAGAGAGTATGGAAACAGAAGAGGATGGTAGAAGAGAAGAGGAAGATCGAAATTAAGATGTAGGGACAGTGTTAAGAGAGATTTCGAAAGAGCAGGGGTGAACATCCGAGCATAAGAGAGAATACAGATGGAGACGACTCATAGAGAGGGCGGAACAAACTAAGTGATGCGCCCCCACCCCCCGCAAGGGACCACAGGGGAAGAAGCTGTAGGACAGACAATATACCCACGTGTTTCATGTGCAGTTTCTGGGTCTCCTTCATAAGTAGTTCCTGCTGTTTCTGTTGCATCAGATGTTGGTTCCACATGAGATGGCCGGGCAGAGGCAGCGGGGCCGACTGCGTGCGGTTCAACGTTTGTCTGAAACACACAGCATCGCTACGTCATAGCGTATGCTTCTCCCACTCAGTGCTACTTCTAAGATCACTGCATTGGCTCCCTGTCCGAAATTGCATTAATTTCAAGATCTGTACAATTACCTATCAAGCACTTTCATCCAAGCAACCAGCATGCTTACATTTACTGCTTAGTGTGATAAATCCTGCAAGACACTCCAGACATCTAATTCTAGTCTACTTTTTGTTCCAAGTGTTAAGACAAATGTCAGAACTAGAGCTTTTTCAGTTGCTGCACCGACTCTGTGGAACACACTCCCTGTTACCATTAAGTCGGCACGAAATATAGTAAAATTTCACCCGGGCTACATGCGTGTCAGGTCTAGATTGGCCCGGGCTGCCTGTGGGTCAGGTCTAGAATGGCCTGGGCTGCCCGTGGGTCAGGTCTAGATTAGCCCCGGCTGCCTGTGGGTCAGGTCTAGATTGGCCCGGGCTGCCTGTGGGTCAGGTCTAGATTGGCCTGGGCTGCCCGTGGGTCAGGTCTAGATTGGCCCCGGCTAGCAGTGGGTCAGGTCTAGATTGGCCTGGGCTGCTCGTGTGTCAGGTCTAGATTGGCCCGGGCTGCTCGTGTGGCGGCATCAGTACACGTACCTGTGCAGTCGGGCCTTGGCCGCCTGTGCGTCAGTGATGCCAAAGTGGAACCCTGGCCCGGGCGGCATGGCTGTCGGGCTGAGAGGTATGTGCCCAGAGTTTCGAGCCAGCTCCATGGCCTTCATCTGAGCATCAATGTAGGCCGGGTTGGTCGGGGACATCTCTGTAACATCAGTCGCAGACACGTGAGGAACACAATGCCATACAAATCTCTATAACATCAGTCGCAGACACGTGAGGAACACAATGCCATACAAATCCTGATAATATAACCAACTTATAATTACCGTATTCAACCTATTAAGCGTACATGCCCTAATTAGCATACACCCCGTTTTTAATCAGCAGGATCCATAATTATCGTAATCTGACTAGTGTGGAACAACTGAAGCGTGTTGCCGTCTGGTGTTAAACCTTAAACAACATTTTTTCAAAGCGTTCTGTACATTTATTATGTACTGTACATGATGTACAGATGTACATTTATTATGTACTGTACATGATGTACAGATTTTAGCACAGTACAGTAAACAATATACAGTATATCTATATGACTCCTTAACTGTTGTTGCCATGTGATGTTGAAAATAAATACTTGTTTATTTGATTTGACAGACAGCCAGGGAGACAGACCGACGGCTTAATAAGATGGCACTGATAACAACTGCTAAGAAAGAAACAATGACCGGAGAGGGACTGTGTCTCACCCAGTAGTGATAGGTACATTAGAGAGGGACCGTGTCTCGCCCAGTAGTGATGGGTACATTAGAGAGGGACTGTCTCACCCAGTAGTGATGGGTACATAGAGAGGGACTGTGTCTCACCCAGTAGTGATGGGTACATAGAGAGGGACTGTGTCTCACCCAGTAGTGATGGGTACATAGAGAGGGACTGTGTCTCACTCAGTAGTGATGGGTACATAGAGAGGGACTGTGTCTCACCCAGTAGTGATGGGTACATTACAAAGGGACCGTGTCTCACCCAGTAGTGATGGGTACATTAGAGAGGGACTGTGTCTCACCCAGTAGTGATGGGTACATAGAGAGGGACTGTGTCTCACCCAGTAGTGATGGGTACATAGAGAGGGACTGTGTCTCACCCAGTAGTGATGGGTACATTACAAAGGGACCGTGTCTCACCCAGTAGTGATGGGTACATTAGAGAGGGACTGTGTCTCAGCCAGTAGTGATGGGTACATTAGAGAGGGACTGTGTCTCACCCAGTAGTGATGGGTACATTAGAGAGGGACTGTGTCTCAGCCAGTAGTGATGGGTACATTAGAGAGGGACTGTGTCTCACCCAGTAGTGATGGTTACGGTACATTGGAGAGGGACTGTGTCTCACCCAGTAGTGATGGGTACATTAGAGAGGGACTGTGTCTCACCCATTAGTGATGGGTACCTTACAAAGGGACCGTGTCTCACCCAGTAGTGATGGGTACATTAGAGAGGGACTGTCTCACCCAGTAGTGATGGGTACATAGAGAGGGACTGTGTCTCGCCCAGTAGTGATGGGTACATTAGAGAGGGACTGTGTCTCACCCAGTAGTGATGGGTACATTAGAGAGGGACTGTGTCTCGCCCAGTAGTGATGGGTACATTAGAGAGGGACTGTGTCTCACCCAGTAGTGATGGGTACATTAGAGAGGGACTGTGTCTCAGCCAGTAGTGATGGGTACATTAGAGAGGGACTGTGTCTCACCCAGTAGTGATGGGTACATTAGAGAGGGACTGTGTCTCAGCCAGTAGTGATGGGTACATTAGAGAGGGACTGTGTCTCACCCAGTAGTGATGGGTACATTAGAGAGGGACTGTGTCTCACCCAGTAGTGATGGGTACATTAGAGAGGGACTGTGTCTCAGCCAGTAGTGATGGGTACATTAGAGAGGGACTGTGTCTCACCCAGTAGTGATGGGTACATTAGAGAGGGACTGTGTCTCAGCCAGTAGTGATGGGTACATTAGAGAGGGACTGTGTCTCACCCAGTAGTGATGGGTACATTAGAGAGGGACTGTGTCTCAGCCAGTAGTGATGGGTACATTAGAGAGGGACTGTGTCTCACCCAGTAGTGATGGGTACATTAGAGAGGGACTGTGTCTCACCCAGTAGTGATGGGTACATTGGTATTGTACCAGACAGCATGTGTTGTGTCAGCGGGAGGCCGTGTTGTGCCGCGGCCCGCGCTCGCAACTCCGCTTCCGAGGTACTGGCTGATAGGTTGGTCACCTGAGAAGTCACAAGACAACATATGAATATTTACATTCACTGCTCACCCCACAAGAAAGCCTAGACAGCCTAAATCGTCTATTCCTTAGCTCCCTAACACTTTCATCCATCTGTTTACACCTTCTGCACTGCCTATCGATTTTGAGATTGCCGGATCCTTTTGTTGCAATTCTGAGATTGGGTTTCCGAAAAATCTACATTTTCTCTGAAAGGTGCTTAAGGGGACACGCGCTGCGGGATTTTTGATTTTTTTATGATTTTTAGTGAAATTTCGTTTTCAGCGTATTTCACTACAAAAACATCTTATCTTTAACTTCTAATTCAAAATATTTCATATTGATGTGTCTATATGTGAATAAAATGCTTTATTTGATCACCAGTGTTGCCGAGTTCCTTTGTCTTGCTAACAAATGCAGAAATTATGCGTATTTCACTCCTTAGTTACCGGTACTTTGCCTTACTGGAGGCGGCCATGTTGGATATCTAAATTTAGCTCTTTCTCCCGGCTACAAGGCAGGCTTATGTCCAGCGGTAAATGCTCATTAGTATGCAGCCAATCGGCGTTAGAACGCGAGCTGTATCCGTACGGAAATTTCCTTATATGGCACAATGCTCCGCAGATCCGCACCCTCTCGATTCTGATTGGCTAATGACCGACCTTCGACCTCTTCGGCGTAACAACAGAGCGATTCAATATGGCGACCGTTGTTTTTCCTCAGTGATTTTCTCAGTTATTAGTACGCGATTTCTAGTCAAGATGTCAACGGATCGTGGAATAAAACAGTCTACGGCGAAAGCGTATGGGACGAGGAAGTGAACTCGGCTAGCACAGATGAAATATGCGCGAGAACAGCGGCAAAAATCGACCAACATCGCCGGCGATATTGCCATGGCTAGCGGCAGCGGCACTGCCTCGAGTGGCAGCGTGGTCGTCGTGGAAGGTGGCGTCGCTGAACCTGGCGAAATAGACGTTTGTGCTGGAGCTGACGATGACGATTCCGTTAGCGAACCCTCGATCGCGTCCTCGTCACAGACAGATGAGCCAGATGTTGCCGATGACGGCGAACCTCGACAACCCGTGACAGACGACAGTTGTCTCTTTGACTTTGTTCAAGTGTCCTCGTTGAAGAAACTCGTGGAGAACCTTCCGTGTCCAGTTTGCCAGGGAGACTTGACAGTTGTTGTCATCGACAAAAGCAAGGGCCCTGTCGTTGGATTCCGCACTGAGTGCACCACTTGTGGACATGTCTGCAGTGAGACACTTGTCTTCAGGCAGGATAGGTAATCGTGGTAGTCGGTCTCCATTTGCCACAACGAGGAGAATGGTGGCAGGCACCATGGACTGTGGTGTTGGATTTTCTAGGCTACGACGGATTTGTTGGTGGCTGGATTCACCCTGCATCCACCAGAAGACATATGCCAGACACCAGAAACAGGTAGCTGTAGCAGTTGTGGACACAGTGACCAATTGTCTCAACGATGCTGCTGTTTGTGTGAGGCAAGCATATGCTGAGCTGTCTGGTATCCCTCCAGAGGATGTGAGAGACATCAACGTGTCATACGACGCATCGTGGATGACACGAGGACACCAGTCCTACTATGGCATTGGCAGTGTGATCGACTTGATCACCTGCCTTGTGATCGACTACACTGTACTGAGCCTGTACTGCCATGGCTGCACCACTGTGGGGGACCATATGGACAAAAACACAGACGACTACCGAACATGGAAGGCAAACCATGTTTGCAACAAAAACTTTGAGGGCACTGCAGGTGCAATGGATGCTGAGATTGCAGAGATCTTGTGGCGCCGCTCAGAGCAGAGACACGGCTTCCGCTACGTCACTGTGCTGTCAGATGGTGACGCGAAGACGTACAACCACTTGGTCTCCCTCAATGTCTACGGAGATGACTGCCAGGTCACGAAAGAAGAGTGCGTAAATCATGTGTCGACGAGGATGGGCACTGCTTTGAGGAAAGTTGCAGCCGAGGGTCGACAGGAAGGCGTCGTCACTGGTGGAAGGGGCCACGGAAAGCTGACAGCTGCTGCGATCACCAAACTGACGAAGTACTATGGTAATGCCATACGTAGCCACCCAGACGATCTGGACGGCATGAGAACTGCAGTGTTCGCCACATTCCTCCATGCGCTGTCAACTGATGATGACCCACACCACGATCGCTGCCCAGCTGGGATTTCAAGCTGGTGCTTCTATCAGCGTGCAGTTGCAAAGGGTGAACGACCAGGGCCGCATGAGGACAACGTTGGCACACCACTGTCACGGGAAGTCAGTCGCTTCGTGAAACCAGTCTACGTGCGTCTTGGTGATGAGAACCTCCTCCGTCGCTGCCTCAGAGTGAAGACGCAGAACCCAAATGAAAGTCTGCATTCGGTCATCTGGCGGAAGTGCCTCAAGACGGACTTCCTCGGGAAACTGCGTGTTGAGGCTGGCGCTGCCATCGCCGTCAGTGAGTTCAACCAGGGAACAGAGAAGACTGTGGCAGACACAACAGCTGCCCTGGGGTTTCAGCTTGGTGAAGCCCAAGTGAAACTGACACGTTCGAAGGACCGAGAAAGAACTGCAATGCTGCAAAGAAAGGCTGACGCGCAAGAGAAGAAGAATCGTGAACGTCGACGTCTTCACCGGATTCGCCAGCAAGATATGCTTACGCAAGCTGAAGGTGGACCATCCTATGCCTCCGGAGAGTTTTAGGGACTCGTGAAAAACAAACGGCTCTCTTCAGAGCCAACACACAAAAAACGGCTCTTTTCAGAGCCAACCACTCTTGGAGAAGAGCTTGCTATATCATCAGATTATGTTGCATATTTTGTCCAAAAGGTGTATTTCAAACATATGAATAGTAAGAAAAGGTGTATGCACACATTTGAATAGTCAAAAACCACCTGAATAGTCAGAAAGTGTATACAGATAAACACAAAAGTTTGTTTTGCTGTTTTCTCAGAATTCTGTTTTTATTCAATACATAAATTTCATGCGGATCCCGAGAGAAAACCGTAAGACATATCTACTCCAAATTTGAAATACAAATACTCCAAGACATGCACTACAAGCTGTCAAGAGGGAATTTGTATATCTATCCATGTTTCGAATTTACCTCCCTGCACATTCATGCACCCTATCTAAATAATCGGAAAATTTATCTAGTTTTCAAAAAACATTTCTGACATATACTGCTTGGAGAGTAAAAATTCCTCTTGACAGTTTGTAGGTACATGCATTTACAATACATGTAGCATGTTTTGAATGTTGTAGCAATGTGTATTGTTTTTGGGGATTTGCATGAAAATGGCTGCCATTTCCATGGCACCCATCTGTCCAAAAAAAAAAATTTCACCTGTTTTACCTACCTTGACCCACAAAGATCATTTCCACCAAGTTTCAGTTCTCTAACATTAAAAAAAAAAGAAATCCGCCGCAGCCTCTGTCCCCTTAATCAATAAATTTTTGTTTGCTAGTCTCATTTCAAATAAATTTTTCCAAAAACCAAACCTACCTATTATCCACTGCAACATGCTAGCTCGTTTGTGTAACTTTTGTATGTAGTTTTTGCGAAATCCTCAGAAAACAATTAAATTGTTCAAGCATTAACTGAAAATGCTGAAAAGTCATGATTTTCTTCCTCGGTGAAATTTCGTAACTTTGTCATGTGATCAGTGAGAGGATGGAGGTCACGGCCATGGTCAGCATTGACCCACACAGTGTTTACCATTTTGGATATCCACTATTTTTATCCTTACCAGATTTAATGACTAAAGTAAATTCTTTCGATGGTTTGAAAAAAAATACGCATTTTTTTTATTAAATCAATTGCAGATGTTACATAACCTATTCACACACTACATTTATTGGACACCAATGAACCGGATTTGCGATAGGCTAGATTAGTTGAGGAAGCAGCTTTAAACCTGGTACTCACTATTTATTAACATTTGTGAATTTTGTAAAGTTGCTAGTTAAAAATAATATCTGAATTGTAAATTAATTTATTTAGAAATGCAATTATAAATAACATAGACAGACACATAAATAATTAAAATATTTTGCATGTTCACCAAGAGTCATCTGGCGTGGAGGTGACTTACCACATTTGCCTCCACGACAGACCCGTCTCGAGGCTGACCGATGGAGATGTTGGGCATGCTCTGGTTGATGACCATTTTGGACATCATCTGTAGCGGGAAGGTTGTAACCCCGTCCTGGCTCTGGCAACAGACAGCAAGCGGTCACATTGCATATGTGCAAATATACCTTGATATCTTTATCTTAGGTTATTTGAATAACCCAATGACTTTTTTGTACCCCTCTGTGGATTTTTACGCGGGCCGAATCATGGTACAGCTAACATAGTTACGTATAAATGTCTGCAACCCTATACATGTTTTCTACTACTGTTCCTAGATAAGTTGTAGATGTCGAATGAACACACAAGTTCATTCGCCCGACATTCCCACCCTGGGGAATTTAACTTTTTTATGTACAAACCACCCCGAAGGGTCCCAGAGGATGCCTACACAATCTCAGCTCAATACATGTGCAACCGAGGGAGATATGAGAGAACAAACATATGCAGTCACAAACTGTTTTATAGATACAGGACTTTGTTGTGTTAATATTCAAAGTGAATAACCCAGAATAACAATTATGCATGTGTGCAGTGGCATATTTATGGGGGTCCATTGGCCCATGGCCACCTTTGAATTAATTTTCTGATTTTTTTTAACATGTTGCGCCACCATGCGGCAGTATGGTAAACTAATGGGTGACAAGGCTTGCCCCCCCGGCCTCCCCCCTTTGCGAGATCCTAAATACATCACTGCATGCATGACAGCATGCAATGACACAACTGAATGGAGTGCCATCCAACTGGAATAAGCGTCACTGCGTCAAGGGTGAGCATGTGTGACAGCATGTGACATCATCTAGTAAGGACATCTACACGTTGACAGCCAGTTCCTTCAGTATGACAGTTAGTCGCCCTTCATACAACCAGAGTGAGATCAGATATTCCCACCCATCAAATATTCACCCCGAGCGATGACTTCGCCATGAAATGTTCACCCCTCTATGAAATACACACACCCATTAATACTGTCTTTTAGCGGACTTAGGTAGTTCTGCTTTGTACGTGCCTTGTTATACCATATAAAGCCATGTATGTTTTGATGACCAGCTGTACTTATGACAGTGCGTGTCTTGGCCTACACCTAGTCGCAAAGTGTTTGATCTATTCTGTTCCCGACACCACAGCAAAAACTAAACTGCAAGACCGCGGTAAGATATGTAGCGTCAGTGCACGGGCGTAAGTCACGGCGTAACGGGCGTTAAGTCACGGCGCAATGGGCGTTAAGTCACGGTGCAACGGCAAAAACAAGATGACAAATAACATAGCATATTAAATGTCAGACTCTGGGTCTAGATTTTCAGGCTGGGTGGTGGCCTACCTCTGCATAACAACTCACGGAAACATTCCGGAAAGAAGGCAAGTCAGGGCTGGAGTGACAGGGAAACAGGAAGATGAGTGGGTTCATTAAACAATAAGGCTGTTAGGTACGCCAGTCCCAGCTGTCTGGTTAACCCATTCATTCCACGTCTACATTCTTTTCAGACACATACATTACAGGATTTAGAAATGCGTACATTTAAAACGAATGTATGCTTCATGTTTTAATCTTTATTGCTCCAGTATATTTAATGGTTCAAAACGGGAATTTGATATCCGTTGAAAAACGTTAAATTTCACCTTCAAAGGTGAAAATTCATACGTCGATCTTTAATTGCAGTAGAACGGTCTCTACACATGTTCTAAAACTAGCATATTTTAATTCATCGTCAAATTGTGTATTTCTTAATATTACAAGGTGAAAGGTGACAGCTGTAACACATTAAGTGGGTATTATTCTTAACCAACCGAGATGTCAAAGTTACTAATAAATTCAGCGGTACAATGTCTCGTCAAACAGTCATTCAGGTAGCACTAAAAAATTTTGTACATTCGCTTTAAATGCGATGTTTTGAGTAGAACTGTGCCAGATTCCAGCCACATTAGACTTGTTACTCTGCACCAAACAGCTTTTGCAGCTGGTATTTTATATTTGGACGTAGTATTTAACACAAATAATTCAACAGGGTAATTACCACACCCATCTCGAGATAATTACCCCCAGGGAATCACCAACAGGAGAGTTCACCAATAGTGAAACAACAGTCAGCGTGTAGTGGCTGTAGCCAGGGTTGGCAGGTTTATGGCAGGGTGGTTTTTACCGGTAAAAACTGCCCTGCCGAAAACAGGTTTAAGGCAGTTTAAGGCATAGAAAATGCCTTAAACATATTTCATAAAAAAAACAATAAAAGTATTATATTAAACATGCCCTAAAGTATGACATAAGTATTAATAATTCCCTTCTCAATTGTTACATATGTGCTAGAGATGTAAGAAACAGGTTTAAGGCAGTTTAGGGCATAGAAAGGCCATTTAGCCATTAAAAGCATGTCCTATACCTAAGTATAACAGAAGTATAGTTTTTGTAATTCCCTTCTCAATTATTAAGCCTGCTAGAGGTGTGAGATACAGGCATAAGGCAGTTTACTTGCCTATTATTTCTAGTAGAGGTGTGGTATTGAAGTCTACTAAAGTTGGTTGCAAATAAACTCAATTGCTTTACACCTGCTAGAGGTGTGGTATTGAAGCCTACTAAGGTTGGTTTAAAATAAACTCAATTGCCTTTACACCTGTTAGAGGTGTGCTATTGAAGTCTACTAAGGTTGGTTGAAAATAAACTCAAGGTGTTACAAATGATCCAAAGGTGTTGTTTTCAAGTACTATATAAAGCTTCCCCTGCACACTAATAATCAAACATTTCATTTTGTGTAGAAACCTGATACATTCCTTACAAAAGAGTAGCTGCTGGTGACTTGTGTATAGCAATAATTCATTTTGTTTTGCAATCATGGCCAACAAAGGTGGTAGACCCCAAGATGGTGTTTGGGAACATTTTGTAAGAGTGACAAAGGATGGCAAAAAGTTGGCCAGGTGTGTTTCATGTGGCTATGAAATGACCTTTCCAAAGGTTAACAGGATGAAAAAGCATTGGGAAAAGTGCAAGCCAGTTGATATGTCAATAAACTTCCTGTCATTTTTGTAAAAAAATCATGAAATAAAACTAAGTTTAAGATTTATTTTTGTTTGTAGTTTGATTTAATATATACAATGTACATGTGTTTTATAATAACAGAATCTTCAGTGTGCCTTTGGACAGGGATAGCTTTAAGGCAATTTGAGGCAGTTTGAGGCAGTTTTAACCACTTTAGGGCAGTTTAGGGCAGTTTGCGGCACATGCCGTGCCAAAAACAGGTTTAAGGCCGCCTTAAACCCAACCCTGGCTGTAGCTATAGTTAAACAACAGTCAGTGTATAGTGACTGTAGCTATAGTTAAACAACAGTCAGTGTATAGTGGCTGTAGCTATAGTTAAACAACAGTCAGTGTATAGTGACTGTAGCTATAGTTAAACAACAGTCAGTGTATAGTGACTGTAGCTATAGTTAAACAACGGTCAGTGTATAGTGGCTGTAGCTATAGTTAAACAACAGTCAGCATATAGGTGCTGTAGCTATACTTAAACAACAGTCAGTGTATAGTGGCTGTAGCTATAGTTAAACAACAGTCAGCGTATAGTGGCTGTAGCAATAGTTAAACAACAGTCAGTGTATAGTGGCTGTAGCTATAGTTAAACAACAGTCAGTGTATAGTGGCTGTAGCTATAGTTAAACAACAGTCAGCGTATAGTGGCTGTAGCTACATTTAAACAACAGTCAGCGTATAGTGGCTGTAGCAATAGTTAAACAACAGTCAGCATATAGTGGCTGTAGCTATAGTTAAACAACAGTCAGCGTATAGTGGCTGTAGCAATAGTTAAACAACAGTCAGCGTATAGTGGCTGTAGCCATAGTTAAACAACAGTCAGTATATAGTGAATGTAGCTATAGTTAAACAACAGTCAGCATATGGTGGCTGTAGCTATAGTTTAGGGCAGTTTAGGGCAGTTTGCGGCACATGCCGTGCCAAAAACAGGTTTAAGGCCGCCTTAAACCCAACCCTGGCTGTAGCTATAGTTAAACAACAGTCAGTGTATAGTGACTGTAGCTATAGTTAAACAACAGTCAGTGTATAGTGGCTGTAGCTATAGTTAAACAACAGTCAGTGTATAGTGACTGTAGCTATAGTTAAACAACAGTCAGTGTATAGTGGCTGTAGCTATAGTTAAACAACGGTCAGTGTATAGTGGCTGTAGCTATAGTTAAACAACAGTCAGCATATAGGTGCTGTAGCTATACTTAAACAACAGTCAGCGTATAGTGGCTGTAGCTATAGTTAAACAACAGTCAGCATATAGTGGCTGTAGCTATAGTTAAACAACAGTCAGCGTATAGTGGCTGTAGCAATAGTTAAACAACAGTCAGCGTATAGTGGCTGTAGCCATAGTTAAACAACAGTCAGTATATAGTGAATGTAGCTATAGTTAAACAACAGTCAGCATATGGTGGCTGTAGCTATAGTTAAACAACAGTCAGTGTATAGTGGCTGTAGCTATAGTTAAACAACAGTCAGCATATGGTGGCTGTAGCTATAGTTAAACAACAGTCAGCATATGGTGGCTGTAGCTATAGTTAAACAACAGTCAGCATATAGTGGCTGTAGCTTAGTTAAACAACAGTCAGCATATGGTGGCTGTAGCTATAGTTAAACAACAGTCAGCGTATAGTGGCTGTAGCTATAGTTAAACAACAGTCAGCATATGGTGGCTGTAGCTATGCGGCATCAAGAATTAATTCATACATTTATTATTTGCTCCAATTAGGACAAGAATTTTGTGTGCAGTTGTAATTGTCCAGTTTGATGGTAACTGTCTCTGACCAGGTTTTTTATGGCCATTCACACAGACAATTTGCCCGTGTGAAAACTCTCCATGCCCTTGTGAAATTCATAAGTAAATAAAAAATATTGTGTTGTGTATGTATGCGCGGTAATGCACCTGATAAAAGTAAAAACACGTTTGCCTGTGGCTGTGTGAAATATTGCACTGCCCGTGTGAGCTAAACCTTAAAAAAACCTGCCTATGACCACTGTCCTAGGTTAAGTGTCCTCTAACCACTGTCCTAGGTCAAGTGTCCTCTGACCACTGTCCTAGGTTAAGTGTCCTCTAACCACTGTCCTAGGTTAAGTGTCCTCTGACCACTGTCCTAGGTTAAGTGTCCTCTGACCACTCTGTCCTAGGTTAAGTGTCCTCTGACCACTGTCCTAGGTTAAGTGTCCCCTGGGAGCTTCCCTGATGCTATATAGTAAGTATCAAGGCAAGTAGTAACCTTCATTATTGTCACGTGTACAGCGAGTGTACATCTCATGCAAGGCTGATTAAGTGCACATATCTGAAGACACACACACCCAACCAGTCAATTATACATATCTAATTACCAACTTCCTGCTTTGCAACTCCAAAAATATCACTGGCTTGCTAATAAGTTGGTCTACATAAATCCATGACTTGGCTGCTCCACTGTATACGTGCTGGCCTACAGTGGTAGCCTAGGACAACTGCTTATAGGTGGAGAGAATGCTTAGTATAATCTCTTTCTTATTGCAAGATCTGCTTCACATTAACTTGTCAGATCCCATCATGCCTAAGTATTAGAGATGCAATTCCATCATGCCTAAACATTAGGCATGCAATACCATCATGCCTATGTATTAGATGTACAATCCCACCATGCCTAAGAATTACATATGCAATCCCACAATGCCTAAATATTAGAGATACAATCCCAACATGCCTAAGCATTAGAGATGCAATCCCATCATGCCTACGTATTAGACATGCAATCCCATCATGTCTAAGCATTAGAGATGCAATCCCATCATGCCTATGTATTAGACATGCAATCCCATCATGCCTAAGAATTACATATGCAATCCCATCATGCCTAAATATTAGAGATACAATCCCAACATGCCTAAGCATTTGAGATGCAATCCCATCATGCCTACGTAATAGACATGCAATCCCATCACGCCTAAATATTACAGATACAATCCCAACATGCCTAAGTATTACAATCCCGTCGTCTTCCAGTAGTCACATGACAGAACCTACCTCTTTTTGCGACGTGTGAACTTCCCCTCCCACGGATCCCTGCGATCCCTGGGAGCCGCTGTGAGGGGAACTAGGGCTCGAGTCTGGGCTGTTTGTGTCAACTGAAACCAGAAAAAAAATGTCATGTCAAAAAAAGAATTAATTTTCTAAACACAATCTACATGACAGGGAGCACACAATGGCTGCCACATAAACATGTCAGTCCTAGCCATGTAAACATGTCAGTCCTAGCCAAGTAAACATGTCAGTCCTAGCCATGTAAACATGTCAGTCCTAGCCAAGTAAACATGTCAGTCCTAGCTTCATTTCAATTACAATCGTCAGTTACAATTACACATCATCAAAACTCAATTACAGTTACATGGCTTCAAAAATCAATTACGATGACTCACAGACTCGGTTACAATAGTTCGTTAATTGCACCTACATTGTTTTATAAAGGAAGGGAGATTACATATCATTACTGCAGATCTTAGACATGGTTATTGGTGAATTCATGCATTCTTCCTGCCAGGATCGAGTCCAATTACAACGGTGAATTACAGTGGTGAATTACTATGGTGAATTACAATGGTGAATCACAATGGTGAATTACTATGGTGAATTACAATGGTGAATCACAATGGTGAATTACAATGGTGAATTACTATGGTGAATTACAATGGTGAATCACAATGGTGAATCACAATGGTGAATTACAATGGTGAATCACAATGGTGAATTACTATGGTGAATTACAATGGTGAATCACAATGGTGAATTACTATGGTGAATTACAATGGTGAATCACAATGGTGAATTACAATGGTAAATTACAATGGTCAATTACAATTGTTCATGCAAACACCCACTGGTTTGTAAATACACTCACACCACGTTGTAAAATGCCACCAAATGCAATGCATCCAGTGTATGAATTATAAACAGTCAAAGGAACTAGGTTCATAGCATTCGCTGAATTCCATTCCGGAATAATGATCCATTGAATTACACCCTAATAAATTAAATTTGCAAACAGCTAACTACTACAATGCGATATTCGTTCCTGTAAATGTAATGACAAAGTGCGGTGCATGCAAAGCTTCTAGCAAGATGTTGATGATCAATTGTTTTGTGGGTGTAACATCACATCTGATTTACTAGTTTGTCATAATACACAGCAATGAATGTCTCAAAGCAACCACCAGATCTAAGACAAGTATATAAATAAGAGTATTTACAAGAAAATCTATTAACGTCTAGTTTATGCTCAAACCATTGCTATAACTGTGTATGATTAGTCATCATAGATCATCCCCAGTCTTAGATTATAACTGTGTATGATTAGTCATCATAGATCATCCCCAGTCTTAGATTATAACTGTGTATGATTAGTCATCATAGATCATCCCCAGTCTTAGATTATAACTGTGTATGATTAGTCGTCATAGATCATCCCCAGTCTTAGATTATAACTGTGTATGATTAGTCATCATAGATCATCCCCAGTCTTAGATTATAACTGTGTATGATTAGTCATCATAGATCATCCCCAGTCTTAGATTATAACTGTGTATGATTAGTCATCATAGATCATCCCCAGTCTTAGATTATAGCCAATATTGGCTCCTTGTGATGTATCAGTTTAGAATTAGTTTTGTAACATAATTAAAATTAGTCACATGACTAAATAAATATTAATCAACAATTTTTGGCTTGAAATTGTAACCCACAAAATAAAACAAATCAGATTGCACAGAGCTCTGATTCTGCTTGTTGTCAAGTTGAGCAGGACTGAGCAGAGATCTGCTTGTAGTCAATCGAAACAACCACAGCTGCTCTACGGTTGTCTAAACCCTGATGTAACACCTAGAAACATTAACCCGCCAGATACACATTTTATCAACGAGTTCCCGGTAAGTCCTAGTAACTTTCTCTAACCACAATGGCATTTATCACACAGGAAGCGTAAACAGTCCGTATGATGTCACGTTGCCATGGCGGCGGCATTATTTCTGTTTTACGGCCCCCATGGACCCCCACAGAAACATGGAAAGAATGCGGCAGTGACTGCTCGGCAGCAGAACAACAAGGGTTTCCTAGCTCCAAGTTTATTGCGTAGGTTGGAGGTTGGATTAGCCAACAGAACCAACAACTGGTATACGTCAAATGAATCTTTCTCACCACCAGAGGCAGGAAAAACACGAAACTTTTCACCGCAGGAATTAACGGATTTCTTGGAAGACAAAAAATAAACTCACAGCTGCATAGGGAATTAACTGCAGATATAAGCATACAACTATTATTTAATATTGATGAAAATCTTGCAACAATCGAGCTAGCGTATGTGTGTTATGCTATGCCTCCTAGACCCTTTCCATCTCGGGCACCAAACTGTCAGTGTTCATCTATGACCCCAAAAGAGTCATCTATTTTTTAAATTCCCCCTATTACCCTGAATATTAGCATTTTTTCACAATGCTACACATATTTTTTTCGATTGTTCCAAGCTACGGGAAAAAAATTTATAACAAAAATAACAACAATAATAATGGGGACACTATTGCTACACTAGTTTCATAACTTCCAATCAAATAACAATAATAATGGGGACACTATTACTACACTAGTTTCATAACTTCCAATCAAATAACAATAATAATGGGGACACTATTACTACACTAGTTTCATAACTTCCAATCAAATAACAATAATAATGGGGACACTATTACTACACTAGTTTCATAAATTCCAATCAAATAACAATAATAATGGGGACACTATCACTACACTAGTTTCATAAATTCCAATCAAATAACAATAATAATGGGGACACTATTACTACACCAGTTTCATAACTTCCAATTAAAAGTACATTAACTATTTGTATGACAAATAAAATGCAGAGATTTTTTTATAAATTCCTGAGACTGAGATATGCCTGTAGTACCACCAGATGGCAGTGTGATATGCAACATACTTTCAGTCTGACAAAAACTGCAGATTCAGCCATCGAAACGTTACAGTGTGAATAAAATAGTGGGCTACGAATGAGAAATATGTCAAACAGTAAGAACATGAAGCAACCCCAGTCGTGACACAGCAATGAATGAATGAATGAATGAGAAATATGTCAAACAGTAAGAACATGAAGCAACCCCAGTCGTGACACAGCAATGAATGAATGAATGAATGAGAAATATGTCAAACAGTAAGAACATGAAGCAACCCCAGTCGTGACACAGCAATGAATGAATGAATGAATGAGAAATATGTCAAACAGTAAGAACATGAAGCAACCCCAGTCGTGACACAGCAATGAATGAATGAATGAATGAGAAATATGTCAAACAGTAAGAACATGAAGCAACCCCAGTCGTGACACAGCAATGAATGAATGAATGAATGAGAAATATGTCAAACAGTAAGAACATGAAGCAACCCCAGTCGTGACACAGCAATGAATGAATGAATGAATGAGAAATATGTCAAACAGTAAGAACATGAAGCAACCCCAGTCGTGACACAGCAATGAATGAATGAGAAATATGTCAAACAGTAAGAACATGAAGCAACCCCAGTCGTGACACAGCAATGAATGAATGAATGAATGAGAAATATGTCAAACAGTAAGAACATGAAGCAACCCCAGTCGTGACACAGCAATGAATGAATAGACTGGGCTTTTACTTATATAAATAATCTCGGCTCAAAAGGAACTTCACTCAAATGTCTGTTCAACTGATAAAATGTGCATAAATAATCATAAAGCCACTGGAGTTGTGTGTGTGTGCACGGATGGCATTATCTAATCTGCCTATACAAACATTTACAGCTACATTTGAAAAATGTGGGTCAGCTTTAATGGCTCGAGGCACTGTGGCTGAATGATCACATCAAAGACCCTGCCTGTGACTATCAGCCAAGCTCACCCAACCAGCTATTACACATATCCTCTTGTTGTGAGCCTTCATAAATCTGTCTACAAGTCTTCATCATAAAATTCACAGCAATAAGTCATTGTACAGTGTTCCAGCTAAACTACCGTCATACACATGTATAAAGTCTATTTTCAGCTACATATCAGTCACTGAACCTTGACACTCTAACTCAGAAAAATTCGACCACCTGCACTAAGTGACCGACTGTCTTTAACAACCACAGTCAACTCCTCCTTTCACGCGTAAAACTACCTGCATTAAGCGACCACCTGTATTAAGAGACAACTTTTCGACCATCCACTGAGTGGTCGCTTAATACAGGTTTGACTGTGCATTAAATATATATATGTAGTTTTCCGAGTTTCTGTGTGTGTGCATGCGTGCGCATGCGTGTGTGGTGTGCATGCGAGCATGCGTGCGTGCGTGCCTGCATGCATGTGTGTATAGCTGTATAACAACACCTACACAGATAGTATGATGACAACTCATCCACACATAAATCTGAAGCAGTGGGAATTGACATAAAGCAACAAACAGAACCGCTGTGATGCAACACATGATGCAACGTGCCAGTGAAGAAGCTCCAAGAGGTGTCACTAGACACAGCACAAGACATTTGGGGGAGGGGGGTTAGTAAAGTGGGTGTGACATGGGGGTCAGTAATGTGTGTAACATGGGGGTCAGTAATGTGTGTAATAACATGGGGGTTAATAAAGTGGATGTAACATGGGGTTTATTAAAGTGGGTGTAACGTGAAGGTTACTAAAGTGGATGTAACATGGGGGTTACACTGATGTAACGTGGGGGTTACTAAAGTGGTTGTAACATGAAGATTACTAAAGTGGATATAATGTGGGGTTTGCAAAAGTGGATGTAACGTGGAGGTTACTACGGTGGATGTAAAGTGGGGGTTACTAAAGTTGGTGTAATATGGGGGTTACTGAAGTGGATGTAACATGGGGGTTACTAAAATGGATTTAACATGGGGGTCACTAAAGTGGATGTAACATGGGGGTCACTTAAGGGGATGTAACATGGGGGTTCACTAAAGTGGGTTAACATGGGGCTTACTAAAGTGGATGTAACATGGGGGTTACTGAAGTGGATGTAACATGGGGGTTACTAAAGTGGATTTAACATGGGGGTCACTAAAGTGGATGTAACATGGGGGTCACTTAAGGGGATGTAACATGGGGGGTCACTAAAGTGGGTTAACATGGGGCTTACTAAAGTGGATGTAACATGGGGCTTACTAAAGTGGATGTAACATGGGGGTTACTAAAGTGGGTGTAATATGGGGTTACTAAAGTGGATGTAACATGGGGGTTACTAAAATAGATGTAAAATGGGGGTTACTAAAGTGGATGTAACATGGGGTTACTAAAGTGGATGTAACATGGGGTTACTAAAATGGATGTAACATGGGGTTTACTAAAGTGGGTGTAACGTGAAGGTTACTAAAGTGGATGTAACATGGGGGCTACACTGATGTAACGTGGGGGTTACTAAAGTGGTTGTAACATGAAGATTACTAAAGTGGATATAATGTGGGGTTTGCAAAAGTGGATGTAACGTGGAGGTTACTACGGTGGATGTAAAGTGGGGGTTACTAAAGTTGGTGTAATATGGGGGTTACTGAAGTGGATGTAACATGGGGGTTACTAAAGTGGATTTAACATGGGGGTCACTAAAGTGGATGTAACATGGGGGTCACTTAAGGGGGTGTAACATGGGGGGTCACTAAAGTGGGTTAACATGGGGCTTACTAAAGTGGATGTAACATGGGGGTTACTGAAGTGGATGTAACATAGGGGTTACTAAAGTGGATTTAACATGGGGGTCACTAAAGTGGATGTAAAATGGGGGTCACTTAAGGGGATGTAACATGGGGAGTCACTAAAGTGGGTTAACATGGGGCTTACTAAAGTGGATGTAACATGGGGCTTACTAAAGTGGATGTAACATGGGGGTTACTAAAGTGGGTGTAATATGGGGTTACTAAAGTGGATGTAACATGGGGGTTACTAAAATAGATGTAACATGGGGGTTACTAAAGTGGATGTAACATGGGGTTACTAAAGTGGATGTAACATGGGGGTTACTAAAGTGGGTGTAATATGGGTTTACTAAAGTGGATGTAACATGGGGCTTACTAAAGTGGATGTAACATGGGGGTTACTAAAGTGGGTGTAATATGGGGTTACTAAAGTGGATGTAACATGGGGGTTACTAAAATAGATGTAACATGGGGGTTACTAAAGTGGATGTAACATGGGGGTTACTAAAGTGGATGTAACATGGGGGTTACTAAAATAGATGTAACATGGGGGTTACTAAAGTGGATGTAACATGGGGGTTACTAAAGTGGATGTAACATGGGGGTTACTAAAATAGATGTAACATGGGGTTACTAAAGTGGATGTAACATGGGGGTTACTAAAATAGATGTAACATGGGGGTTACTAAAGTGGATGTAACATGGGGTTACTAAAGTGGATGTAACATGGGGGTTACTAAAATAGATGTAACATGGGGGTTACTAAAGTGGATGTAACATGGGGGTTACTAAAGTGGATGTAACATGAGGGTTACTAAAGTGGATGTAACATGGGGGTCAGTAACGTGGGGGTTACTAAAGTGGGTTAATATGGGGTCACTAAACGTTGCACTCACTTGTCAGTGGTGTCGAGGTTCTCTTTGCATTAAGAGTAAAGCGTTCTTTGCGCCTCAGCAGCGTGGTGCTGCGCCGTTCAATCATCTTTTGCTTAAGTGCTAAGCGCACCTTGAGATTGGGCTCGGACGCTGCAAACAGGCGCAGTGTGAGCCGCAAGCAGGAAGCAGGAAGTGCGCATACATGTAACTGGCCAGCCCGCGGGAGGGGGAAGAGGGGGAATTGTGCACTGATTTCAAGATTGCCTAACCCTTTCATTTTTATGCGCCTTTTGAGCCTGGCTTTCTGAGGATTTAAGCATAATAAAAACTGTCATATAATTATTATTAATAATTATATGACATATAATTATTATTAATAATTATATTATGCCATTGTGTTTTTGCAACAATCGAAAATGAATCACTTTTGAAATATGCCAACTGGACACTGTAATGAAGGGACTGGTTTTGTCAGTCATTTAAGAAATGTGTCCTCCCTTTGTCTTCCCTGCCCAATCCTGCCCGATCCCAGTGGGCGTGGCCAGTGGAGCAGACAGTAGCGCCCGGAACAACACAGTGCATCAGCAGAAGTAGCTGCAGCTACAGTAGCTGCAGTAGCGGCAGCGGCTAAAACAACAGCACACGGAGTGGGCCATGGTCACTACTCACAGGCTGAGCACATCATTTTCTTGGCCATCAAGTCGCGTCGCAACACCAGGGGGCTACGGTGCATCACCTTCTGTCGCAGCGAGATTCTAGAGCGCATCTTAAGGTTCGGCTCAGAGACTGCAAGTTTAAATCTCCCCGCTTAAAGTTCCGCGCAAATACTGCAATGCTTAAGACATCATAACTGACATCGACACAAGAGATACCTGAAAAAAAGAAACGTGACGAACCGGCGCCTCTTCACAGCTGGAGGACTGAAACTGATATACGACTTTCATCGGTTAACTGAGGATTGCTTTACGGACACTGCAACACTGAATTTATTAGCATTTCTAGCATCTAGGTTGTTTTTAAATATTATCCATGCAAAATGCGTCACTATCGTCATCTTTCGTGTCTTAACACATCTGAAAATTCACGATTTGGCGATGAAATAAAACATGCCAGTTTTACGAGATTCCTGATCAAAGACAGAGCAAAAAAGCTGCACCTTTGAAGGTGAAATATAGCGTTTTCATTGTTTGATTTATTGGTCAAATTCCTGTTTTATATAATTTCTGACGGTAAATACACTTCTACAATAAAGATTAAAACATAAAGTACAACGCTGTTAATTTAGCTTAACTTTAAGATAAAAAAATTAAGGTAATTGGCGCATTTTAATGATATGAAACTCCCAACTAGCTCGATATCAGTCAGCCAATGAAAATATTTCTATGCTCCTTTTAAAACAATGTCTGAACGGCTCGAGGTGAATGTAGGAGAAGTAGATTAGCTGGAAAAAAAAATTAAATAGGACTATTTAGGTTTGTTTTTCTGACCACAATCAAACTAAAATTTATGTATAATAAACTCTTTTTGGGACGGGCATATTCCGAATACGAGGCACGTGAAGGAGCCAACCAGTGGTCAGCTACGCATTCACTGCGGTTCCACAACCATTCACCAGGACAAATAAATAAAATTAAGCATAAAACATTATCAAGAGCATGCAAATAGTTGGCATTACTTTAAACAATGATGACATTCTGGGAGAGCTGAAGTATTGCGCTGTTGATGTGTGTCCCAAATCAAGGACGTCTTTATGTAACAAGAATGCGGGCCAGTGCCGTCAGCATTCGTGATGGATATTCCAACACGACCTCGGACAACAAATCAATATTAACAGCACAAGTAAAACAATGTTATGCCTTTCTTTTGCGATGACGCCATAAAATCTTGCCACTCCCATAGAGCGGCATTCAGGTCTGTCCAGCATTCTTCGATGCTGGGATCTGTCACCGTGGCAACAAGCAGACCAATAAACGCAGGGATGAGATTTACTGCCGAGTGATACGTGGCGCTCCGAGCTTTATGGGCACCACTGATGGAATCAGGATTGTATAATATTTAATGCAAACCTCACAGTTCACAGCGACATTAATGCAATGATTATGTACATCCTCCATCGTGGAACAATTTTAGATGACAAAGCTATATTTTCTTGCACATAATTTACAACATTCTCCAATATTTCTGCACATTATATAATTTCCATTGCAAAATTTGGTACACAGTTTTTGGTAGTAAATTTACAATAATGTTACAATTACCATAATGTTAGATATTATAAAAAACAGCAACAAATATAATGGAAACAAACTAATAATCATCATAAGTAACTTACCACTTATCCTTGAAATGATCTTAACTACCGAATTAATTAATATATAATTAATGTAATAATAATGATAATTTTGCTTTGGATGTAATAATGATAAGAGTCAAATATTTTCATATGATAAAGTCAAATATTTTCATGATAAAACTTGATAAAATATATATTTTATCTTCTTAAGACATAAATATAAAGGTTAACATAATACCACTTAAAATTAAATAATTACATAACAGATAGTATAATAATGGTAAACAAGAATGCAATAATTTATGTTTTAAACTAGCAACCCATTGGGGTAGATAAGTATCATACTTCTTCTGTTCACCCCCTTTCCACCAACCCTCTATTGTTTCTTTTATTTTCTTGCATGTTACAAATGATGTATTTTGTAATAATGGAATTTGTACTGTTGGTCGTTTGAAATAAATTACCGATTGAATAATTACTAACACTATCCATCTGAGCCAGCACGGGACAGTAACTCACACGTAACAAGGTAGTATGCTCACCTGTCTTTCTGAGGGGGTACTGATCCTCGAAGCGCCCCAGCAGGTGGGCAGCCCTCAGAGGGGGTGACCGCCCATTGGTAGGGGGTGAATGTTGCTCTAGAGAGCTATGATGGGTAGCCCTAAAACAAGTAGATGAGTGTATGTACATACATTGCCACAGCAGTGCCATAACATAGTCTATGAACAAGTAGATGAGTGTATGTACATACATTGCAACAGCGGTGACATAACATAGTATATGAACAAGTAGATGAGTGTATGTACAATGTACATACATTGCCACAACAGTGTCACAACATAGTTTATGAACAAGTAGATGAGTGTATGTACATACATTGCAACAGCGGTGACATAACTTAGTCTATGAACAAGTAGATGAGTGTATGTACAATGTACATACATTGCCACAACTGTGTCACAACATAGTTTATGAACAAGCAAATGAGTGTATGCACATACATTGTCATAGCAGTGACACAACATAGTCTATGAACACTTAAAACACATCTTAACACCTTGTTTTTTATATGTATCAAGCAGCCATTTTAGGGGTTGTTAAATTTTTTTATATTTACCTATTCGTAAAAAGCATACTAATTCTCATATCTTGAATTAGAGCTTAAAATGTTGATAATTTTCCAGACTGAAAAATATATCGATGTAGCAGCGTTATCACACAGTGCAAGTATATCATAATAGTTAACAATGACCATAAAAATTTGTTTATAAATATTTATCTCCAATAACGATGTTAAAGCTTTGTGTTTCTCCAACAGCTCCATGGTGTTTTATTGAGAACTGTTTTCTACAAAGTTGTGAATTCCCAATATAACGGACTGCATTTAGCGCTGCGTCGTGAACGGTTACATAGTTTAAAACAATAGTAGTTTTGTAAAAGTTCACCGTGTGGCGCTGCATGACGCAATGGTGGTCATATTTTGCATGCAACCAATATTAAAAAAATCAGTAGGAATGCATTAACCCCCATTTAGTACGATCAGGTAAATGTCAACAAAGTGAACAGTCCGTAAGCACGCAACTACAACAGCAGCGAATCCACGGTCTGTTGAGAACACTTCCATTATATATTGCTGACTGACACACCCTTCTCGTACGACCGCCTACCGCACCATCACAATGGCATGACTTTAAATATAGACTGCCCCATTGTCTTGCTCGTGGAGCAGGTAGCGGTGTCAATCAAACAACTTATGCTAGGTGTATATTATTAACGATGAGTCTGACGCAGATACCGGCTGAAGTGACGCACAGATCTCTATTGATGTCAAGTCAAACACTGCCCGTCATTCATTTCTGCACTGTCATTCTGGCACGATTCAAACAAGGAATACAAGTAAACAAGTGGATATGGCTAATGTTGGGGTTGAATTGAATCAAGTTGAATAGAACTCAGCCGCTGGTCATGCAACTAGCAATCAAACCACGTTGGTCTGAAGAACTCATAGGCCCAATGGAGGCTACCAAAATAACCATATGCTGACTGTTGTTTAACTATAGCTACAGCCACCATATGCTGACTGTTGTTTAACTATAGCTACAGCCACTATATGCTGACTGTTGTTTAACTATAGCTACAGCCACCATATGCTGACTGTTGTTTAACTATAGCTACAGCCACCATATGCTGACTGTTGTTTAACTATAGCTACAGCCTCTATACACTGACTGTTGTTTAACTATAGCTACAGCCACCATATGCTGACTGTTGTTTAACTATAGCTACATTCACTATATACTGACTGTTGTTTAACTTTATCATATCATAACAACACTAACATTGCAGTGATTCTGGTGCAAGTCTTCAGATACATGCAACATAATTTTGTACTTTAATTAGAAAGTCGGAACAATGCTGTATCCATGACAACGACAAGAACGCAAATATTTAACGAATTACTGCATCAGCAAAAAATACACCGTACTGCTTACTGACATTAAACAGAAGTCACAACACTCGCATCAGAACACAAAAACACACCGTACCAACAATACTGCTTACTGACATTATACAGAAGTCACAACACTCGCATCAGAACACAAAAACACACCGTACCAACAATACTGCTTACTGACATTATACAGAAGTCACAACACTCGCATCAGAACACAAAAATCGGCTGATCTGTTGTTTGAACAATTTGGAAACACAACTGAGCATGTGTTGCCATAGATACGCGACTGTTTCGGCACATGGCAAAATAACCGTGGGAATTTTTTCAGTATATAATTGTATATCATTTTAGTGAAATTATGCGAGTCACTCACTGAATTTGATACACCACGACATATAATCTTAACTGACGAACCTTCCACGTTGGGATAACAATTTGTTTTGTCATAGTTTCTAAAACATCAAAATAAACAGAAATTTGACGGAACATCGTGTCGATATTGAACGTGTTCGATATTGAACTATTTCGGATAGGGACTATTATCCATATAACCATAACACAATTGTAACAAGACATTATCAGTGAAGACCTCAGTGATAATGATATGGCTAAACAGGACAAGAGAATTTATGCTCAGTGTTATGCTTTGACGAGAAAGTTCTATATGTGTAGTGAGTCTGTAAGTACGTTCAGATGATATTGTACAGAGCATTATATATATATATATATATATATATATATATATATATATATATATATATATATATATATATATAGTGGTCGGTATATAGTAGGAATGAGTTATTTTACAACACTTTGTTAGACCCGAGTCTCCTTATGGCTAAAAATGCAGCATCGCAACACTTGTTTGAAGCATGTGTTCACTTGAGCATAGGAGTGGTTTATAGAACTGTATGTGCCATACTTCTACCAACCACATAAATGTGCTTCATTCTGAGTGTGCCAATTGTGCCTTTTAAACAAGTGCAAATGTGATAACCCCCTGGACCTAGCCAAGGCCGCCCTGATCACGTGGTCACAAACCCAGATAATTGTCATAGCACAGTGAAAACATCGGTCTTCTCAACCAAGAGAAACACGTTGATCTATCCGCCTGAAATAACGGACGTAGACACGAATACTGCACAATGCAATAGTCATAACATAGTGGCTGACAGCAGCCGGTGACAGCCTACGGATGCCTCTTGACATCAAAGATCTCTCACGGTCAGATTTTATCTCACAATTACCTGGGTAGGAAATGTTGTCAAGTACCTGCATGACTGTATCCTGCCTGTATCGGGCACAGGAACCTGTGCAGGAGAGTTAACTTAATGATATGCAGGTAGGTAGGTAGGTAGGTAGGTAAAGTCATTCCCCAGGCATTACACCTTAGGAAGCCATGAAGGCTTATATGGCCAGTGCTTAAACCTGGTTTCTGTAGTGCGAAGCAACTTAAAGTGCAGTTATACTGACTCTCCTGGACGGGACACTAGTCCATCGCAGGTATCTTCCAAACAGTGTTTGTACTCATTTGCAGCTGAGTACACTGAGGCAAAGTAGGGTAAACGAAATTGCGTAAGCTTCGAAAATGAACCGTGCCCAGTGTGGGTCTTGAACTCACAACCCTTGAATTTAGAGTCCAACACCTTAACCACTGTCCAGTGACCAATTGTCCAGTGACCAACTGTCCAGTGAGCTACTGTCCAGTGACCAACTGTCCAGTGACCAACTGTCCAGTGACCAACTGTCCAGTGACCAACTGTCCAGTGACTAACTGTCCAGTGAGCTACTGTCCAGTGACTAACTGTCCAGTGACCAACTGTCCAGTGACTAACTGTCCAGTGACCAACTGTCCAGTGACCAACTGTCCAGTGAGCTACTGTCCAGTGATCAACTGTCCAGTGACCAACTGTCTGGTGAGCTACTGTCCAGTGATCAAGTGTCCAGTGACCAACTGTCTGGTGAGCTGCTTTCCCTGCAATATATAACTCCGGCTCTTTCTCTGGTGTTCGATTTTCAGTCCTGAAACTCTAACTGATACGGAATGTCAACATATCAGCTTAGTGTAATCAGGATTAACTTGGCATACATCGCCACTGGTGTTGTGTAACATGTAACATATGGCTCTACATTTTGTATATTCTGTACATTACGGTATTTTCCTGGTGCATCTAAAACAACATACTATTGAAAGATTACGCTAAGACTGTCCTTGTATATTCACAGGCGTAGTGCCAAATTACAGCTAATGTTGAACCTCAATAACTACTATTATAATTGAAAAACTCATTCTTGATTTATTTTCCCTTAAACCTGACACGAGAACACACTGCGTGCAGGAAACACATTCGTGTGGATATAACAGTGGCGCCACACTGTGGACACTGTTCGACTTATATGATTTGCTCTACAGGACATGCGCACTCCACACAGAAGTAGCACAATAGCGTGCACCATGATGTGTTGAATGCGTTGTATTTTCGTTCAAATTTAGTGAAGTATTGTCATTTGAAGATTGAACAAACATATAAAAATACTGGTTTAAAAACTGCATAAAAATACTGGTACACCAGTACACCACCATATGGTACACCGGTACACCATCATATGATACACCGGTACCGTACGCCACCATATGATGCACATCACTAGTTGCCACTGGTTGTCATAGTAAGGACCACTCAACCCCTAAAACAACTACAATGTCTTTGCAAGGAAACTTCTTTAAAGACGTTTAAATTAAGTTCATCCCCGTTGGCATTCTGTTCAACTACAGGTCTAAACAGAAACACTGCAGTACATTGTTCGATAAACATGACTTCATTATACCTTCTTTACTCCATCCTCAGTGCATTTACCCCATCGCAAATCTGTAGGGTTCGAATAGTGCCAGTAACGTGTGTCAGTAACGTGTGTCAGTAACGTGTGTCAGTATCATGTGTCAGTAACATGTGTCATACACAGTCAGTTCACCAAAAAAGCGTGTACTTCTGTTTGTTCTCTTTTTGCCAATTTTTGACCTGATCAGGTAAAAAAATTCAATAGTTTGTCCGATGATTTCACCAAGACGAAATAACATATTTGTACAAACAATCAAGCACGTCGTAGTCGATACTAGATAGGTTCAATTTTTCATGAAATTAATTTGAAACGAGACGAGCGAACTGAGGAGGGACCTTTAAATACATTCTGAGTCAAGTTATACAATAAAAGACGCTGCTGTGTGTACATGTGTATGTATTCATTGTATCGACAATCTGAGCGAGAGACCGGAGTAGCCTGGGGGAGGAGTGCAGAGGATGTGGTTAGTCTAATCTACACTACATGTTATGTGTACTGACTGGGCCAGCTCGACCTGGTCTTGGCAAATGTTTATTAGCTGGCAAAATATACAGTACAGCGGTCTTTCTATGTTGTAAAACCTGTTTATTTTATTTAATCTCCAAATTGTTTATTAGTATGGCAAAATATACAGTAGAGCGGTCTTTCTATGTGGTAAAACCTGTTTATTTTATTTCATCGTCAAATTGTTATTTTCAAAGATATAAGACGATGAACAACCACAGCAGGAACACATTTTGCATCTATAATATTATTATTAGAATGTCATAAATGACTAATAAATATCAGTGTCGCAATGTCTGGCCATAAAACAGTCGTCGCTTGAACTAATAAAGATGACTTAATTCGGCAAGCGTTTTTTCTCCTCTATAATACAGCAATAAAGATTTAAACATGAAATATAATATTGTTAATTTAGATGTCAATTAAAATCGATAAATTAAGAGAATTTAGCCATTTTAGTTATATACAAAACATCACTTAGCTCCCTTTAATAGAGAGCACTGACCCAGCAGAGGACGCACCCAAGTGTTCATGCCTTTTTTTAGAAGGGGAACCCAAAGGGATAACCCTACAAGGATGTAACAGGATGAGGCGGTGTTAGGTTACATCGAAGGGAATAACGCTACAACTTGTAGCGTTATTCCCTTCGTAGCCTACAAGGATGTAACAGGATGAGGCGGTGTTAGGTTACATCGCATCAACTATTATTTATACAGTCTAGGTCGATTTTATTTTTAGTTTATCTCACGTTGTAAACACACAACTTTGCTCCCCCCTCCCCCGTTTCCCTCATATTTCAATCCAGGTCGGGATCAATGTAAGATTCTCGTGAGAAATGTCTGTGGCTTGCGACATCAACAGGAATCACAGGTTGTATAGCCCACGGAGGCAAAAAAATTAGAATGTTTTTTTAAGAATCGCAATGAGTTATTTTCATTAAATAATTATGTGTTATGACCGCCGACTCGAAGCCAACTATGTTCAACACGACGATCAATAACATAATCACTGAACTCACTGAACTAAAACGTCACTGAACTAAAAAGTCACTGAACTGCATGAACTGAATGTTTGAACTGAATTGTCAACCAATAACTGACCATGTAATCATTGAATTGAATGTACTAACCCTGAACTGACCATTTAGTAAATAGTAAAGAAATAAAAATAAAGGTAAGTTCCACAGAACTGCTCAAAGTGTTTTACACTTCACCCCCTGCAGTGAACCCCCTGGAAGTGAACCCCTGGCAGTGAACCCCCATGGCAATGAACCCCCTGCCAGTGAACTCCCTGGAAGTGAACCCCTGGCAGTGAACCCCCTGGAAGTGAACCCCTGGCAGTGAACCCCCTGGAAGTGAACCCCTGGCAGTGAACCCCCTGCAGTGAACCCCCATGGCAATGAACCCCCTGCCAGTGAACTCCCTGGTTCATTCCAGTGCCAACTAGACTTCTCTAGGAAGCATTCTGCCACTCTACAATTACTTCACTATGACTATTCATTCACATATCCATGTATGTCTGTAGCCAGGTACTCATTTATACGGCTGAGTGGACTGTCTATAGCCAGGTACTCATTTCTACGGCTGAGTGAACTGAGGCAACGTGGAGTAAACAAAACTGTACAAGCCTCGAAACAGTAGCAAGAGGGTTCATGTCGCAGTTCTCTCAATTGAGAGTCTGATGTTCCAACCATGCACCACCGCGCCCCACTTGTCAGTGACTAATGGACCATACTTCTGTGTCACAGATCTAACTGTTGTAAGAATAAGGATCACCACTAGACACTGTCATCACCAGATAGCATCACGCATGACTGACTCCACCGTAGATTAGATCTACAGATATAAGTGGGCGTAGAAAATGAAAAATGGCGAGATCTGGGCCAGAAGTATTTTATTTAGCGGCAAATCAGTCATGCAGCAAACCCTTGTCATATAAATTTTATGTATATATTTTTTTAGTATATATGTCAAATTATTCCAGCAAGAACGCATTCATTTCATGTATTGATAAAATTAGATTTGAAAGTGTTGAAATTTTTTTACTGATTTTATGTTTCCGACTTGGAAGCATATTCCTTCTCTGGCGCCGTGACAGTATTGAGTTGATCCCAATTATGTTGTAAATAATTAAACATTGGCATCAGGCAGTGTATAAAATACATATAATCTACATAGTGCATCACTCCATGTGAGTCTTATGTGGTCAAGTCATGTTAAATTATCTTATATATATATATATGATATAAGATATATAGAGAAGGACACTCTGAAATATACCATCAGCACAATATCCTAGTAGGACTTTGCTGAGTAATTATCCAGATCCAGAAGAGAAGAAAATAAGCATTGACAATAAGACAAAGCGAGCTACTTGAGACGGCGACTGGTGACCTACTAGATGACTGACATTTAAGTCCACGCTACACATCTCTCATGGAAACATTTTTATACGTGTAGTTTCATTACGCAGACAAAGAAAGAACCGCTAAAGAGCGTTCTACTTGCACTGCCTGCGATTCTGGCCGTCTGATGAAGATGGATTGGTGTTGTAGAGAAAGTCGGGTTATAAATGAGGCAGAAAAGACAGAATATGTTGAGCATGCATCCACCGTGCAAGATGATGGATAGACGAGTGGAGAAACGAGAACTCTCAAGAGATTATTGACAAAAACACTAGAAACGTCACATTGGAAGGAATAAATTTACGCAAGCTGGCAAAATAATTTCACTTGCTTGGAGATAACACTGTTGTGTGGGTATTAGACTATTCGTTTTGTTGTGTTGCTAAGGGTAGAAATAGGCAGAAATGAAGTTGTCCATTCCACAAATACCTTCCATTCCACAAATACTCTTTTGGTTGTAAACTCTTCTTTACAACATGAACAACTTCTTCACAACATGAATCAACATCATGCATGCCAATTAAAACACAATCTCAACTGATTAAGCCTATCACGAGTCAGGTTAGTTGATATTCAAATGTGTAGTGTATGAATAGTTTAAGTAATAAACACCTATCACGAGTCAGGTTAGTTGATATTCAAATGTGCAGTGTATGAATAGTTTAAGTAATAAACACCTATCACGAGTCAGGTTAGTTGATATTCAAATGTGCAGCGTATGAATAGTTTAAGTAATAAACACCTATCACGAGTCAGGTTAGTTGATATTCAAATGTGCAGCGTATGAATAGTTTAAGTAATAAACACCTATCACGAGTCAGGTTAGTTGATATTCAAATGTGTAGCGTATGAATAGTTTAAGTAATAAACACCTATCACGAGTCAGGTTAGTTGATATTCAAATGTGTAGCGTATGAATAGTTTAAGTAATAAACACCTATCACGAGTCAGGTTAGTTGATATTCAAATGTGCAGCGTATGAATAGTTTAAGTAATAAACACCTATCACGAGTCAGGTTAGTTGATATTCAAATGTGCAGCGTATGAATAGTTTAAGTAATAAACACCTATCACGAGTCAGGTTAGTTGATATTCAAATGTGCAGTGTATGAATAGTTTAAGTAATAAACACCTATCACGAGTCAGGTTAGTTGATATTCAAATGTGCAGCGTATGAATAGTTTAAGTAATAAACACCTATCACGAGTCAGGTTAGTTGATATTCAAATGTGTAGCGTATGAATAGTTTAAGTAATAAACACCTATCACGAGTCAGGTTAGTTGATATTCAAATGTGTAGCGTATGAATAGTTTAAGTAATAAACACCTATCACGAGTCAGGTTAGTTGATATTCAAATGTGTAGCGTATGAATAGTTTAAGTAATAAACACCTATCACGAGTCAGGTTAGTTGATATTCAAATGTGTAGCGTATGAATAGTTTAAGTAATAAACACCTATCACGAGTCAGGTTAGTTGATATTCAAATGTGTAGCGTATGAATAGTTTAAGTAATAAACACCTATCACGAGTCAGGTTAGTTGATATTCAAATGTGTAGCGTATGAATAGTTTAAGTAATAAACACCTATCACGAGTCAGGTTAGTTGATATTCAAATGTGTAGCGTATGAATAGTTTAAGTAATAAACACCTATCACGAGTCAGGTTAGTTGATATTCAAATGTGTAGCGCATGAATAGTTTAAGTAATAAACACCTATCACGAGTCAGGTTAGTTGATATTCAAATGTGTAGCGCATGAATAGTTTAAGTAATAAACACCTATCACGAGTCAGGTTAGTTGATATTCAAATGTGTAGCGCATGAATAGTTTAAGTAATAAACACCTATCACGAGTCAGGTTAGTTGATATTCAAATGTGTAGCGCATGAATAGTTTAAGTAATAAACACCTATCACGAGTCAGGTTAGTTGATATTCAAATGTGTAGCGTATGAATAGTTTAAGTAATAAACACCTATCACGAGTCAGGTTAGTTGATATTCAAATGTGTAGCGTATGAATAGTTTAAGTAATAAACACCTATCACGAGTCAGGTTAGTTGATATTCAAATGTGTAGCGTATGAATAGTTTAAGTAATAAACACCTATCACGAGTCAGGTTAGTTGATATTCAAATGTGTAGCGTATGAATAGTTTAAGTAATAAACACCTATCACGAGTCAGGTTAGTTGATATTCAAATGTGTAGTGTATGAATAGTTTAAGTAATAAACACCTATCACGAGTCAGGTTAGTTGATATTCAAATGTGTAGTGTATGAATAGTTTAAGTAATAAACACCTATCACGAGTCAGGTTAGTTGATATTCAAATGTGTAGTGTATGAATAGTTTAAGTAATAAACACAGTGGGTTTCATATAAAAAAGTGCATACTTTTATTAAAATCATAGAAAGAACTGGCTTTGATCATTAGATCTCGCAACTTGCAAGGTTAATGTATATAGCGCTGGACTACTTTTTGCAAAATTTTTACTGGATAGTCTGTCCAATTATTTCACTGAAACTAAACAACAAATTTGCACAAACAGGCTAACATGTTGTAGTCCATACAAGAGAGGTTTAAATTTTGGCGAAATGAATCTGAAAAATCGAATCGAAGACAGACCTTTCATATGGGCATCTAAACAAATCTCGACAAAAAGATTAGAGTTTTATTAAAGGACATGTTGATGAGACGTTGAAAGTGACATTCACCAAATTGCCAGCATGATGAATAGTATTAGCGGTAATGCAATTTTTTTTACACATTTTACGATGACACGTGTTTACTGGTTGTTTTTCTCGGCAGAACGTCCTACAATGTGCACTTTGGTGCACAATGTAGGACATGGTGCACATTGTAGGACATGGTGCACATTGTAGGACATGGTGCACATTGTAGTATGCTTCAGATGTCTACGTCAATGAAGTCATATAGGGGAGCAGTGGCTCTGCAGTTAGAATGCAGGACTGTCAATAGAGAGGACCGGGGGTTGAGTCCAACTTCTGCCATTTGAAAATTGGGCAATTTCGTTCGCCCCACTTTGTCTATGTATTTGGGAAGAGACACTAAAAGCCGTTGGTCCCTTCTATCTGGTGTCTATGCCAGTGGAAGTAAAAGAGGTATGAGCTGTAATTGAGGAAAAAGTAGGCGGAGGGTAAAAATACGTGGGTGACTGATCCTCACAGATGTATCAGTAGTGGTGACAGGGTGAATCACAGTGCCCTTCTATCAGCTGATTCACCCATCACATCTCATACGAGACACTTGGTCTAAAGAATGCATTGTTGTTGCTTCCAGGAGTTCACATGCCGGGGACTTTTTTCTCATTTGGGGAAATGATCACGTTTCCTACACTTAACTGGTTGCTTTGGTTGAAATGTGATGCTGACTGTTGACATTTCCCTGTGTCATTCATCAATCAGTCATCGCATGACCTAAATCACTCAATCAAGTGGCTTCAACACAACAATAAAACAATATAACAGAATAAGTCAATAAATCGCTGTCGTTGCTTACTTTTCAATTTTGTTCTGGTTTACGTGAAAGCTTCTTTATTAACACCAACTTAAATACAGACACAATGACAAAATCTTACAATACACTTGTTGGTCAAAATATTCATCAGGGTTACCTTTAATTGCAAAAAAGTATATAATTTCTAATTTCATTACGATTTCATTAACAGGTCACTGCAGCTGGTTCTAATTACCATACGACGGTAGACTTATTTCAAAATACATTACCCAAATTACCTAATTTGAAGACTTTAAAAGCCGGCGGGGTTGAACTGTGTCACAAAGTTAATATTAGTGGACATGTTGACGAACTGCACTGTCATGTTTACAAGACCACGCCACAAAAGGATACTCTTTGTTAATTAAACATGAAGCAAACAGTAAATTCAACGTATCAATGTGTCAGAACTTCACGGTCATGTCTGACATAGGAATCTGAATCAATTAACTGTCCGAACTATATATCTACAGCAACATCTGTTTGTCTAATTACTTCGTCAAACCGCTCACCACTGCCCCAGAAATCAGACATCTTTGTTTGCCATTTAAGATTGCTTTGTTCAAAGATCCTGTATGAATGGCAGATTCACTGATGCACCTTCAAGTTGACTTAATACCTGACCTATAGACATACAAATCTTCAATATTCCTAACTGTTATATCTGTAGATTTTAAACCTAAAATACATATTTAATTATATTTGCGTTTGATTGCATATCTAGCTAGATATGATTGTTCATCAATTTATGTGGTAACAATTTTGTACATACGTAATACATTAACAAACTTAACTTGCTTGAAATACGTCCTGATGAAATTGTAGTGATCAGTGAGTTTATTTATTTTTGCATTAATGGGCGGCTCCAATGACAGTAACATTTAATGATTTAACGGAAGTCCCACTGACTGTATAATGAATTAGGCATTTGATTTTCACATGTGAGATGCTATGTCAAATAAATACACCCGAGTCCAAGCCTACAAACCAGGAGTAACATTCTGTGCCCTCAAGTATACAGAGACAACTGTCAGCCACACACAAGTCTTATTAAGGAATCTCAACGGAACAAATCATTCCGTACAAATGAAAACAGCACTCCCAGTAAAACCAATCATTTACGAGCATCGTAAAACCGCGTCGAGATTAGACATGGTGACATTCCGCCACCTTTTACGTCACTGCCGCTAAATGACATTCTTCCTTTGCGTCACAATCACATATAAGTGTCATTCGGTGCCCAATTCAACGGCATCCAAATGAAACCAAATAAAAACCGAACATTTCTTTTGATCGATTACCACAACGAGTCTGGTGATAGCAGGGACAATGGACCAGAGAAGCTGTAACCACGACAACAGGGAAGATGGCTAATTGAGTGGCTACAAGATGACATGACAGAACCTGCACCATCACATCATTGTTCCCAGCACTGCCTGCTCAGCCTCCGAATCTCGTGTGCAATGTGTATGCAATGCACTAATTGGTTTGTTTGTTGTTGGCGCCCAGAGTTCCTCTATGCCTCTAGCAATGGTTACATTCTCTCACTGCTACTGCTACTACGGCTACTGCTGCTACTGCTGCTACTGCTGCTACTACTGCTACTAATGCTACTACTGCTACTACTGCTACTACTACTACTACTGCTGCTACTGCTGCTACTACTACTACTACTACTGCTACTACTACTACTACTACTACTACTGCTACTGCTGCTGCTACTGCTGCTACTACTACTACTACTACTGCTACTACTACTACTACTACTACTGCTACTGCTGCTACTGCTGCTGCTACTACTGCTGCTACTACTGCTACTACTGCTACTACTGCTACTACTACTACTACTGCTGCTACTGCTGCTACTACTACTACTACTACTGCTGCTACTACTGCTGCTGCTGCTGCTGCTGCTGCTGCTTCTAGAGCTGGTTTATGATTTAATACGCTACTTAAATTCCAGTTCCTCTGTCAGTAGCTCATATAATTGTTTCAACTCAGAAGCTGCGAGCAAGCATAAACATCACCATTAATTTGATAATTTCCACATAACAATTTCTTTCGCTGTACCTAACTAAATAAACTACCGCAGTTTCAACGAAACTAAACGAACGTCCACATTCTTTGTGTTTACTTGTGCTAACAGTACACCAACTGACGCCTCATTCCCTTACATAGTTCCCTGCCCCCCGTATGGCATGCTGAATACCTGGTTCTACCTCAACAACATCAGTAGGCAGGGAAAACATGAGTCTCAGAGGGAGGTCTGGCCGACTAATTAACCACGCCCTCATGTCAACAATCATCTACTAGGTGGCAGTAATATATACCTTACTGACATATGAATAAACTTACTTTATTATGAGAAACCTGCAAGAGCACTGTCCCAATTATACTATTATTATATTATTATTATTATTTTATCACAAAAACAATTAATTCCAATTTCTCATAATAAATTTCTACAAGCCCTCTTAGTAAATTTTTTAGAAGATGATAATTTCCTGTTATAAGATGAGGGTAAAGGTGACACGCCCCAACAGTGGTGCCACTCACCGTATCACCACTGTCACAACTTGATTATAAATTCAAAATGGACGACTGGCAGAGTGGTATAAACGATTGGTAGCTGGGTGACGCTATTGTTGTTTATGACTTGCTACATACAACTGAAATTGAGAGATTCCTTGACAAACACTAGGAGTTTACCACATGACGGGTGATTCGATAACTTGCCTGAAGGCTGGGTAGAGGTGAGCCTGTGGGTAGGCGATGTACCAGAGAACAGGGGAAGATGAGGACGATGAAGGACATCAAAGGTTCACCTACCATTGCCTGTAGTCTGGGGGTGAGTTCTTGAGGAGACCGGGATCGCGCTGACCCTTGTTCAGTAGACATTCACGCAGTTTCTGTTTCACTTCGTTCGACGCAACAGCACCTGCAAGCAGCGCCACCTTGTAGCAAACGTGTGCACGACTGGGGCAACAATCTACAATCACTGACTTGACAGTATGTGTGGTTACTGTTAACTCTAGCATAAAATTGCTCGTACGATGCAGACAAATTTTTAAAAAGGTCATGTTTGAGATATAGCAAACAAAATCAATGCACCTTTGCTGTTTGCCTACAATAATAATAAGCAAACTTCTTTTGTGCCTAAATCTTCTGAAACCAAACTCAGATGCACATCAAAACAAAAGTGAAAGTCAATCTTGAAATTGGTAAGCAACATTAAAGTTGTCAACAGATGGATGGATATGCCAGGGAGCTGGGGGGTAAGCAATGTTAAAGGTGTCAACAGATGGATGGATAGCCAGGGAGCTGGGGGGTAAGCAATGTTAAAGTTGTCAACAGATGGATAGCCAGGGAGCTGGGGGGTAAGCAATGTTAAAGTTGTCAACAGATGGATGGATAGCCAGGGAGCTGGGTGGTAAGCAATGTTAAAGTTGTCAAACGATGGATGGATAGCCAGGGAGCTGGGGGGTAAGCAATGTTAAAGTTGTCAACAGATGGATGGATATGGCAGGGAGCTGGGGGGTGAGCAATTTTAAAGTTGTCAACAGATGGAAGGATAGCCAGGGAGCAGGGGGGTAAGCAATGTTAAAGTTGTCAACAGATAGCCAGGGAGCTGGGGGGTAAGCAATGTTAAAGTTGTCAACAGATAGCCAGGGAGCTGGGGGGTAAGCAATGTTAAAGTTGTCAACAGATGGATGGATAGCCAGGGAGCTAGGGGGTAAGCAATGTTAAAGTTGTCAACAGATGGATGGATAAGCCAGGGAGCTGGGGGGTAAGCAATGTTAAAGTTGTCAACAGATGGATGGATAGCCAGGGAGCTGGGGGGGGGGGTAAGCAATGTTAAAGTTGTCAACAGATGGATGGATAGCCAGGGAGCTGGGGGTAAGCAATGTTAAAGTTGTCAACAGATGGATGGATAGCCAGGGAGCTGGGGGTAAGCAATGTTAAAGTTGTCAACAGATGGATGGATAGCCAGGGAGCTGGGGGGGTAAGCAATGTTAAAGTTGTCAACAGATGGATGGATAGCCAGGGAGCTGGGGGGTAAGCAATGTTAAAGTTGTCAACAGATGGATGGATAGCCAGGGAGCTGGGGGTAAGCAATGTTAAAGTTTTCAACAGATGGATGGATAGCCAGGGAGCTGGGGGGGTAAGCAATGTTAAAGTTGTCAACAGATGGATGGATAGCCAGGGAGCTGGGGGGGTAAGCAATGTTAAAGTTGTCAACAGATGGATGGATAGCCAGGGAGCTGGGGGGTAAGCAATGTTAAAGTTGTCAACAGATGGATGGATAGCCAGGGAGCTGGGGGTAAGCAATGTTAAAGTTGTCAACAGATGGATGGATAGCCAGGGAGCTGGGGGGGTAAGCAATGTTAAAGTTGTCAACAGATGGATGGATAGCCAGGGAGCTGGGGAGATAAGCAATGTTAAAGTTGTCAACAGATGGATGGATAGCCAGGGAGCTGGGGGTAAGCAATGTTAAAGTTGTCAACAGATGGATGGATAGCCAGGGAGCTGGGGGGGGTAAGCAATGTTAAAGTTGTCAACAGATGGATGGATAGCCAGGGAGCTGGGGTAAGCAATGTTAATGTTGTCAACAGATGGATGGATAGCCAGGGAGCTGGGGAGATAAGCAATATTAAAGTTGTCAACAGATGGATGGATAGCCAGGGAGCTGGGGGTAAGCAATGTTAAAGTTGTCAACAGATGGATGGATAGCCAGGGAGCTGGGGGGTAAGCAATGTTAAAGTTGTCAACAGATGGATGGATAGCCAGGGAGCTGGGGGGGGGTAAGCAATGTTAAAGTTGTCAACAGATGGATGGATAGCCAGGGAGCTGGGGGTAAGCAATGTTAAAGTTGTCAACAGATGGATGGATAGTCAGGGAGCTGGGGAGATAAGCAATGTTAAAGTTGTCAACAGATGGATGGATAGCCAGGGAGCTGAGGGGTTAGCAATGTTAAAGTTGTCAACAGATGGATGGATAGCCAGGGAGCTGGGGGGTAAGCAATGTTAAAGTTGTCAACAGATGGATGGATAAGCCAGGGAGCTGGGGGGTAAGCAATGTTAAAGTTGTCAACAGATGGATGGATAGCCAGGGAGCTGGGGGTAAGCAATGTTAAAGTTGTCAACAGATGGATGGATAGCCAGGGAGCTGGGGGGGGGTAAGCAATGTTAAAGTTGTCAACAGATGGATGGATAGCCAGGGAGCTGGGGGTAAGCAATGTTAAAGTTGTCAACAGATGGATGGATAGCCAGGGAGCTGGGGAGATAAGCAATGTTAAAGTTGTCAACAGATGGATGGATAGCCAGGGAGCTGGGGGGTAAGCAATGTTAAAGTTGTCAACAGATGGATGGATAGCCAGGGAGCTGGGGGGTAAGCAATGTTAAAGTTGTCAACAGATGGATGGATAAGCCAGGGAGCTGGGGGGTAAGCAATGTTAAAGTTGTCAACAGATGGATGGATAGCCAGGGAGCTGGGGGTAAGCAATGTAAAAGTTGTCAACAGATGGATGGATACGCCAGGGAGCTGGGGGGGTAAGCAATGTTAAAGTTGTCAACAGATGGATGGATAAGCCAGGGAGCTGGGGCGATCACAGATAAAAAGTGTACAGATGACGGGGAAACTGTATTATGGTTTTTACTGACCTAACACTAACAGGGAATGTATTCCAAAGAGTTGGTTTGGCTACCGAGAAAGCCAAAGTTCCAATGTTTGTTTCTAGGACTCTAGGAACAAAATGCACTCACTTTCTTCATCTTTGTTCTTGTGTTTGATCTGTTCCAGTTTCTCTTTCTCCATCCGCTCTTGCTGCAGTCTCTGCTCCTGCAACTTCTGCTGGTGCTCATAGAGCTCTTGCTGCTGCTTCTGCAGCATCAGTAACTGGGGAGAAGTGAAAGCGAAAGTTACAACCGGAAGATTCTGCTGGTGCTCATACAGCTCCTGCTGCTGCTGCTGCATCAGTAACTGGGGGGAAGTGAAAGCGAAAGTTACAACCGGTAGATTCTGCTGGTGCTCATACAGCTCCTGCTGCTGCTGCATCAGTAACTGGGGGGAAGTGATAGCGAAAGTTACAACCGGAAGATTCTGCTGGTGCTCATACAGCTCCTGCTGCTGCTGAAGTGAAAGTTAAAACCAGAAGCTAGTGCTGCTGCTGCTGCTGCTGCTGCTGCTGCTGCTGCTGCTGCTGCTGCTGCTGCTGCTGCTGCTTCTGTAGCATCAATAACTGAGAGAAAGTGAAAATTATGTCCAGGTGCTTGTACAGTAGCATCATCAACTGACAATCATGTTCTGAAGGTCATTTTGAAGTTTGTATAGTTCCTGATTGTGCCCTCGTAGCGCCTATTACAGCTCAAAAACTGCACAAAGAAAAAGTTATCATTCAGATGATGAAAATAAAAGTAGTATTTGTTGGTATGAAATCATGAATGTAGTTTATATATAATTATATCTAAAGGTGTGGTTTTGAGTGCATGCGTACTTGTACAAGTGTCTTGTACATGCAACTTGTTGTCTCAGTATTCACTAAGTTTAAGTTTCTGACACACATGCCTGCTTGCATACACAACGTATGTCACATTCACATACGCGCACACATGTGCATGAGCACATGCATGGATGCACGCACACACGCACGCACGCACGCACGCACGCACGCACGCACGCATGCACGCACATCATGTGTAATAAACACCCATTGATAATACATGCCCATATTAATTTTTCTTTCATACTCACTTCATTTATTATGAGAAACATCATTTGATCATGCTAAATACAATGGTTCATTAATACAAATGGTTATTTAATTATTGATGGCATAAAGTGAAGGTGCAAATTTCACAGAATGTTCCATTATTGAATCCACACCAGCGGGTGTTTATTTCATAATTTTATTATGAAGTATTCACCCTAGAGTGAGGATTTGGAATGGGGTGAAAATTTTATGGACCCCATGAAACCATACCCGGGAGTGTTTATATGAAATATTCACCGTAGGGTAAGGATTTGGGGGAATTAAATTTTAATCTCACACCTATGACATTTTTTTTTGGACACCAGCCATTCCAAGCCAGTTTGTTTTAGTGTGGCCTGTTAAACTCACTGTGAATACTACATAATATATATGTTCCATGTTGGCCAGTTGGCTTGGCGGCTGTACTGAATTAAAACAGCTGAAGCCTTCCATATGGCGAGCTGCGTTCGCGGACACATAGTGGCTGTCTACAAATAGTTGGCCCATAACACCACAGGCAAACCCACACACAGTCCAGTCCACTTTCACAGGTGATATTACAATTTACACATTTTCCATTTTCTTTGTATGATTGCAAAATCTACAAAGGTATGCATTCGTGTTAAATATGAAGTGATGAGTGGTCAGGGAATCACTTAAACAGATGGATGAAGAAAAACGATACAAAAATGATACAATGTCTTAACTAGAACAATACCCTTGACATTTTCACAGCTAAATACTTGCATTACAAGAAACAAATAAGGTAATACTATGGTAAAAACTTGTTGTCAATCTCTCTACATGAAGTAGCATGTGCGTGGGGCTATTTGAGTGCCTAAAGACATGGTTCACTCACAACGCGTCCACAAAACGGAACAGTTTTAATATGATACCTAAATTTATTGAAACTTCACTGAATTAATGCCAGGCCCATATTTGTGTTTTGCACCAAGTACTCTGCTAAAACATGGAATCACGGCATAAGTCGGCCTACATCAAAACATTGAACATTCTTTTGCCATTTTCAAATGTCAACTGAAAAATCATTTCTTTCATGCCATATTCTCTTGCAGATGAACACTGTAGTTGTTCTACTCATTGTAATAAAATTTTAATAAAGAATATTTTCTGTAAGTCACATTTAGTTACCAACATTTTATTGGATTTTATAATATATTATTACATAATTTTTTTAATTATTATTATCATTTATGTATATTTATTTTATTATTTATTATTTTAATATTATTACATTGTTATATTGCGCTATAATTATTTTATAATAATTATTAGTAGTAGTTCAATATATAACATAATATATAATTTAATATATTTATTTGTTTATTTTGCAAGTCTAGAGTAGACTATTCATTTTTATATGCTGCAAAGTACCACGAACAATCTTCGATCTCGCGCCATATGAAATCAAATATATTATTATTATTTTAAAGTTCATCCCAAGGGGGCGCTTACCTTTATCTGTTCCTGCATCTTCACCTGATGTTCGCTGGCCAACATGCGGCGCTGTGATTCAAACTGTTGTACGAGTGACTCCTCCTGAATGCGGTAGTACTTCTCGATGCTCATGAGCTGCGCCTGTAGGTCAGCCTCCGAGATGGTCACGCCAACTGGCATGCTGTGATGGAGATACATGAGCTGCTCTGGTGTTGGCAGGTCTACAAATTAGACAAACACGATTCTGAGACACTTTTTTGTAGATCCACTCAGGCCTGTATCAGGGTTTTCAAAAGGGGGATTTGAGATTACACAATCAGCTGGGAATTTGGGGATTTCTGGAAAGTGCTTCAGTTAAGCACCGTGATACTTAGTGACATTAATGCTTTGCATCTAGCCATACAGCAAAGGTTCTGAACACGCGAAACATGTTTTCTTCATTTGATGATTGCAAGTATTTTACTCAAAACTTTTCTAAAAATAAATGTTCCCTCAAACTTGGCTATAGGCCCCGTGCATGCATGCACAGCTCATGCATGCACAGCTGTGGCTAAAAGTGCACCATCAACTAAGTAAATGAAGGTCAACGAACCAAGCTGGTGACATTGAGAATGACAATGGCGATAGAGAGTAGAGGATCTAAGTGAACCATCTGTACAACATGAGTCAGAAGGACATGTAAACAGCAAACACTAACTAGATCTACAGATATCTCTAGTTCCTACTAGTAGTCACTATCACCCTGTAGGTGACGATATCAGCTCGGTCACTGGGTCAACATTTGTTCCTGTTCCATCTGCTACGTTTCATTTGGAACAGACTGAGTAGGTAAACATATTAGTTTCCTCGTTTGTTATACATCTCATTGTTTGTTTAACTTAACAAGTGGTCATGGCTATGGCTTGCTTTGTGCCGGCTTAGTGACGTCTTAGTGACGTCATGGTTCAAGTTCAACAGGATAAACACTAATTAAACAAGCCAAAGTTCCAGTAAACATTAGCATCAATGGTAGAACTTTTTATGGACTACAGTTTACAATACAAATTGTTGGTATGGTTTGTCACAGAATTATAAGTTATGATTAAATATATCATACTATGTAAAGCACCTGAGGGCAATCTCAACTGATCAGACGCTATATAGATACTTTTATTATTAGTATTACTAGTATTGGCCAATGAATAGTCACATTGGTCAAACCATTATCATAGCATAATTGTATTCATTTCATTTCTTTTCTTTTGGCATGAAAGATTAATTTGTTTTGCTACTGTAACAAACTAAGCGTATGATATCATGTAGCAATGTGCAGTCCTACACGTCCTTGTAGCAATGTGCAGTCCTACACGTCCTTGTAGCAATGTGCAGTCCTACACGTCCTTGGCAACTGTTTCAGTAAGAATAACTTGAGACACACACAAAGAAAGATGATGTGAGACGAGACAATAGAAGAAAACACCTGTAATATATGTGTGTCATCACAACACAGGTGTTGTATAACAGTCAGGGGCTATCCATAAAGTACGTCACGCTATTTTTTTTACTTTTTTTAGACCTCTCCACTCCATGTCATACTGACCTGTACGCCCCCCCAAGACTATGTTCATTTTGAGAAGACCCCCACACGTATTATGCATACATATAATGTTTCACCAAGTTTGCCGACTTTTCGAGTGCCATTACAGACTTCACTGATGCATGGTAGATTCCGCATTCCTTTTCCGTTCAACTCAGTTGAAATACACCCGAAAACTGTCACAGCATTCAACGATATCAGTCTGATATCAGTCTGATATCAGTCTGATATCAGTCTGATATCAACAGCTAATCGACCAAAAAAAAACTTTTTAAATAACGAACATACCGATCACCAAGAGACCCCCCCACCCCCATCTAATGCTCCGTAATGCTTACCTGGATACCCCTTTATGGATGGCCCCTAACAAGAACAATGATTAAAGCAATGCCTATATGGCCTACAGATCATGGTAGTGATGGAAACTCAACAAGAGAAGGTTCAAGTTTGTACGAATAACTGGGTGAGATGGATTGTGGGAGTGAAAAGAATCGACAAGCGAAGAATGGAGGAGTTGAGGGAGGAAGTTGGTGTGAGAGAGTCTCACGAGGAAGCTGGTGGGAGAGAGTCTCACGAGGAAGCTGGTGAGGAGCCGGCTAAAGTGGGCTGGACATGTGGGAAGAATGGAAGGGGTACGATTGACGAAGAGAGGGGATGCGCTTGGAGTGGAAGGTAAAAGGAGAACAAGATGAATGAGATGGGAGGACTACATGAAGAGAGATTTGGTGGGAGTGGGAGGGGAATGGAGAACGAAAGCGAGGGATGGGGAGTGGAGTCGGGTGGTGGAGACGGCAGTGAAATGGGATCAGTGATGGAAGCCTCACTGGGACGTCTGGGAGAAAGGGTAGGTAGGGTAACAACAACGGGTGGGTGCTGGCTGCTTGAAGCAACTGTGACAGGTCAACTCGTTGAAACAAACCATTAATATCATTTTACATATCACTATTCTTAATTTCACAAAAAAGGGAATACATTTTAGTTTTAACGATTAACATATATATATATATATTATATATCTATATATATATCTTCTTTATTAATATGAACTTGTGAATATATATCACGTGAAGGTGAATGTCTTCAGTGTAACTGTTACACATTGGTCCACAGGTGCACACAAATCTAATGGTTGCCACTTTTGATAACTGGGCAGTGATAATGTCTCACATAAAGACAGCCTTTTATTTCTAGATAGAGATTGTTTCCCGCATAACCATAGATAGGGATTGTGTCTGTAGTCTTATGGTAGGGATTGTTTCCCATATAACAAGCGGAAGAGATAAGACAAATCAGGGTATGACAGAGAGATACTAGAAATTACCTCATAATCTCCACTATACACTGTGGCTCTACACCGTGTTAGTTACTACCAGCAAGATAAATAACATGAACTAGACATGTCATGCTATTTTCTGCATGCTTCTGTTGGTGCCTACTGCTACACAGTAATCAATGTATTATCTTAGCAGAGCTGTATCAATGTGCAGTATAAAGACAACAAAAACATCTGACAATGTAATTTTTGAGAGAACTAACAAAGCACTGTTGGCATCAGCAAGGATGTCATGGTTAAACGTGCTAACTCAGTAGACCGTTTTTAAAAGTTTTTAAAACAGTTTTTGAAACATATTAGGATAAATGTCACATGAACGCAACTGAAATTTTTTTAGTTTGATAGGCTACACTGATTGGCTTACACGTCTATTTTTTAAGAATTTTTTTCAACTGATGAATAACCCATCTTCACACATGACTAAAGCACTGTATGTGGAGCCTTGCTTTAGCAAGAATTTATTCTTTAAAAGACTTGTTCTTTTAAAAAATTTCAAACCAAGGCACAAACCAAGGCTTTCTGTTTTGCCATTTTTTACAGTAAAATGTATTTATTAACTGCGTCGCTGCACGGCAACTGAAAATGAATACGATTATGGCCAAATTTATTATCATTACATGTTCAGTTTTTAGCTCATTAATCAGCACTTTTTCCGACAAACTCAACCGTGTTTTTGCCGTTCATTGTATTTGTAACACAATGCAATGGACAAAATGTTCAGACAAGGCTGTATGCCATTGGGCCACCGCTGATTAAATCGTGGTCTCTTTGCAGCTTACGCAAAGAACTAGTCAAAAGGGGGTGAGTATTTGAGGCGTTTATTTGCAAAACGCGTTAAACGCCAAAGTCAAAACAATTGAGTTAAGAGTGGTTTGTGCTGCCATCTAGTTGGTAGTGGTGGAAGTAAAAGAATTTTGCGGAAAATGCATTATATGCCATGCTACGGACTGATGAAATACCGCTTTGCCTATCCATCGCATATCAACGCGCAGCACAAAACACGATTTATCTCGAAACGCACAAAATGGATGTAACACGCTTTGTAAATAAACGCCTCATTTATCTACAGTATTTGCTATCAGAGGAAGTAAACATGTTGTGCTCTGGGTGATGGGATATTTTGCTGAGGTGAGCTATTGTTGCCTACGTGGCCCTACAATTCTCTAAAGATATTTCTCATCCATGCTTTTCTCCAATACCCCTTTAGCAACGATGCTAGTATTTCTAAGAGTAAATTGAAGACTCACTATTTTAGTGTAGCATATAAGTAAGTTATTAATTTTAGTCATTTAAATAGCTTTACTTTGTATAATCATTTGTATTAAAGCATTTCTTTTTACTGTATTGAAATTTTTACTATACCATGTCTTTAACTGTACAATTCTTCTATTTATGGATATAAACATCAGTTCTATGCAAGAGGTAGAATCGTTGCTAATGGTGTCAATCTATTATGTATTATGTAAATGTCTACTTCTGTAATGGTCCAGTCGTCCAATCGTGACATCCAAGTAATCCATCACATGCCCAGTCAAGACACCGTCATACATTTCCAGGTGAACCCCCTCTCATTGTCACATACGGCAAGAACGTCTGATTAACATGCCTAAGAAATTACTTCCTGCAAAGTCTTGCTGACGAGGCAGAAGTTTTCGACCCAGACCACCTCAAAGAATCATCCATCAAAACGTCAATAGCCTGAAAAATGGATTATTTCACATGAATACGAGCGTTACTTTTGTCGATTCAGCTTCCTGCTTGATCGCAACGAATGAGTGATGTTTGTCACTAATTGTGTTGGACTGTTCACGACTGGTAAACATATGTAACCGAGATAAATGACCTTGTATTTTGAAGCTTTTTACTTACACGTTTGGCTCTACCAATCTGACAAACAAGTATGTTTGACGCTTGGCAGTATATTGTATGCTTGCGTCACGCTTGTATTGACAACTTAGGAGGTAGAACCAACTGTCGACACTTACCTATCCGTACAAATCATACTCAGGGTCACGTACTAATTTAAATCAATGTCCGTCGCATTCAAAATATGACTACAATTGCATCTTGCAGTGTTGTGCGGTGAACGGTTGGGGAACCCTACTAAATTGTTTTAAATCACGGAGCCATTCATCGTGCCACATCGTTACAGCAATGTTTTTTCAATCTGGAAAAATATCAATATTTCAAAGTACTAATTCAAGGGGGGGTCTGAAAATTAGTATGCTTTGTATGAATACGTAAACATCGACAATAGTGAATGGCCCGTAACTAAACTCATATTATAATAAATTTCTTATATTTCCATATATTAAGTGAGTTCCATTTACGTGTCAGTGTTCAATAAATGTCTGTGTGTGCCTATTTTGCCTATATGTATACTTATATGTAAGTTGTATGTGAGTGCTTATATATAGTGACATGTGTGTATGTTTGTGCCATTGGTTTTGGTAATATGTGAAGCTGGATTAGGCATTTATTCTTGACTATGTGTACAAATATAGTAGTTTATAACAGTGCATACGCATAGATAGCCTTTTTATGATATGATATTGTACGTCATCTATTTTTACAAATTGTTCACGGTTTCTTAAATAACTCTGTAATAATTTTAATGCTGAAGATTCCAACACATAATGTTTTAATTTTGTTAATAGGATTGTGCGGTCAAGTGTATCGAATGCTTTCGACAAATCAAGAAATATATTGATGGGTAATTGGTCGTTATCCAATTGTGTAGTGATCCTATCAACTATTTCTAGAGCTGCAAATTCAGTTAAATGGTGGGGTCTGATTTTCTTAAAAGTAGTTTTGTATTTGTAAAATACATGAGCAGTTGGTTATTCATAATTCTTTCTAGGACTTGAAATAATTAATTAAGGCATGTACAATTAAATAACAGGTCGAATACAGTAGTTGCTTTTGGAAAACATTTGATGGAAAGCATCTTCCATGTTATTTCTATGGAAAAAAAATTGTAGGATTTAACAAAACTATACTGACGGTCGGTGACAAAACACAATCAAAGTGCACAGTTTTTATTAAAACAAAATCGCAGTTGGCTGATTCTTAGCATTGGTTTCAATGGGAAAATAAATAGTGGTCTGCACCCTCTCCACATTCTCAACTAACACACACAAATATCCGGTGCGACGGGAGATTGAGGTCAGAGCCGGAAGCCAGTGGAGACATTTCAGGCAGCCAGTCATCCATGGGTTGAATGGGGGACCACAGACTCCCATTCAGTGATGAATGGTGTAAGTAACAAGTTTTATCACGTATGTACCCCAATATCACCTTCACGCCAGGGTGAATACCCCCCACTCCTATGAAACGTCACCACCAAAGAAAGAATGGGGAAAGATCACTGTTTCACTTCCAGGTTCATGTCATATGAATCAAATGCCAGTGGTTTTAAGATGGTCCCCCATCGGCAATTTTTTGCTGCCTGGAAAATGATTTCTGAACAGCAATATGACCATATTTCAGGACTATGATACTTAGGCTGTGTCGAGAACAAAATATGCACGGGTCAGTAGCCATATTGTCCCTTGCGCACGAAAACATGCTGAAGTTGTTTTGCAAGTCATTTGATGGAAGCATCTTAACCTCTGCCGGGCTTCATCATAACGCGGTGGCCGGGGCCACGATTTTGGACCGTGTTATGAGGCGCATTAGGTGTTCCCGTATCTGTCACCAGGGGAGCTACTAAACAACAGCGATCGCTGCTCGCTGCACCAAGTCCAAGAACGCTGTGACTGGCAGAACTGTCTCAATACGCAGTTTACAAAGCTTATTAAACGAGTGAACTAGCATCAATGTGTATTATTGCTAAATATCATACCCTGTTGAATGTTGAACTGAATAAAATACCTATGTGTATTTACAGTTATGGAATAGATTTACTATGATAATGTTGTACTGGACTAATACGAATCAAAAACAATAACCTGGATCTGAGCAGCCAAAAACGTTTGTGAGTGGACACACGCGGTGTGATAGCTAATTAAACACAGAAAACGACAATATGTAGAATTAATAATCGTGATACTTTATCTTTCAACTGATCTCATAATAAATTCATGATGCACCACTTAACATTAACATCACTTAACACCATTTCATATGCAGATGATGAATTCGTATTTTCGAGCACAGGTAGCGCCTTGGGTTACGCATTTGGTATGCTGGTTTCGCATCATGAAACTATTAGATTTACGATGCAGCGGAAGCATGCCATTTCACCCCAGTGTTATACTGGTGTTGCCTACTAAATTGCATTTAAGACTATTTATCTCTATTTTACGCAAGGTGTATTTGTGAATGTCGATTGCAATTTACAAACCGCTGAAGCGAAGCAAGCGGCGGCGTCGTGATTGATACCAGCAACAGCGCACTGGCTCGCTGTTCAAACAAGTGCTAGTTATGAAATAGAGCAGTGTGGTGATCCTAGCATAGCCATAGGCATACGAACGCCCTTGAAAGACAGGCCCATTTCGCATTTCCCCCTGGTGGCAGAAAATCGGAATCCACAAGCGACCGCGTTACATCCGAATCTGCATTATAACGTGGTGCAGAATAACGAGGCGCGACTGTGCGTTGATTTTCTGGAGAGAAAAAATTAGAAATTTTGTTTCCAGCAGGCTGATGAAAGAATAAATACTAACATACCTTTGGGTAGTTGATTTTCAGAGTATTAAAATAAATTATTTGCGAACAGCATTAGAAATCTTTAATGTTGTCACCAATGGGAAATTAAATAGTGACCCGTCCCAGTGATGAACAGTTTTAATGACAATGACACATGGATATAATTGTATTCTTCATGTATTTGCAAATGTATTCTACTTGGCCAACAAAACAAACATATTACCTAAATAACCAAACTGACAGCGACAACTTCAGTCAGAAAGAGCCAAGACGGGATTGTAGCGGGATTGTAGCGGGATTGTAGCTGGATTGTAGCGCACCAACACAATCTATTTATCGAATCCAAACCTGTTACTGCAGGGTGCAATTAGGGTCCACTTACTACCCTGCACAGTGGCTGTGCTGCTGGGCACAGGTTTCTAGGGGTCATGTGTGTGACCTTGTGAAATGTGAGGCAACTCTATGGACAGAGAGCATAGCCAGCCCAGCTGGGACAAGGATAGTCAGGCATACACCTCCGTTTTATAGCTACAAGACTGACCAGCCAGCTGGAGCAGCCAATAGCCAGGCACACACCTCCGTCTAACAGCTACAAGACTACTACAAGACTGACCAGCCAGCTGGGGCAGCCAATAGCCAGGCATCCACCTCCATCTTATAGCTACAAGACTACAACAAGACTGACCAGCCAGCTGGAGCAGCCAATAGCCAGGCACACACCTCTGTCTAACAGCTACAAGACTACTACAAGACTGACCAGCCAGCCGGGGCAGCCAATAGCCAGGCATCCACCTCCATCTTATAGCTACAAGACTACTACAAGACTGACCAGCCAGCTGGAGCAGCCAATAGCCAGGCACACACCTCCGTCTAACAGCTACAAGACTACTACAAGACTGACCAGCCAGCTGGGGCAGCCAATAGTCAGGCATCCACCTCCATCTTATAGCTACAAGACTACTGCAAGACTGACTAGCTAGTTGGGGCACCCAAAAGACAGACAGACGGACGGACAGACAGATAGACTGAAGGACTGTTTCAATAATGATTCCTTTTCATATACACAAATGTGATAGTAACCAGTCACGCTGGCAGAGATTGCACTTTGGTCCAAGACACTGAATACAGAGAATCCAAAAAAGTGTGACTAGGAAAAAAAACAGTATTGCTGTCACAATACCAGAGGTCAGACTCCGCGACACAGTTAATCCCTGGAGCACAGAGAGGCCATCCAGGACAGACTTGACCATCCAGGGCCCCAGACCAGGACACATACGTCATGATGACACATTCCAATACATCATGACGAAAGGTCAAAGCAGGAGGTTGTGTCACCAGCGTCAATAAAGCGGACACTAAACGTAGCAATGGATATAATAGATCTCGGTGCTTATGGGGGTTTAATTTGCACACAAGCTGCAACGGAGCTTGGCTCCGGTCACGTATACCCACTGGCTCAAATGTGAGAGGTTACAACGAGTCTGTGGGGCAACAACGTATGACAACCAGACAGGCTAAGGTCATCGTCATCACAAGCACCAACATGGTCCTCGAATAACAAGATTCCGACTGCGGTCAAGGGGAAATAATTATGTCAGATGCTATATACACACCCACCCTGAGGGTAAATGGATGGTTTTGTTTCTACAAATAAATCCTGATCTACTTAGATAAGCTCAAATGAACTTGTAAGTGTATTTATCTTTATTTAGAAATGTTTTAAGCGCTGTCCACCATGTCACAGACGACACCCTATCTAGGGTATCCTTTAAGCCCATAACATAAAATAAACAAGAATTAAGGTCTCAGGACTGCAACTGCATTATGAGTAACCATTGACAAACCCCCATAGAACAAAACCCTCATGGTATAAATGCAGAATATAATTATTTCCATGACTGTCTGTCTGTTCTGTTGTATTAAAGCACCAAGTAGAATTTAAAACTGGCATCTCAACAGGAACAGTACTTCAAATAATCATTTCTATCTAACAACTTTGATAAAGAATACAATATATAAAAAATGTATCATTACTTTGATGTTGGTTGTTACAAAATACACAGTCATCTGGATTAGTTAAATGTATTTATCAGGTACAATAAATTAATTTGATTATAAGTAACTACACGACATTACTGCAAATGTATTTGTAAAAAAATTTTTTTCATTTTTTATTTAAAAATTCAAGTTAAATTTCTATTGCTATAAGTCAATAATCAATAATGTCATACAACCACGGGGATTTTGTGCAATGGGGGTTTTTGTATGAGTATACCCTTCTTGTACTAATTGTAACTAGCACAATGTATGAGTAAGAATGTTGGAATGAACTGTACTGGTTAGAAAGGTGAAACATTCCAGCTCCACCCTACACCCCACGCCCTACGCCCCACGCCCTATGCCTGTACATCTAGCACATCGTTGCAGCAACTGGACAGGGCAAATGGTGTGGTATATTTATGTACGACCACGAGCATTCGTGGCAGTTACACCTAGCCCCGATAGGAGGCTGCATAGTGTCAATCATACACCGCCAACTTATGGGAACAACGCAGAATTTAAATTACACAATTTTGACATTTTAATAATGTTCTACTGCTAGTATTTTGTTGATTTTACTCTAATGTAAATATTATCAGCCACCTCTTATATGCCACATCAATTTATTAACTATATATATATATATATATATATTATTATATATATATATTATTATATATATATATATACATCTTGATCTTGTATTTTATTTTATTCATAAACGTTTATTTTAAACATTTCTTACAATTTTATCATTAATTTAATTATGCAAAGCCATTTGAGCTTTTTAAGAATTATATATTATTATTAATAAATGTCTGTGAACATTGCACCAGGAATAGGCGTAGTGTTGATACTGTGATGTAACACGAGTGGCCTGAGGCCCTGAGCCACAAAGGTGAAGCTTACTACTTGCAAGGTGCATGGCTGCAAGCAGTGACTTGTCAGGCCCTATATTGTCTGGACAGCCTGTGATCATCCCATCACATAAACACTGATGCAGTTACAATGGCAGCCAGCTCCTCTGCACCTCAAAACACATCTGCATCCTGGTACGGTCTACAGGGTTGTTTGGGAATACCACATACCACAACTTCTTCCTTCAGCCCAGAAACATTCTGAACGTGTTCCCCCCGTCCATACATTATTACTGTCTACTAGAAAGGTAAAGGTGTGTCCTTGTGTAGTGCAGTATCCAGTCATTAGGACTATTTAAAGCGCTTTACACTTCACCCCTGGCAGACTTGTTCATTCCTACACCAACTCAACTTGAACAGAAGCAACGGTGGAGTGAACTGAAGCAACGGTGAAGTGAACTGAAGCAAGGTGGAGTGAACAGAAGCAAGGTGGAGTGAACTGAAACAAGGTGGAGTGAACTGAAGCAAGGTGGAGTGAACTGAAGCAAGGTGGAGTGAACTGACGCAACGGTGGAGTGAACTGAAGCAACGGTGGAGTGAACTGAAGCAAGGTGGAGTGAACTGAAGCAAGGTGGAGTGAACTGACGCAACGGTGGAGTGAACTGAAGCAACGGTGGAGTGAACTGAAGCAAGGTGGAGTGAACTGAAGCAACGTGGAGTGAACTGAAGCAAGGTGGAGTGAACTGAAGCAAGGTGGAGTGAACTGAAGCAAGGTGGAGTGAACTGAAGCAACGGTGGAATGAACTGAAGCAACGTGGAGTGAACTGAAGCAAGGTGGAGCGAACTGAAGCAAGGTGGAGCGAACTGAAGCAAGGTGGAGTGAACTGAAGCAACGTGGAGAGAACTGAAGCAAGGTGGAGGGAACAGAAGCAAGGTGGAGTGAACTGAAGCAAGGTGGAGTGAACAGAAGCAAGGTGGAGTGAACTGAAGCAAGGTGGAGTGAACTGAAGCAACGTGGAGTGAACAAAATTGCCCAAAGCTTCGAAATGGCAGCAAGAGAAGATTGAGTCTAGTGTTCTAACCACGCGCCACCGCGCCACACACAAATCTTACACCAATGTCCATTACACTACCTGTTGATAGATCCGTCAATAACATCCTATCTATAAGAGATACATCACAGGTGGACGGTCAGTGGTGGGCTTTACTCACCCTTGTGAGGCAGATGTGGACCGAAGTGGTTGTTCACCTCCATGCCTGCTGCCTTCGGGTCAAGAGGATCTGCAAGCAAACAATCACAACGTTAGTTCTCTCTATCACATTGGTTCACAGGCAAACAATCACAACGTTAGTTCTCTCTATCACGTTGGTTCACAGGCAAACAATCACAACGTTAGTTCTCTCTATCACGTTGGTTCACAGGCAAACAATCACAACGTTAGTTCTCTCTATCACGTTGGTTCACAGGCAAACAATCACAACGTTAGTTCTCTCTATCACGTTGGTTCACAGGCAAACAATCACAACGTTAGTTCTCTCTATCACGTTGGTTCACAGGCAAACAATCACAACGTTAGTTCTCTCTATCACGTTGGTTCACAGGCAAACAATCACAACGTTAGTTCTCTCTATCACGTTGGTTCACAGGCAAACAATCACAACGTTAGTTTTCTCTATCACGTTGGTTCACAGGCAAACAATCACAACGTTAGTTCTCTCTATCACGTTGGTTCACAGGCAAACAATCACAACGTTAGTTCTCTCTATCACGTTGGTTCACAGGCAAACAATCACAACGTTAGTTCTCTCTATCACGTTGGTTCACAGGCAAACAATCACAACGTTAGTTCTCTCTATCACGTTGGTTCACAGGCAAACAATCACAACGTTAGTTCTCTCTATCACGTTGGTACACAGGCAAATAATCACAACGTTAGTTCTCTCTATCACGTTGGTTCACAGGCAAAAAATCAGATATGTACACAGATACATGTGTACAGAAATAGACACAAACATGACAAGCACATAGAGCCTTCCTAAACAGACGGACGGACGGATCCACCCACCACCGACCAACTAAATTAAAGACGGTGTTAGATGTATAAGCTGGAATGAGATACAGGGTGTAGACAGTCATGTTCTAAAATACACAACACACTGACTAAAGCAGAAACAGATTTGGTTGCTATTTCTCTGAGAATTCCTCACAAAACAATGCATGAACCACTCACCACACTGTAGTCTCACAGCCACACAAGGTATGTGAGGACGGCGATATAGAATCCTGGGCACCATAATACATTAGAACCAAGTTGCCATTACACAAACCAATACACTTACATTTCCACAAATCATGCAGTACACAAACTCATAAGTGTAAGACAACTGCATGCCCCATCTCCTCTGTAGACGGTGTTATAACACCATTGGTTTCCAGCACTGTCTGTGCAATAATAATTATGATGATGGTACTTCACTAAAACTGAACCAAGACGATCCTTTCACTTTCAGGGGCCCTGGAGATACCCCCAGACACCCAGAGAAAGTCCAATCTGCCACTACAGACTGTACCTGGAAAAAGCTGCCATAGGAAATGACCAATCTCTGATAAAGCTACATACACAAATCTTTTATTATCATAACAACTTCTAATCAGAACCACATCAGTGTTTCCTCCACCTGGTTGGACATAAAGTTGATAACAGGGTTTATACAACATAAACGTGCTTTCTCTGTCGCTGCGCCTAGGGTCTGGAATGAACTCGTCATCACTTTGAAAACAACTGAAACTATAACTTCTTTTAAAAAAAAAAACTCAAGACATTTATTCCAACCTGCATTTCCCCCATAAATCTTTGGTTGTCCCTCGTTCTGATAATGACTTTTACGCGTCCCTGTTCAGCACAATGCTTAATGATTGTGTTTTGTTGCGCCTCTGAGCTCAAGTTCGTGAGGGTATTGGAGCAAACAACTGACAAGATTATTCACAGGACTTAAGAGAAAAAGAACACATTTCATGATCTTTCAAGAAAACCAGTACGCTGGATATAGTTTCAGATTTAAGTAGAAAACTATCCATCAAATACTTGTGCAGTTTTAATGGTGCACTAAATATTTCCACGAAATCATCTAGAAAATCATGTGATCCCAATAATCAACTCGGAAAAACATAAGAACCGTTTTGTTGCATCTGTTTTCCCTTTTGACTTTGTTAAATAGAGGTCGTTCTTGTCTCCACTAATGAGTATAATAAAGCGTGCAGAAGAAGACGCTTAGGATGAGATGACGCATCTATGTTGGTAACTACAGGAACTGGTGACTTGGATTCAGCATACAGTCAAATCTATTCCAGATGCTGTCTGGAAATAGAAGTACATCCCGAGAACGGAAGTGCAAATGATGTGTGGGCCAACAAAAAAAGGGAAGCATTCCTAATTGTGGGGAAAACCATCATTCACTGACCGATCTTCACTGGTGTACCAATGATGACTTCAAGAAAGTGCAAACATCACCTGAAATCTACATGTACTTTATTTCAACAATGTGGCTTACAAATACTCAATAGGTATTTTGTATCAGAATAAAGGTATACTCTTACGTAGCACGGTATCTAGTCGTTGGGACTGTTCAAAATGCTTTACCCTTCACCCCCTACCAGACCTGTTCATTCCAACGCCAACTTGACTTCTCTGGGAAGCATTCAGCCATGCTGCAATTACTGCACGGAAACTATTCGTTCACATATCCACCACTGTCTGTAGCCAGGTATTCATTTATACAGTTGAGTGAACTGTTGCAATGAGGAGTGAACAAAATTGCCATAGCTTCGAAACGGCAGCAAGAGGATTCAAACCTGGATATTCTTGATTGAGAGTCCAACATTCCAAACGCTAACATTGAACATCATCACAACTATTTTAAAGGTAAAATTGTGACCATTTTTATTGTAACATCAATGTTATATAGTATAAACTATTATATTCTAACATTTTGACCACAATTTTTAAATATAATTTGACTGTTCGTTATCTGTTTACCTTGCAATTCGGCATGTGCAATGTAAACGTGCAATTTGAGTTGACAGTTCCAAATCATACAGATAACAGTCAAATTATATGAACAAATTGCAGTTAATTACGTTAAGATGTTAGAATATATATAGTTTACACTAACTATAACATGATTTTACAAGAGACCGTGTACCTTAAATGGGCTTGTTTTTCCGAGTGTGAGTTTCAACTGAATATTCACCTCGCCAAGTAGTGATATTAATTTGATTCTTTACACAGCACAAGTGACATACTGACTAGAAAACTGTCACCTTTTTACCTACCCACATCTAGATATCTTGATGTCAACATCTATTCATGGAAATAAGGGTGCTCAGGAAAGAGTGGGAAGCGTCCTTCTCCTGCTCTGCTCAACATTTGTTATAATTATTTAGCAGATTCACGCATGTTTTTACGTTCGCCGTTCTCGTTCGTGGTAACCGCAAGAGCAAGAAAATGATAGATCAGTTGAGGCCATAGAAATACATGTCTCGAACTGCCTCGTGTGCAACAAATATAGCAATTTGACCGGGAATTTTTTTATTATAAAAGTGGGATATTTCATCCAAAAAGCAGGGAAGCAGAACTACAGAAAAAAATGCTAAGTTTAACACACATGGGTTTATAGTTTAGTGGACACTTCACGTAATTCATTGTTTCCAGTGAAATGGTCATAATAATATCAGCTGTCACACAGGGTCCATCCCTCAATGCAGGCAGTGGACATATTGCTGGCAACTGTCCAAGACACAGAGACGCCACAACAAGTTATAAATAGACAGCCTTGTCAGCCACTGACCACTATTTATAGGTGAAATGCCATAGAAATCAACAGGACTGGTCAGTCTCATTACCTGCGCTTTAAAGATAATGAGTAATGACTGACCACCATGTGCTTTATGAATGTCCAGGAGGCATAATTCAGTCTATATAGGTCCAGTAATCAAGGACTATGACAATGGGTGTAACACGGCACAAACTACACCTAAGCAAGACAGGCTTAGCATTGAAAGGACATGCAGAGAAACAGAGCGGATAAAATATAATCTCTCAGCATGTCTAAGTATCAAATCACAAATAATACCTTAATTATAAGATGGACATTATCACTGACAGAAGGCACTATCGTATTGTGACTGACGTAGTCAGCCTTTCTGTTCCTAAAACTAGGCTTAACCTGGGCAAGCGTGCTATCTCTGTAGCTATCTCTGTAGCTATCTCTGTAGCTATCTCTGTAGCTATCTCTGTGGCAATCTTTGTAGCTGCACCCCAAATCTGGAACAAACTCTCCATCACTTTGTGACATCACCCGCTAGCAAACCCCACAGGTACAAACCCCACAGGTACTAACCCTAATCTTGATAAATATTCTATTAACAGCATCACCACTTCATGTCAATTTAATCAGAGATGACAAGTTTCCTTCTCGGAGTTTTGGAAAACGACAAATTCTTAATCCGACCAAGTTATTGGATGACTAGACATGTGACAATAACAATGTTGTACAGTGCATCTACTGCATGCCTGCGTGCATGCGTGCATGCGTGCATGCGTGATAAGTGAATGTCTCACCACTAGCCATGTGTAAATCATTAAACGTTAACAAATGAGCGAGATACGAGAAAGGAAGCAGACCTGCATTAGTTACACGAGATGATGGAAGGGACAAGGACATTTCTAGGAAGCAGATAATGACACAACGTGACACTGCCTGTGTTAACACATTCGGGTAGAGACAATGCCACGAAACTGTCAGATTCCCTGGAAGAGCTGCATGAAAACGACACATCAGCCAAAGCCATAACAATTCTGGGAAATGCATTTAGAGTAATCAGCAGCAACAGGTGTGTGTGACAAGCGGAAATAGGATGGAGGAATGAGGAGGCAGGCCATTGTTGAGACAATGACAATGTCTTGTGGACATCTCTCGCCACGTACACAAGCAATTAACTACACCAACTCACAATCAATGTAGGACTTATTTCATAACATGTTTACATAAACCTTGGTCCAATGTCCTGTTTTAAACACTGATACTCCTGTTTTGATGTGGACCATCCTTCTTGATGTAGACTGATTATGTTTTAACTTGGAACATCCTGTTTTAACACAGACCATCTTGTTTTTTACTTTAATCATGCTGTTTTAACATGGACCATCCTATTTTAACAAGGACCGTATTGTTTTAACATGGACCATCCTATGTTAACACAGACAGTCCTGCTTTAACGTGGACCGTCCTGTTTTAATGTGGACCATCCTGGGCGAACATGGACTGCCCTGTTTTAACATGGACCATTCTGTTTTTTATTTTGAGGGAGACCCTTCCATTTTATGAGGAACCTCCCATTTTTATGGCGACTCTTCCATTGTTATGTGGACCTTCCTATGTCTATGGGCAAGAAGCAATGAACAAACGCGACTAGAAGGTGCTGAGAGATGGAATATATTAGCAGCAGATTGGTGAGACAATGCCACTCTGCCAAGCGTTCTACTTCCACCGGGGACAGCGACAGACTACACAGCCTGCCTTCAACTCATTATTTGGCAATCAAAACCTTGCTTCTCTTGTCTTCCTGGAAACAACTGTCCAAGAAGTGGGTCTTTTGTCTCTAAGGACAATGCTAGAAGTGTCACAGCCTCCTGTGAAGCCAGGTGTTATAAACACATTCAGTCAGTCAGTCAATCATGTCTTTATGGAAAAATATTTTCATTTCATACAGAAATTATCATTTATATGGCTCAGTTTTATTAAAAATATATATTATTTCGTCATGAGGTCTAAGTAAAATTCTTGTTCTTTACTGCAAAACAACATGTTGTACTAAGCAAGAAACAACTAGCAGGACTTGACCAAGTGTTAACAGGTGGCCTTCGAAGATGTCTAAATGTCACTTCCTAGAAGCCCATCACTGACGACCTATTTTGACCTCATTCGGTGAATAGCGTCAAACAAAATATCATTCGGTTCACTCACTGTTAATTGTTAATGTCTTTAATGACACAGAAATCTGCCTGTAAGAATTACAATGTTTACTGGTTTATTCAGACAGTGTTTATTTCGTGCAACAGCCAGTAGGTCTTGGGTTTATTCAGACAGTGTTTATTTCGTGCAACAGCCAGTAGGTCTTGGGTTTATTCAGACAGTGTTTATTTCGTGCAACAGCCAGTAGGTCTTGGGTTTATTCAGACAGTGTTTATTTCGTGCAACAGCCAGTAGGTCTTGGGTTTATTGAGACAGTGTTTATTTCGTGCAACAGCCAGTAGGTCTTGGGTTTATTCAGACAGTGTTTATTTCGTGCAACAGCCAGTAGGTCTTGGGTTTATTGAGACAGTGTTTATTTCGTGCAACAGCCAGTAGGTCTTGGGTTTATTCAGACAGTGTTTATTTCGTGCAACAGCCAGTAGGTCTTGGGTTTATTCAGACAGTGTTTATTTCGTGCAACAGCCAGTAGGTCTTGGGTTTATTCAGACAGTGTTTATTTCGTGCAACAGCCAGTAGGTCTTGGGTTTATTCAGACAGTGTTTATTTCGTGCAACAGCCAGTAGGTCTTGGGTTTATTGAGACAGTGTTTATTTCGTGCAACAGCCAGTAGGTCTTGGGTTTATGAGACAGTGTTTATTCCGTGCAACAGCCAGTAGGTCTTGGGTTTATTGAGACAGTGTTTATTTCGTGCAACAGCCAGTAGGTCTTGGGTTTATTGAGACAGTGTTTATTTCGTGCAACAGCCAGTAGGTCTTGGGTTTATTGAGACAGTGTTTATTTCGTGCAACAGCCAGTAGGTCTTGGGTTTATTGAGACAGTGTTTATTTCGTGCAACAGCCAGTAGGTCTTGGGTTTATTGAGACAGTGTTTATTTCGTGCAACAGCCAGTAGGTCTTGGGTTTATTCAGACAGTGTTTATTTCGTGCAACAGCCAGTAGGTCTTGGGTTTATTCAGACAGTGTTTATTTCGTGCAACAGCCAGTAGGTCTTGGGTTTATTCAGACAGTGTTTATTTCGTGCAACAGCCAGTAGGTCTTGGGTTTATTCAGACAGTGTTTATTTCGTGCAACAGCCAGTAGGTCTTGGGTTTATTCAGACAGTGTTTATTTCGTGCAACAGCCAGTAGGTCTTGGGTTTATTGAGACAGTGTTTATTTCGTGCAACAGCCAGTAGGTCTTGGGTTTATTGAGACAGTGTTTATTTCGTGCAACAGCCAGTAGGTCTTGGGTTTATTCAGACAGTGTTTATTTCGTGCAACAGCCAGTAGGTCTTGGGTTTATTCAGACAGTGTTTATTTCGTGCAACAGCCAGTAGGTCTTGGGTTTATTCAGACAGTGTTTATTTCGTGCAACAGCCAGTAGGTCTTGGGTTTATTCAGACAGTGTTTATTTCGTGCAACAGCCAGTAGGTCTTGGGTTTATTGAGACAGTGTTTATTTCGTGCAACAGCCAGTAGGTCTTGGGTTTATGAGACAGTGTTTATTCCGTGCAACAGCCAGTAGGTCTTGGGTTTATTGAGACAGTGTTTATTTCGTGCAACAGCCAGTAGGTCTTGGGTTTATTGAGACAGTGTTTATTTCGTGCAACAGCCAGTAGGTCTTGGGTTTATTGAGACAGTGTTTATTTCGTGCAACAGCCAGTAGGTCTTGGGTTTATTGAGACAGTGTTTATTTCGTGCAACAGCCAGTAGGTCTTGGGTTTATTGAGACAGTGTTTATTTCGTGCAACAGCCAGTAGGTCTTGGGTTTATTGAGACAGTGTTTATTTCATGCAACAGCCAGTAGGTCTTGGGTTTATTGAGACAGTGTTTATTTCATGCAACAGCCAGTAGGTCTTGGGTTTATTCAGATAGTGTTTATTTCGTGCAACAGCCAGTAGGTCTTGGGTTTATTGAGACAGTGTTTATTTCATGCAACAGCCAGTAGGTCTTGGGTTTATTGAGACAGTGTTTATTTCGTGCAACAGCCAGTAGGTCTTGGGTTTATTCAGATAGTGTTTATTTCGTGCAACAGCCAGTAGGTCTTGGGTTTATTCAGACAGTGTTTATTTCGTGCAACAGCCAGTAGGTCTTGGGTTTATTCAGATAGTGTTTATTTCGTGCAACAGCCAGTAGGTCTTGGGTTTATTCAGAGTGTTTATTTCGTGCAACAGCCAGTAGGTCTTGGGTTTATTCAGATAGTGTTTATTTCGTGCAACAGCCAGTAGGTCTTGGGTTTATTCAGACAGTGTTTATTTCGTGCAACAGCCAGTAGGTCTTGGGTTTATTCAGATAGTGTTTATTTCGTGCAACAGCCAGTAGGTCTTGGGTTTATTCAGATAGTGTTTATTTCGTGCAACAGCCAGTAGGTCTTGGGTTTATTCAGACAGTGTTTATTTCGTGCAACAGCCAGTAGGTCTTGACAAAATCAAACCGAGCCCAAGGGTGTTCATTTGTATGGGAGTTTCAACTGTTGGTGCAAAATCTCATTTCATATACTGTATAATCAAGTAATCAGATTGCTAGCCTCAATTATGGTGCTCTGTGAAGTCTACACTTGGTGCTCACTGCTCAGTGCATCTACCTTGGTGCTCAGTGCATCTACCCTGGTGCTCAGTGCATCTACCTTGGTGCTTAATGCATCTACTTTCAGACCCATGCAAGCATTGTCTTGACAAAACAGTTCAACCGTGACTCAATAGGACATTTCACAGTTATCTCCTGGCTGGAACATAATACTCACACGACAATTTCAGATTGTTCATGTCGTATTAACTACCACACTTAGTTGGATGGGAACGGAATACCATGCACCTGAACGTTCCAAAAACTGAGATGAAACAAACTTGTAAGACAAGTTGGCAAGAACAAAATGTAAAATATCCAAATGTAATCTTCTCAACAGTTGATCTGCCAATGGCCCAACGTGCGATCATTCTTTCAAAGGACGCACAAACAAGATGAAGGCTGAACTTAATCTGACCAACATACCACATGCCTGCCTTATCAGCAATCTCCTTGATACCACTTCTGTTGTCAGTCTGTAGATGTCCACTGGTCAAGACTTGACACATAAGTAAGATAAGACACAGTCTAGTGATCCCACAAAACACACTCGGGTGGACAGACATGTTCCTTGACACTGTGCATGAATGAAGTGTTTCATTGTCATCAAGAATGCAAACCAAACACTACTGCTCTGTGTGGAACGGAACAGTGCGCACTGTGTGCGCTGTGCAGCATGGAGCAGTGCGCATTGCGTGGTAAGTAGCAGTGTACGCTGTGCAGCACGGAGCAGTGCGCATTGCGTGGTACGTAGCAGTGTGCGCTGTGCAGCATGGAGCAGTGCGCATTGTGTGGTATGGAACAGTGTGCACTGTACAGTATGGAGCAGTGTGCACTGTGTTGTATGGAGCAGTGTGCAGCATGAAACAATGTACATTGTGTGGTACGGAGCAGTGTGCACTGTACAGTATGGATCAGTGTGCACTGTCTGGTTTAGAACAGTGTGCAGCATGAAACAATGTACATTGTGTGGTACGGAGCAGTGTGCACTGTACAGTATGGAGCAGTACATGGTAAGTTGCATAAGGAAATCCAGCTACACTCATGACATTTCTTGCCAGCTGTCTGACGATGTGAACAGCATTAAGTATGTGTGATTAGATGAAGCAGCTGTTTTTTGCTGGCTGCCAGTTGTCTCATGATGCAGCAAGGCTGGCTGCACCAACACAGCAAGGCTGGCTGCACCAACACAGCAAGGCTGGCTGCACCACCACAGCAAGGCTGGCTGCACCAACACAGCCAACAACTTGATTCCTGAACTGCCAGTCATGGGTCGTGCGTGTGCTGGGCTAAGGTGTGTCCCATCACAGCCAGTTGTTTGTGCGTCCCCACTCACGCACAGTTGTCTGTGCGACCCCACTCACGCACAGTTGTCCGTGCGACCCCACTCACGCACAGTTGTCCGTGCGACCCCACTCACGCACAGTTGTCTGTGCGACCCCACTCACACACAGTTGTCTGTGCGACCCCACTCACACACAGTTGTCTGTGCGACCCCACTCATACACAGTTGTCCGTGCGACCCCACTCACGCACAGTTGTCCGTGCGACCCCACTCACGCACAGTTGTCCGTGCGACCCCACTCACACACAGTTGTCCGTGTGGCCCCACTCACACACAGTTGTCCGTGTGGTCCCACTCACACACAGTTGTCCGTGCGGCCCCACTCACACACAGTTGTCCGTGTGGCCCCACTCACACACAGTTGTCTGTGCAGTCCCACTCACACACAGTTGTCCGTGTGGCCCCACTCACACACAGTTGTCTGTGCGGCCCCACTCACACACAGTTGTCTGTGCGGCCCCACTCACACACAGTTGTCCGTGCGGCCCCATGCACACACAGTTGTCTGTGCAGCCCCACTCACACACAGTTGTCTGTGCGGCCCCACTCACACAGTCATCATGTTTTGTTCAACAATCATCTGTGACCAAGTCTTGCACTGCCATTTTTTACAACTGTGTTGTGTCATCTGATCCATGGGATGCATTCCATAGGATCACTGGAAGTACACACAGTGCACACATCACACACAGTGTCACACGCAGCACACAGCGAAACACACAGCACGCATGCAGCATGCACGCATGCAGCATGCACGCACACACAGCAGAGAAAGTGCGCACCTAAAAATGTGCCATTTTTGCTGTTGAAATGCATATTTTTTACTTGAAATTCTGCATAAATCTTTTTTCACTGGTAAACCGGTCTATAACATTCCTGCTCCAATCGAGTGCTTTGATCTGGCAGGCTATGAAATATACCTACAGTACATCAAACATAATCATCAAACTGATCTGACACGCACCAGGACAGTTAAAGAGAGCTAGGTCAGCCTGACATGATGACACCAAGGTCAAGGAAAGAGAACAAGGTCAAGTGACTGAGACCTGTCCAAGAACACAGACAGTTTTGTGTCGGTTCACAGCTGATGCTGTATCTGTTGAAATGTTTGCTTGTTGCCTAAGCACACAAGCGTGCAGCAGCCACGAGCGAGCGGCACTGGGTCTTAACTGGGGCTAAACACATACGCACAACTTATTAGAAGTTACACAAACAATTATGGCCCCATGACAACCACATGAATTGTGATAGCAGACAATTGTAAGCATAAAGATAACGGTTACTATTGTATCAGGTGTTTATTTCAACAACTAAACACACAAAAATAGCCAAACATAAAACATAAACCACAGTCTTGTAAACATATGATAATGGGTCATATTTTAATGGTGTAGCAATTGCCTGATGAAAACCAAAGCTACAGGCTATGGGCATGTCTGTCTTTTGCATGAGCTGTAGGTCCCTTTAGCTGGTATCTATAATAATAATAATGTTTATTTCAGACAAAAGTCCATATAATGTATATTGTACATACAACACAAGTAAAATATATCTAAATATACACACATATAAAACATGTAAAACAAGTTAAGAATAAAACTTATATAAATTTATACACGTCATGTATCTATCTATCTATCTATCTATGTCAGGGCAAGTAAAACACCCCATGCCGAGGGTAAACGTGTAACCAGCAGTGGAATCACAGTCTGTCCCTATCTGCAGTACACCCAACACATGAATGTCAGCTGGTATGTCCACTGTGCATGACTCTGTGGTGACATGACCCTGTGACACAATCACAAGGTGACAAATGGTGACACAACCACAGCGACACAGCCACGTGATGGTGTTCTCCTATGCTCGAATGTTCTCTTTAACTTTCCCATCAGACACGTGATGCCAAACTTCAGGAACACCTTTTATCGAGCCCTCAAAGAAATGACCCCATCAATCACTCACTCATGTCTTATAAAACCTTGTAAACTGCAGGGCGCAGACCGGCATTAAACAAAGCGCACAAAAAAAAAAAATTGCCACCTCTTTGAAAATAAAATGTGATGGTATTATATTACCATGCCTTTGCAACTGAAAGTCCATCACGTTTTTGCCATGTACACGAGAATAACAAATCAATTTCCATGAAGCAGTTGCAAAGCTACATTTTTTGCCATGTACACGAGAATAACAAATCAATTTCCATGAAGCAGTTGCAAAGCTACATTTTTTGCCATGTACACGAGAATAACAAATCAATTTCCATGAAGCAGTTGCAAAGCTACATTTTTTGCCATGTACACGAGAATAACAAATCAATTTCCATAAACAGTTGCAAAGCTACGTTTTTTGCCATGTACACGAGAATAACAAATCAATTTCCATGAAGCAGTTGCAAAGCTACATTTTTTGCCATGTACACGAGAATAACAAATCAATTTCCATGAAGCAGTTGCAAAGCTACGTTTTCACCTTGTTGGACACATTACCAATACTTAGCCTCCATACAACAGAATATACCTGTTATTTCAACCTGTTATTTTACAGAGATACAAGAACTGTCAATCTGAGGTAGTCTGTCCATCAGGCTTCAAGGACACATTGCTGTGTCATAATATTCCAAAATAAAGTCTCAAGGAAAGAGCGTTAATTCCATTATATATACATTGTCCGTGTGTGCACAAGTTGTCATTATATTACACAGAGATAATCTTACTTTACTCAGATGTACACAAGTACTACACATATATGTATGTGTAGTAAGTGTAGAAAATGGAAAAACAACCTAATTACCTGTGTTAAATGAAGTAACTTACTAAGTAGTTTACCACAGCAGGCTAGAGAAAACAATAAATACAAGCAACATATAGTAAACCATAGATAATGAACAGATGTGTAAATGAACAATTACCGATCAGTGAATAGTGATTATTTCAATCAGTCTTGGGTCAAACCATTGTGGTTCATCTTTGCATTTTAAGAGTGAGCAAAGTTAACAAAGCAGAAAGCAAAATTCATCAACAGGTAAAACAAAACAAACATATGTATGCAGTGCTGTGCACTAAATAATGATAACAATATGGAAAAAAATTTGTTTTCATTTGTTTAACAAATGCTTTTAAAGAGCATTTATTTTTCTTGGTAGATAATTCCCTATTTTTGGTCCTACTATTGTAGAGATTGTAGAGATTGTAGAGATTGCTGGACCATAATTGTTTTTGACTCTAGGAAGTACAGTCACTGCTTGTGTTGTGTTACATTTATGGATCTAACTACATAAGCAAATTAGTTCCTTATAACTAACAAGACGTGTCATGATACCCGTCATGACCTCATTGACTGGGTCACCAGTGTACCTGTAGAGCAGACCACTGTCTCGCCAACGTCACTGGTTCCAAGAAACCTTCATTGTGAAACACGGTCTCCCTGGCCCAACGACAGTTCATCTTGGCTCAGGTGGTACTGTGTATCATGAGAACACTAGGGGCTTTGTAAATATAAAAAAAACAATAATAAAAAACTGGAGGTGGGTGGGTGGGTGGGTGGGTGGGTGGGTGGGTGGGTTAAAGGGTCCACTTGGACTACCACCAAAATATTTTAAATATATATTTTTAGTCAAAATTTTGCAATAATTGGCTTTCCATTCATGGCACTTGTATAGTGCCTCCTGTTTTGTTTGGGATCGGGTGTGGGTGGGTTTTATAACACAAAAGTACAATATACACGAGACGTTGGGGTGTGGCCTATTGACCGTCCATATCTCTAATACAAAGACACCTGCAAGAGTGACATGAAGATAGCAGTGAGACCGGGGGGCGCCAATGATTGAGACCATTGGAGGCTGATTGTTCAGAAGGGCACCAGAAGAAAGGAAGATACACGACCCACACAACTGGCTGAGAAGAAGGACCACTGAAAACAGAGGTTTATAAACCGTTCACCTTCTCAATCCACTGTCTTCACCTGCAGCGAGTGTGACAGAGACTGTCATGTCAGAGTGGGGCTCTCGTGTCACACCAGGTGATGCACAACAGTTGACCACCACGGTGCAAACCACTGTCTTGCAAGATAGGAGGGTGCCAACAATACACAGGAGGCACAGTGAGCAACCCTGGACTGTTATCTGTGACCCTGGTTCTGATTATACGGAGAGATAAATAATAAAGTATCTTCTTGTGGCTTGAGAACATACCCTACTTGAGCAGTAGACAGGACACTGTGTAAACAACACTGCTATCTCAGCGGGCTCTCTTATCTAAGACTTCATTCTGACTCATAAGTCAAGGACCTAGGCTGTGTGGCATTGCTTCATCCTGACTAGATAAGACACTCTACTCTTTTCTACATCAACTTTTAATGGATGGGAAGAGATTTCCACACGTGAACATATGGGAACACCTCAATCTTTAACAGGGGGCACCACATGTTACAAAGCAATTTACAAACCCCTGCTACCGAAATTTTTTATTCATTTTAAACATAATGGATTGACTGATTAAAGAAGTAACACATGGAGGAATGCGAGGGAAAAGTCCCACAGTGAAGATAACTGGCTGCAGATAACAAACTAATTGTCCATGAAATATAGCAAGAAACAGTAAATGGGGAAAACTGTAAATAATATATTAGAAAGTACACAGAACTGTCTCAGTAACCCACTACTTTCAATGACTTTGCTAACCAGCTGAGATGACTGATCTATGAAGTCAGGCATGAGACATGAATTCATACATGATCTATGGAATCACACATGAAGAAGCCAAGCAGCCGCATCTTTTTTCCGCTAGCTGGAAATGCAAGCAAAACAAAACTGGGAACCACAAAGCAGACAAGTGCAATGAATGATGCCGGGTTCACCCCCCAGTGACCCACCTACTTTACCCCCTAGTGTTAGTGCAGGCCGTATTTTAAGTAGTAACAACGCCAATCAGCAGTTTCTGCGATGCAAAAACACAACAGATTGTTTACTACAAATGACATAGGAGGAATCAACAAAACCGACACATTATTGCAAAAGACTCGTTTTTCAGCTCTACTTTGCAGAGCACCTGTATTTGTCATTACAAAGTTCATTCTGTCATCCGGTGTATAGTCAATGAGACCTTGTCCCTGTCACCAGGACAGTTCTCTGTCACAAGAGATATCTAACAAGTTAATCACAGAGTCAGTGCTAATATGTGTTGGTCAAGGTTGTATGTGGCCTTATCTGACCGATGTGACAATATTATCATTGTAGTATCATTGTAGTATCCTAGTAGTATCCTAGTAGTATCACAGTAGTATCATTGTAGTATCACTGTAGTACCATAGTAGTACCACAGTAGTACCATAGTAGTATCATAGTATCATAGTAGTACCATAGTAGTACCATAGTAGTACCATAGTAGTATCATAGTAGTACCATAGTAGTATCATAGTACTACCATAGTAGTATCATAGTAGTACCACAGTAGTATCATCGTAGTATCATAGTAGTATCACAGAAGTATTATTGTAGTATAATTGTGGTATCACTGTAGTACCATAGTAGTACCATAGTAGTATCATAGTAGTACCATAGTAGTATCACAGTAGTACCATAGTAGTATCATTGTAGTATCATAGTAGCATCATTGTACAGGCAGTGAGGGTATAATGAGACCACATGCCAACAAGACATCAAGGAAGTAGATCTGTCTTGGGGAGGGTTAGAAATGAGCCCTGTTCATGTAACCACAAGGTGGATGACAATCCAGGGACTTAGACAGCGAATATGATAAAGTCAAGGACTACTTAGCCGAAGGATAAATGAAATGGAGATTTTGCATTGCTGAGTCAATGATTCAATTAGGCAATCTTTGACTGACTCAACAAAGTCTGCATACACATGTCAGGTTCTCTTATGTAGAACATCCAGGCCATAATTCAATGATGCACTGTAAAGGTGTTCTGTGTACAATCAATGTGTTGACCCAAAACAACACCCTGTTGAACACCATGTTTTTTTACATATGAATACAGCCAATTCTTTACATATGAATACAGCCAATTCTTTACATATGAATACAGCCAATTCAGTCATATCATTAATTCAGTCATATCATTAATTTAAAAGTATTTATTCTTGTTACATATTATATTGAGAATAAAACATGGTTAACCTGCTAAATCATATTTTTTCCTCTCTGACCAACAAGCCTTTCAATCCCCCCACCCCACCCCCCACCCCACCTCCCCCCACAGTTGCCTTGCCTGATGGGTTTGATATGGCATACTGTATAAAAGTCAACTATAAAAGTCACATTAAATCCTGATGATATGCGTTTGGCAACATATTGTAGACATCTGTATCATTACGCAGGCCTAGTCCATACAAGATGGATAAATGACAGATTAATAACTGATTCTGGCCAGCATCACAATGGTGATTGTGCAGCCATAGAAACGGGCTGTCTCACCTGCAGGCTGAGGCATAAACCACGACACACCATGGCAACATAAACCACGACACATGATGGCGACATTAACCATGAGACACCATAGCGACATAAACCACGAGACACCATGGTGACATAAAACATGACACACCATGGCGACATAAACCATGAGACACCATGGCGACATAAACCACTACACGCCAATGCGACACAAACAATGATACACCATGGTGACATAAACCATGACACCATGGTGACATAAACCATGACACACCATGGCGACATAAACCATGAGACATCATGGCGACATAAATCATGAGACACCATGGCGACATACACCACGACACACCATGGCGACATAAACCATGACAAACCATGGCGACATAAACCATGAGACACCATGGCAACATAAATCACGAGACACCATGGTGACATAAACCACAAGACACCATGGCAACACAAACCATGACACCCCATGGCAACATAATATACCACAAGACACCATGGCGACCAAAATTCAGTTCATTGTTTACACAGTGAATTTATTCTGCCTTACTGACTAAAACAATCTGCATGGCAACATGGAGGAAACAATCAAATATCTGCATCCAGGAAAGCTTAAATGTCCCTAGTTCTAGTTGTTTAAATCTAATTACCTATGTTTTGAGGATGCAGTTGAATACTTAATGAGATTGTGAGTGCCTGTGATTGATGGATGAAGGTGTGCAGGATGTATGCCAAGATAACGTCAATTATAACAATCAGATTGGAACACAGCTACACAGCAGCCCATTGATTTCAGTTGTGTGTCACTCCAGGCATATCACTCCAGGCATATCACTCCAGGCATATCACTACATCATGAATCTTTCAGAGACAGTCACAAAACGGTCGTCTTTGGACGCTGCATTGAGGGTACAGCCAATGCATAATTAATTAGCCTTCCTGGCAATGAGGACAGACTCTGACATGGAGAAAAGGTCAGGAAGGTTGCTTGGTAACCTTTATAGCCAAATCTCCTATTTGCCACTTTATTACTTATGCATGTACACTGATTATTTAAAGTGTGACTCCGATGAACTAGGCTTTAGAACCTAATCCGTCCAGTGGGTTTTAGAACCTAACCCGTCCACTGGGTCTTAGAACCTAACCCATCCACTGGGTCTTAGAACCTAACCCATCCACTGGGTCTTAGAACCTAACCCGTCCAGTGGATCTTAGAACCTAATCCGTCCAGTGGGTTTTAGAACCTAACCCGTCCAGTGGGTTTTAGAACCTAGCCTGTCCAGTGGGTCTTAGAACCTAACCCGTCCAGTGGGTTTTAGAACCTAACCCGTCCAGTGGGTTTTAGAACCTAACCCGTCCAGTGGGTTTTAGAACCTAACCCATCCAGTGGGTTTTAGAACCTAACCCATCCAGTGGGTTTTAGAACCTAATCCGTCCAGTGGGTTTTAGAACCTAACCCATCCACTGGGTCTTAGAACCTAACCCGTCCAGTGGATCTTAGAACCTAACCCATCCACTGGGTCTTAGAACCTAACCCGTCCAGTGGATCTTAGAACCTAATCCGTCCAGTGGGTTTTAGAACCTAACCCATCCAGTGGGTTTTAGAACCTAATCCGTCCAGTGGGTTTTAGAACCTAACCCATCCACTGGATCTTAGAACCTAATCCGTCCAGTGGGTTTTAGAACCTAACCCGTCCAGTGGGTTTTAGAACCTAGCCTGTCCAGTGGGTCTTAGAACCTAACCCGTCCAGTGGGTTTTAGAACCTAACCCGTCCAGTGGGTTTTAGAACCTAATCCGTCCAGTGGGTTTTAGAACCTAACCCGTCCAGTGGGTTTTAGAACCTAATCCGTCCAGTGGGTTTTAGAACCTAACCCATCCACTGGGTCTTAGAACCTAACCCGTCCAGTGGATCTTAGAACCTAATCCGTCCAGTGGGTTTTAGAACCTAACCCGTCCAGTGGGTTTTAGAACCTAGCCTGTCCAGTGGGTCTTAGAACCTAACCCGTCCAGTGGGTTTTAGAACCTAACCCGTCCAGTGGGTTTTAGAACCTAATCCGTCCAGTGGGTTTTAGAACCTAACCCGTCCAGTGGGTTTTAGAACCTAGCCTGTCCAGTGGGTTTTAGAACCTAACCCATCCAGTGGGTTTTAGAACCTAACCCGTCCAGTGGGTTTTAGAACCTAACCCGTCCAGTGGGTTTTAGAACCTAACCCGTCCAGTGGGTTTTAGAACCTAACCCGTCCAGTGGGTTTTAGAACATAGCCCGTCCAGTGGGTTTTAGAACCTAACCCGTCCAGTGGGTTTTAGAACATAGCCCGTCCAGTGGATTTTAGAACCTATTCTGTATAGTGGGTTTTAGAACCTAATCCGTCCAGTGGTTTTAGAACCTAATCCGTCCAGTGGATTTTAGAACCTAACAAGTCCAGCGAGTTTTAGAACCTAATCTGTTCAGTAGGTTTTAGTTACTATCCATCCAAACACTTACATACTTATGTATGTGCGTCACATCCATGTATACACATATATAATATATACATATCATAAATATTATATCTATCTATTATATCTAACCCAAACTCATTGACCTTTGAAGTAAATTCTGCACAATGGCAAGAATAATAAGCAATGTGTATCATTTTTACTTAACTTTGAAATACTTTGAAATGCCCACCAGTAACTAAATATTTGTACTATTAATTACACTGATTTACAATGACTTAACAACTTGATGTAACTGTATTCCGTGTCATTCTATAAGCTGTTCTATGATTGGTTGATTCAATGCCACGTCAACAACTCAACAATACATTAGAATACATGTAAAGGACAACCCAAGTGACTGAGACAAAGTGGCCTGGTTAAATTTAAAGGGGTGGCCAAATTACACAGGCTGGTCAAATATACAGATGTCAAGGGGTATTCGATCGGAATCTTAGTCGCATCCCGCTTTTTCACTTCAATGAAATTTACAAAACAACGACAACAGTAAAAATTCAATTAGTGCATAAAACAATCGAGATTCATGACTGAGAGGCCAAAGTGACCAGCAAACTGAATGAACAAAATGACATGTCACTGACCACATCCAAACACTGACTGGCATAAAACAATCGAGATTCATGACTGAGAGGCCAAAGTGACCAGCAAACTGAATGAACAAAATGACATGTCACTGACCACATCCAAACACTGACTGGCATAAAACAATCGAGATTCATGACTGAGAGGCCAAAGTGACCAGCAAACTGAATGAACAAAATGACATGTCACTGACCACATCCAAACACTGACTGGCATAAAACAATCGAGATTCATGACTGAGAGGCCAAAGTGACCAGCAAACTGAATGAACAAAATGACGTCACTGACCACATCCAAACACTGACTGGCATAAATGTGGGGAATGCCATAAAATAAATGTGGCAGGTAATATAAGAGGATATTTAGAGTTGGGAGTGCACCCAGTATACTCCCAGGAATTCCTGGCACGCCTCAGTTTTCCCAATAACAACATCTCACTCCCTTCCCTGGCACTTCCATGGCAGGCGGGGAGAACCTTGAGGAACAGTAGGAGGTCGGGAAAATGGGAGGAATGCACCCACATCGTCCTTCAAAGATGGCACCTTGTGAACACCCTGGCTATGATGGAATGTGAACACACCTAGCAGTGGCAATGCTGGGATGTGAACACATTTAACAGTGGTTATGTTGGGATGTGAACACACCTTTGCATTGGCAATGTTGGGATGTGAACACATTGGCAATGTTGGGGTTTTAGCACATTTAACAGTGGCAATGTTGGGATGTGAACACATTTTACTGTAACAATGTTGGGATGTGAAAACATTTAGCAGCAGAAATGTTGGGATGTGAACACATTTGGCAGTGGCAATGTTGGGAGGAAAACACGCCTGGCAGTGGCAACACTAGGAATTGGGGGTGTATCTATGCGTTAAGATAGCATATGTGACTGGTTTTAGAACACCCACCAGGCAACCGCTGAGGTGGAAGGTTAAGACACCTGCAGGGTGCAAGACTTCCACCCCTCCAGATAACCCATTTGTACTGCCAGGGCTGGGTGGGATCAGGGAATGTGTGTTTAGCGAGTATACTCCCTCTTTCTAGAATGCAATGCTGCAGGTCTCATGTTTGTAGATAACTAACAGTTATGCATCTAACTGAATTATTGTATCATTGTTGCGAAAGGAACATTTTTAAAAACATAAGTGGAAAGACAACTTTGATCCAAATCACAACTAAATGTAATATTTATTTTAAAAAAAAGGTAAATGTAAAATACACTCTTAGTTTTTCATGAGTTAAATCTTTATTTTTTTTTTATTATTATTTATTTATTTATATGCATTTACTATCTCCAAAAAGAACTTAGATTTATCTTGATAAAAACAAAGATTTCTGCAAATCCAATGTTTGTACAGGTGTACTGTGATGTTAAAAGAATCCATATCCAATTAACTTCTGACCATGTTGAAGCCAAACCATGTTGTAACCAGTGGACCAAGTGATCTACGAGCAACAGCAACTGTCACAACTAATAATGTCACAAGTAGTGCACAAGTCACAACTAATATTGTCACAACTAATAATGATCTTCATGGATTCTGTGAAGTAACTGGGTGAGAAACAGTGCCAGATAACCTGTTATCTTCAATACACTTGCTGATTCACGAATACACCGTACATTGAGCAAAGTCTTGTAGACTTTATATGACCTGTTGTTGCTAGACCTATATCCTAACACCAGAGTTTATTCAGCACTGAGCCTGATTCATTGGCTGTGTTTACCAGCCCTGCCTGGGTACCTGGGATTTCAATGTCCACAACATGCACTTTGACCACACAAAGGTTTCATGCTCATTTCAACAGCAAAACAAAGGCACTCTATACTATTCAACACAAACCTGCTTCCTGGAATTCCTTGGTAACGAAACAAACAGCTTAACTATGGACGTGACGAGCATCAGATCTTAAGTCTTAACTCCTAGATAGTACTAGATCTTAACTCCTAGATAGTACCAGATCTTAAGTCTTAACTCCTAGATAGTACTAGATCTTAACTCCTACGTAGTACCAGATCTTAAGTCTTAACTCCTAGATAGTACTAGATCTTAACTCCTAGATAGTACCAGATCTTAAGTCTTAACTCCTAGATAGTACTAGATCTTAACTCCTACGTAGTACCAGATCTTAAGTCTTAACTCCTAGATAGTACTAGATCTTAACTCCTAGATAGTACCAGATCTTAACTCTTCGAAAAGACAGACTCTTTAAAAAGATGAAAACAGTCACACGAGTGCAGGGGCGGGGTTACCTCAACATACCCAAACTTCAAACACCTTGCTACTCCATTCAGTCGGCCAATGTAAGGATTTTAGGGAAAGGTACAGAGCCACAAGTAAAGACAGGAACATTTTGTAATGTAGGAATTTAAGTCTCCCATCAAAACCTCAGCTCTGCTTATATTCCAACCATACATGAAGCATCACCAACAAGTAAATCACCCTGTACCTTACATTATCTTCAGCCGGGACATTTTGTTGGGGCGACAGTCACAAGCAAAGGACCAAAACAATGACAACAGTTAAATGGTTACTAGATGACAGTCTAAATGTGACAACACAATGTGACAACTGAATACTGTTCCTTAAGATGACACCAATCTGGTGATCACTCATTGACAATGACAGACCCGCGCCAATTAAATGTGTCATTGGCTTGTGTCAAGGGACATGTCATTATCTGACAACAGTTGATGGCCACACCCACCTGGAAACAAACGCCTACACCGTGACCTTATTCTGTCCACCCAGCACGGGAAGACTCCCGCAGAAACCACAGGGAGGGAGAACAACTGTGAGTTATCCCTGATGGGCTTTTATCAGCCGCCTAACAAGTCAGCACCAGATTAAATGGGTGAGGGCATGTAAGGTCTTCACATGCCCAAACTCTACATGAAACCATGACACAGACATGCAATGAAACAAACATGATTATACTCACGTCTGGACTCCAGCGTTACTGGTAGTATCTGGCTACTATTCAGTGGTCACTAATGATTCATGTGTGTCCAGTTGTCTAGGGCAAATCCGTATTGGTGAGTTGTGAGCTCCGTAAACAACATAGTCCGTTGGCCGGGATCCTCTGAGCCCGCCGCTGCTGCTGCTGCTATAGCTAGCTCCAATTCAATGGCACGTCACAATGGCCTGCCTACGGTCACCTATAAATAACTCGGGCCACTCTATAAATAACTTGCCTACTGCCATCTGGTGGGTAGTCACGGAAGCTGTAGATTGACCTGGTGGATAGTGCTGGAGTTAGACTGTACTAGGTGAGGTAGCTAATGAAAAGGGTTGCGTGGTTTATTATCATGGAGTTGAGGAAGAGGGAAATTATATGGATATGGAAGTAAAAAGGCAAGATTAAGTTGGAATCCAGAAATAACAGGCGCAAAAGCACTAACAATTTAATATAATAATATTCATTACCACATACTGCATTTCATAAAAAGTTAAATATTATAATTACATGGCTGCAATATTCAAAGATGTCAATCAGGCTTCTTGTGAGGTAAACAATATCTAATGAAACAAGCCAAGAAACCGGAATTTCTATGCTTTCAAGAAACTTAATTCTGTTACTAAACAAGACTTTAGTTATAAGCCAAGTGTAACATCCTAGTGGCCCAGTGTTGTTTCTGCACAGTGGGGGGAGGGGGGCGAGGGTGATTCCACCACTCAGTGGAGCTGGCAATGAGGGCAGAGACAGCCAACCCTACAGGAGAACCTGCAGGCAGCAGAGAAAAACTGGGTTCGGAGAACATGTAAAGAGACACAAGAAGAGAGAAGGAAGATGGAGGAATTCAGTGAAAACGTGAGGATGAAGGCAGTAGGAAGAGAGTGAGTGAGACTGACAGAGAGAACAAGGAAAACAGAAGCGGTCATTAGAAGGAGAAGAAAGATCTCGTATGGGCAGGGGTGAACAGACGAGAGTGGGTGAAAATGGCAGAAGATCGCGTTGGATGGAGACAACTCGTCGAATGGCGGAGCAGACTAAGTAATGTGGCCCCCACCCGCTAGGGACCGAGGGGAAAGAAGACAAAAAAGAACTCTAGTAGCACCAGACAAACACCAGGACTGAGTCACACTAAATTAAATTGCAACTCCCACACAACTGTGAACGCCATAATTTCTCCAAGCTGACATCATCGAAAATTTGCCACATTCTGTGCCACGCCGGTGTGCCATGCCGGTGTGCCATGCCGCCTGGTGTGCCACACTGGTGTGCCACACTGGTGTGCCACACTGGTGTGCCACACTGGTGTGCCACACTGGTGTGCCACACTGGTGTGCCACACTGGTGTGCCACACTGGTGTGCCACTGTGACTACCACAAAAGGAGAGTACACCAGATATTTACACTTTTTGGTTTGTTAAATTGTTTTTTGCTTATAGGTACATTACTTAGGTGTGAAATTATAACCCAAAAATTTGTTTTTAGGATTTCAACACTTGTTACCATTTTGTTTATAACTATTAACCATTTTACATATTTTTCATGGTTTCATGTGAAATATGAAAAATAATAATGGCATAATCATAAATAAAAATGTCCTTAGTCATTTACAGTATTACTATTGCATAAGTATAGGTTTTTACTAAAAACAATCAAGAACAATTAAATACAATTTATATATAGTGCATTTATGACATCATTCTTTGCGATTTAAGGTGGTTTTCAAACATTTATAATCCATAACATGATTTGACAATAAAAAATTATTAGACTTTGTACCTTTCGGGCACAATTTAATTTTACTTGCATGCAATAAATGTTTATTTAATGCATGTGAAATGGAAACAACGTCACGCCCAACCCGAGAGAGGGAAAGATATGATAGGTGTGGCAGTAATAACGAAGGCTCCTTATAAAAATAACAGACAGGTGGATTAATAATAATAGCATGGGTCCTTTCTTGACGGATCAATAGGCGTTGGGAACCATGCCACATTCTAGACAAGTTTCTTTCTGACCTGATGAAACCAATCACCTGCTTAGCGGATGATCAAAGTGGCGAGGCAAAAATACATGTGTAAGGATATCACGTAATTATCCATGTAAAAAAACTGTTTGAAAAATGGAAGGGCCTCAGTTTGTTTTTCCCATGGGGTTTCATCGTGTATATTTTATCTGCGTTTGAAGGTTTTTTACTGGTGTAGATTACGTGATAATTTGTGGCGTAGCTGAGCATTTCACAGTTCAGCAAAGTTCTGTTGGTTTGCAAGTAGACAATGTCACTTTACTGTGTCTTGATGGAGATGTATTCTCATAACTGCTCTAACCAAATACCACAGCATAAGTAGGCCGGCCAGGTGAGTACTTAGCAGGTATAAGTGGGTCAGTACTTAGATGACAAGTAGATATGAAGGCCAGTAATTAGACAACACATTGAAGAAGTAGGTCAGTACTTTGACTACAAGCAAAAGTAGCTCAGGACTTAGACAACAAGTAGAAGTGGGCGAGCACTCACACAGAAAGTGGAAGTAGGCCAGTATTTAGACAACAAGTAGAAATGGGCAAGTACTCACACAGAAAGTGGAAGTAGGCCAGTACTTAGACAACAAGTAGAAGTGGGCAAGTACTTACACAGAAAGTGGAAGTAGGCCAGTACTTAGACAACAAGTAGAAGTGGGCAAGTACTCACACAGAAAGTGGAAGTAGGCCAGTACTTAGACAACAAGTAGAAGTGGGCAAGTACTCACACAGAAAGTGGAAGTAGGCCAGTACTTAGACAACAAGTAGAAGTGGGCGAGCACTCACACAGAAAGTGGAAGTAGGCCAGTACTTAGACATAACTTAAGCTATTCATTTATATTTCTAGTTACACTGTACATCTGACATCACATTATCTGCATTATAAAGAATTTTAAATTAGACCATTTTGTCAATATGGCTGATTTGGTATAGAAATATTCTCCAGTTTACTCACATTCCATATGAATCATTATAAAACATAAAAAGTCATGTTCAATATTAAGAAAGGCTTACTGGGTAATGTATTAATTGGGTGACAATTTACTCAACTATTTCTTTGACTGATGAGAACACAACATCAACAGTAGAAGGGAAATAGCAGTGACAAAGACACAGGAATGTGACCTTGTCTTGTTTCCTTCTGACGAGGGAGGTTAATGTTCTATTCTAGCTCAGCCCATTTTTCATCCTTGACTAAATGACACGTAAACACCATGAAAATAACCTATCTGGTCCCAAGACATATGCACTGGTGTCCTAAAACCAAACCGGTCTACCTCTAACCAAGGTCATCACATAACAGTAGTGTATACATTTCACAGACACATCAATTTATCACAAATATTTCTCAAGATTAACTGAATAACTTCTTCAAGAAATCTCTTCATTTGTCATATCAAGGCAAAATGTCAACAGAGCACGAGTTATGTTGTCAATTTCTGAAGCACAACCAAAAGTCAAATATGTCATCATTCAGTAAGCAAATATTTTTGACAGATAAAATTACCCATACTTGACACAATGCAGTACAAACTTGTTTATCTTCCTTTTTATTGCAGCTACGGTTCATTTCGTACATTCAATTGCAAAGTATTTATATCTGTACGCAACCTTGACCTCACAACAACCAATCAAAATTTACCTTGAAATTAATCCATTTCTTTATAAATCACAAACATACCATATTTTTAACAATCATAATTAAAAATAACATGCAGGCAATTTATAGAGCCACTGATCATGTTGACTTTAGAAAATATTTATTGCTAGTGCACGTTATTAAATATAACAAAAGCACATTTTGTATGACACAGCATGTAAAACTGTCATCTCTAACACAAGTTTATGAGCTACTATTAACCATGTGAATGATTTGATTTTAAGAAACATACCTCTAATTGCACTGGCCTCATTTCTCCACTAATCAAACACTAAAACGGGTTCGTCAATGTCGCATGGCTTCTCCTTTTTACCCACTAGTGTCACTTATAAAAAGCCTCTATCTGATATGTCAGCAATTTGCAATGATTGCCCTCCATGCCTGTCTGGAGAGAAAAACTCATTCAGTGCAATAAAAACCTGTATTGCAATCGCTGTCACATGTTAATGATGTTAAAAATACACACCAAGAAGGTATCTCACGCACAGCTTCAGACTGGCCACATCGCATGGATTTCACGTATGCAATATGGATTTGGGGTATTTTGGGAAGTATCCGGTTTTTATATGGATTTCTTTCAAACCAAAAAGTCATGAGAAAGTATGATATTTTCTTGTGTTCATTTTCTTGTGTTCGCACAAATAGGTTTATAGCAAACTTATTGTAGTCGGCGCATAAATACTTTTAGGCAAGGCAGATTTTTGGCGAAAGCCAGTGAATTTTGTTTGATCTAGGCATACTGTGTTGCCTCATAGATGGCGACACTCTACTGGAATCGGAATGCTGCAGGTCAATCAACCAATAAGAATGTTTTACAAATCGATACGGTTTTATACAAAGAATACAGATTTCTAGCAACAAAATATGTGCGGCAGGGGTATTACTCTCAATATCTAACAAAATTTAAAACAATATTGCTTAAGTTATGGTGATATTAAATGCATAAATCCTTAAAATAATATCATATATTGTCTATTCAGCTTGCGGAGACTCTATGTAGCAGAGCATTATTTTCCTTCTTATATCACTGTAGAACATAAATTCAATAACCATACTTTCAAAATCAAGCATGTGTGTTTTGTCTACCAATCACATATCTGGCAAATCTGTCATTTACCCCAGAAACAGATATAAGCCTGTATGAAATGAGCTAATCCAAACAGATGTATTTTCGTTCTGAGAGAAGGTGTAAATAATTAAAATCTGTCGAGCAGCCAATTATAAAGACCTCCCAGAGTGCCCCCTGGTGGTTGCAGGCGCCACCTATGTGCTGCCGGCTCGATCGATGTGTGAAGCTATTATTGACTTGGTGTGAGACCATTTCTGGTTTATGCAACACTATTTCACTGGGACACCTCCATGGGGAAATTGGGATGATGTTCCCCAGGGTCCACGGGGGGAACACTTCAACTCCTTCCCCAATGCTTTGGTTGTTTATTTCTTTAGTTTTAGTAAAAAGTAGAAAATTTATCAATCTTCTACTAGCATAGAAAATGTATTCTAACCTGCCGTTTAGTTTGGGTTAAAATCTGTATTTTTTACTTCAAATTCGTTATAAATCCGTATAAATATGTATAACATTTTACATTGGTTAACCACGCTATAGAGTTCTGATTCCAATTGAGTGTCCACATCTATCAAGCTATCAAATGTACCTACATCAAATGAAGATTTTGTGAGAAATCTGCCTAGCTATTTGCTTACTTCCAATACAGATAAAATTACGCCATCTACCTGGCTCCGAACTACATCTACATCAAACAAAATTCACTAGGTTTCATCAGAAATATGCTAAGTGATTTTTCAGGAAATTTGAAATACGGTCATATGTCTCCAAAAATCTGTATTAAATGTGGGTCAGCTGAAAGGTCATGTCTACTGGGCAGTGGTCATGTCTACTAGGCAGTGGTTTCTTTGTTCAAGAGAGTGGCTTCTTCTGACTGGACTGACTGTGTCCAGACTATGAGATTCAAAGACAAAGTACCCTTACCCCTGCAGGCTGGGTCGTTACATCATCTTGCTCACCTGTAGTTTAATGAAGACATATGACACCTGCTCTGGTAGGCTCAGCCAAAGGTTAGGTGACACTCAATGATCAACATCAAAATAGCAAACAACACATCTGTAAATAGCTATTGTACCTTAAAAACATAAATCACCATAAAAGTAGACCAATGTTCAGTTTGTGCCGCAGAGCGATTCACTAAAGTTTGTGCCGCAGAGCGATTCACTAAAGTTTGTGCCGCACAGCGATTCACTAAAGCCAGGTAGAGGCGAAAGTCGCTGTTACAAGAACAGCTGGCTGAAACATTTTGTGGTTGCCAAAACAGCAACACATCTGGCAAAATCTGAACTACAAGAAGGCTTAGAGTTTGTACCAGTGTAAAACTTTGTTACCCAGTAGGAGCGAATTTTGGGGGATAGCTGTACTATTGCGATAGCATCATGACAGTTGTATAACTGTTGCAATACCTTTAGAGTATTATAGTATTGAGATAGTATCAAACTGATAGGTGGCTCTATCAATTAGCCTTGGAGGTAGTTGATTAAAAATGCTGAATCGGTGAATGACACTGCTCTAATCGACAACGACTGTTGATGTTCGGTCAATAAATAAATTAAATTATCCAGTATAGTTGAAGGATATCTTTATTTCCATTACTACAGCGACATCTTGCCAGCTATCGTTGCCATCGATAGTTCAGTGTACTATTGATGATAACTATGAAGAGTATTACATTGTCACAGCAACTTGAGTTGAACTTGAATTTATAAAAGTATACATGGATGTACACCTGATACTGATAAAAAAAATTAATGGAGTGTGACATCGAATGAACTGCTATGTTCCGGAAGCATTATCTGATCACTACAAAGTTCAGCCAACAACCACCAACTGATAGCCGTTAAATGACTGCAAGGCAAGGAAACCGTACAAAGGACACGGCCATTATGACACAAAATAACATTTCACAGATACAATCTCTTCAAAACACAAGAACGCTTTCATTTATCACTTTCATACCTACAGATAAGCAACAGCCTGACACTTGCAGAGGATCTCAAATCATTCACAACTAGCAAAGCCTATCTGTAAGTTAACAGGGTATCTGAAAGTTGTTAACATAGTCAATTCATGTGAGCTACTAATTTTTTGGGCCATGTTTTAAAGAGTTTAAAGACTATTTTTTATCTTCTTTACTCTGTATAATGCAAGAACAACTTATATGAACAAGAGCAATGAAACATATTTTAATGAGTATTTAACTTATGAAAATTTACTATTAACATTAAACTATTTTTACTGTTTAACTTGCACTATTCCCTCTAAGCATATAACCACTAACAGTAACAAGTACCAAGAGTCACACCACTCTGACCTTGGGGTCACACCACTCTGACCTCGGGGGTCTTAACACTCTGACTTTGGTGTCACAACACTTTGAGCTTGGGGAGGGGGGTTACAACACTCTGACCTTGGGGTCACACCATTCTGATCTTGATTATACTCATTTTTGTAGTTTGTGTGGTTTCAATTTCAAATGACAGTCTACAAGTACAAGGTGTGTGGATCTTTTGGCTCAGTTACACAATACAATTAGATAGCAGCAAGATAAGAAAGACACATTTGTGTAATTTGATGCCAGCATGTTTGTGCAATGCTTCAGAGAAAATAAATCATCAAGAGATATTACGCTTTTATTGAGTTTTATTATATGAATAAATGTCACGGCAAGTTCACCCGTATCAGGTGAATACAATAAATATATTACACCATGTAAATTAGAAATCTTTGTAATCGAAATACACTAATCAATTATCTACCAGATCATTCACAAGACAAGCATGTCTACTTCATCATTGTTTCCGTCGCTTCGTTCATATAGGCCACGCAATTACTTTTAATGCAATGCATCATTTGTCATATGTAATCACACAAACATATGACAAGCTGAATGCTTTTAACAACATAATAATGTTGTCTTGCATATTAACACATGCACCCGCTTAGGCAAGGCACTCACGGTACTTAACCCATTATCAAAGTAAGTTTTGGGACAGCAGCTAATTCAGCAGATCGAGACCATTGGTTTTTTCCATTTCCCGCATGGGATCTTTAACTTTCCCTGCCCTAGACACCAGACAGAAGTGACCAATAGCTGTTAGTGCCTCTTCCGAAAGAAACTAACTGCAGAGCCACGGAGCCACCAGCACCAACAATACTTCCAACACTTATTTTATTTCTGGCTTGGCGGCGACTTCATCACGTCAACTAACACTAAATATAACTGCTATTGAATTTTCTTGATAAACACTGCCCACTATTTCAGGATATCTGCTTCATTAGTACGGCCAGCACTGCTGAAGACTCAACCAAAACAGCTGTTTAAAAAACACTTACTGCACGAGTGCAGCAGAGGGGCTACTTCAATTCATAATAAATCAGATCCTTCATAACAAATCCGATCCATGTTCTAATTTAATTTTACAGATAATCACATTCAGAAGTATCCAGTTTTTATATAAAACTATCTTTCGTTGTCAATTAACAATTTAATAATTCACACTGGTGATGATAATAACTTATGTATCAATCCCATTTCAATATTAATAAAATTTATATTTTGTTAAATACTTGTTTACTTCAGTTTCTCTCGTATATTATATATCGTTTCATCAGTAATCAGTATGTTAGTAGATAATCCTAATGAAAAACTCTGTTCATGGAAATTATACGTAATAATATGTTAATCAGTGTTTAGATTTTGGCTGAACTATGACTATTTTTATATCCTCATTTATATCCTGTCAATCATCAAATTGCAACAAAAACATGCCTACTGACAACAAAATGTATTTTTTTAATATATATATATATATGTATTATAATTAGTAATTAGGTACATAGATAAGCAGTAATTACCTTTGATTGGGTAGCAGCAGGTGATGAGGAGCCTGTGCACAGGGCCTATACAGTGCGCCATCCTTCCTATCTAGATCCCTACACAAGCCACTCTCTCCTCTCTAACAATCCTTCCAGTCTGCAGCCAAAGTTTTCCCAACTAAAACACCCCTTCCCGCCAAACAGTTAAAACCCTCCAGCTACTATAAATAGAACATGACATGGGCCACAGTTAGCCACCCCTTCTTTGTTGAACAACTTTCCTTGGAGGGTGGCTCCGACTTTAATTGTTGGGGTGTCTATCAAAGAGATCTAAGCTTATGCAAATGATGGGGGGCGTGTGGAACCCCTGGACACCTGTCTTTATTAGAACCCCGCCTCAGTAGTCATCAGTGGGTTACATCAGGTTACAAATATGACAAAAGACAGGTGCTTCAGTCCACGCCCTACCCCTTTCTCTCTGCTAATCAACACCCTGATTTCAGCTCTGTTTAACCCCCTAATAAGCCAACCCTACACTTAGATGGAGGACAGGCTTCAAAGGCCCAGGGGCATTTCAAAGATGGGAATACTCTTCAACCGATGCCCATGGGTTGAGTGGGAAAAACAACGTGGGACACAAAAAGATAAAGAAATGTGAATTGTCACTTCACTAGTTCAAAGCCAGAAACAGAGCTTCATTAATATAAAGTGAAACTCCCCCCCAGTCTCCACTCACAAACTAGCATTTATAATACAAGCTGATGACATAAAAAAAGAAATACAAATACAGAAAATACTACCTGAAAATTCAATTCAACTCTAACTATTACTATATGTCAATAATAACAACTTAACTCCTTTGCAATCATAAGACTGAATAAAAGTACAAATTGTGTGTTTGTTAAAATTATATGAGTACATTTTGGTTAGAAAATATCTTAGAGAAATTAAGTCACTGTACATAATATAAAATAATTACTAGAAAAGGCATTATTATCATTATATAATAAAACATAATTTTAATGTAGAAGAAAATGTCAGTCTTAGTTGATGGTCTAAACCTTGCCAAACACATACCAACCTTTAGTCACCAACAGTTTGTTTGCTGATATATAGTTGGTAACTACTAACTACCCATCGGCCGACCATTGGACGGATGAGTTTATAAGATGCCAGACGTCCACAAAAAGTGTTGCTATTGTTGGTGAACACACACGTAACGACTACTGTTGAGTTGTTAACTGAAAAAGTAGTCGCCAACATGTGGGTATTTGTATGGCCGGCTTTACAGTATTGCACAATTTGCATATGAAATACAAAATATCATAACTGATTGAATGATACAATAGAAGGATGCATTGTGTGCATGGGTGTGAGCATGCATGTGCATGCATGCATCCCTCTGTGACTGTGTAGTGGTTGTGGGTGGATGCCCAACATGTTGCTCAATATCTATTCTACTGAATGAATTTCCATTACTGTCAGGAACCCAGCTACATTATGTAATGACTGTCCTTTTTCACTGACCACTGCAATTAGTAGATCTGTTAATTAATGAGTGCAACTGCTCAGTCTGAGCCCTTACCCCCCACATGGCCAGCCACAACAAAAAGGCATTGTTAAGTAAACTCATTAATTACTGAGAGCTCTCCAGCCTACAGGAGCTTTCTCTCCTGGAGTAGGGCTGAAAGTAGAACTCCCCAGCCCCAATGCTGGGAAGCTTTCTTCCATGGAGTAGGGCTGGACAGGGAATTCCCCAGCCCCAATCCTGGGAAGCTTTCTCCCTGGAGTAGGGCTGGACAGAGAACTACCAGCTGCAATCCAGGGAAGCTTTCTCCCCTGGAGTAGGGCTGGACAGAGACCTTTCTCCTACCCACCCAGTCATCTTCCCAATGTTGGGTGTGGTAGTTGTGCAGTAGGGTGTCAGACTATCGGTCGAGGGGACTGGGGTTCAAAACCACCTGCTGCCAATATGTAACCTGTCGTGGACTTCATCTCTCATGAGCCAATGCACAATCGTCCATGACACGGGTCAATCAACTGTGCTAACTACCTCGCAAGAATGAATGAAGGAATTGTCCCAACAATGTTGCAATCACAACTAATATTGTATTATGCAATATTTCACATGGTTAAAGCCATCATCATCATCTGTTTAGCATTCTTTTGGCAGGAAAACTTTCAACAAAATATATATCCCTGACAAACGGAGAATGTACAAAAGTACTCACACCACTCAGTTGAAGGCAGTCCTACACCACAGCACTGTAGACCACACTAAACAGTTGAAGGCAGTCCTACACCACAGCACTGTAGAACACACTAAACAATTGAAGGCAGTCCTACACCACAGCACTGTAGAACACATTAAACAATTGAAGGCAGTCCTACACCACAGCACTGTAGAACACACTAAACAGTTGAAGGCAGTCCTACACCACAGCACTGTAGAACACACTAAACAGTTGAAGGCAGTCCTACACCACAGCACTGTAGAACACACTAAACAATTGAAGGCAGTCCTACACCACAGCACTGTAGAACACACTAAACAGTTGAAGGCAGTCCTACACCACAGCACTGTAGAACACACTAAACAGTTGAAGGCAGTCCTACACCACAGCACTGTAGACCACACTAAACAGTGGCCTTATCAAATACGCAGTGTTGTGATACATAACTTGCCTATGATCTCTTGGCAGCTCTTACCATTATATAAATAATGGTCAATATATGATTTCTGACAAGCATTATGTAATCAGCTGCTTACCACTGTGATGTTAGCACAACAGCTCTCTGCACTGCTGTGCATTTTTGTATGACATATTCCACTTTCTTAAGATATTCCATGAATAAGTACTGAAAACCGACAAATAGATTATGTTCAAGAGGCAGCTAGATATAGCAACAATAGCGGAACTAGAAAGGGATCACCAACATAAGAGATTGTAAGCGAAACAGTGTACAGTGAGACCTCATTAGTCCATTCTTAAATAATCCATTTTATTCAGAAATACACACATATTTTGTGAATAAATCTCGACACACTGTAACTTGCTTAAGTTTTACATAATTCACCAATCCGCATGCTTTATTAATCAAGCCCAAACCCATCGGAACCAAAGTGTGCGTATAAATGAGATTCTGCTGTGCAAACACCTTCTAATGTGGCCTATACAATCGATTCAAACTTTTAACCAAGAATAATCTCATGAAAAGTCAATATTTTCCTTCATCGGTTGCAAAGCTAGCCTTTTTACTAAAGGCGTTTCTCATTTCCAGCGTCGGCGTAGGCGACTGTATTGATATAATAATGCACATTTATTCGATTCCTTCAGTTCCAAGAAACTAGTGCCATAAATGTTTTGTAGGTCAATATGACAGTTCAATTATCTGGCCACATGTTTATCGCCAGAAAACAGTCTGCGGTGTAGCAGCACTCTAGGGCTACCCTTGCATTCATGCATCATTTATTCAGGTTTTATTGTTATTTTAGAGCGATTCTGCCCCAGCTCACACGACTACATACCCCACATAGCATACAGGCCACTTAACACCTTTATAATCCGCCCACCATTACCTCAGAAAGAGTCCCTAGGATTGCTAGTGATTTTTTTCTGAGCATTTTGTCATCGGATACGTTAATAAAGTTAATGTTTTCTGTATCATTGCATAAGACCTTTCCTTTGATGGCAATGAACACACGCTCGCTATCACTACACTGGCTATTCGACAGAACACACCAACATCTCAAAATCTGTCACTGGTTACAGTCGAAATCGAGGGGTATCGATCGGCATTGGTTGTTTTTCTGAAAAACGAGGTGTGTCATTTTCACGAATTTTGCACATGATGTCAACTAATTAATGTTTAATGTGCTGTGAAAGTTTAAAGAAAATCGTAAGGCAAGTTTTCCAGAGCCCAGGAAATGCTGTAATGGTGGTTAACAGGGCCTCAGCCATGGATATATTGTCCCGTTATTGCTGGTTTTGGGAAAATCATAACAGGTTTTTTGTTTTTAAGTAACAGGATATTGTTTTTTAAATAATGGTATTTTTCATGGGACCGTAACCAGTTTTTTCCCAATAACAGGGTACAAACAGTGTTTGTACAGTGTTTGTACAAACAGTGTTTGTACTGCTCAATAAGCAAAGAAGGTCATATCCATTAAAGATTGATCACGTTGTGTCACATGATTCATTTTAATTTTGGTGATTGGTTGTTGTGCTCACATCACATCACATCACATCACATCACATCACATCACATCACATCACATCACATCACATCACATCACATCACATCACATCACATCACATCACATCACATCACGTGCCATGTTAAGTTAGTTTACATTGAGTCGATCAATAGTTCTCTTTGCATCTAGTTGTATCTTTATATAAAAACTACACCATGCCATCTGAAAATTGTAAACAAAGTATGGTTATGCTGCTTAGAAGTAGCACACTTGTGCAGAGCTCAATCAGCAATTGGACATTCATTAGGCCAATCCCAGTTACCCTCAATACATGTGTAACTGGCTTTTTCTTTGCATGGTAAATAAAAAATTATAACTGGTAAATTGAAAAATCTCACAATTCTGGCTAAGGCCTCGGTAGCCAATGCCAAATGAATGGTGGTCCAAGTCCTATAGATACAGTGGCTGGCCAGAATACTTGCAATATTTACCATTTCCTTCTTCGATTACATTAAGAAAACTACCGTATTTGACCTAATAAGCGCACAGCATGCTAGAAAAAAATTGGAAAAATGTCAAGGAATATGTTCATACAAGTGTACACCAAAATGTCAAGGAATATGTTCATACAAGTGTACACCAAAATTGTTTCTCTAGACAGTAAGGTAACTGTCTAACACTAATGGTGTCATTTGATGACTAGTGTAGAACTGAAAAGTGGTGCCAACTGCTTAACACCAGGTGGCAACTTTTTCAAGTTGTTCTGCACTAGTCAAATTACAATAATTATGGATCCTGCTGATTAAAAAAGGGGTGTATGCTAATTAGGGCACGGACACCTGCCTAGTAGGTCGAATACTGCATTCTTTCTCTTTCATGCATTGGATATATCCCAGTCTGCGGCATTATCATATTGGGTTAGAGATAGCGGGTCCAAGACAGGCTACATTAATTACCTAGAGCCACACATTGTCACATTGGGTTAGAGACAGCAGGTCCACGACATTGCCAACATTTGAAGAAAATAATAAGTGGATTTAGTGGAATTCAAATCAGAAGGAGGTAAGCAATAGCATGACATAGATTCAATATGAAAATCGTCATACTCGTAGGATTGTCAGATAACATACCTATTGGTGCTTAGGGCATATTTTTGCCCAGTTGAGAAGGTTATGATTAAGCAAACATAAGAAAAAACCCTGGTTTACAAACGGATTTAAAAATGCGTGTCGTAAGAAGAATGTTCTATACAGAACATTTCTGCCGGACAGAACTCAAACTGTGGAGTCCCAATATAAAACGTATAATAATAAATTAACTTCTAGCTGAAAAAGCACATTACAATAAACTGTTGTCAGAAACGAAAGGAAACACTGCAGAACAGGGCGATTCTGAATACTGTGTTCCGTAAACAACGCCAGTCGATGAACTATCCAACACATTTACTGTCTGGGGATAGACACATCACCAACAAAAAAGATATGGCAAATGAGTTTAACATGTTTTTTTTACAAATGTTCGTGCTAATTTAGCAAAGGATATCAGTAATCTGGGTGAACGTATTTCTGTGTGTGATTATTTAGGAGCTAATATTGAACAATGTTTGTTCCTCAAATCTGTAGATGAGGAAGAGGTTATAATTACAGTGAAAGCGTGTAAAAAAATAAATCTTCAGACTTTAAAGACATATGTATGGATATTGTCACAAAGGTCACACATGTCATCTGTAAATCTCTTATGCACATATGTAATACTTCATATTGAACTGGTGTGAGATTTTTTACATCAAGAATGGAAATTGCCAAAGTAATACTGTTGTTCAAAAGCCGGGCGAAACCCGACCTTACCAATTATAGGCCAATTTCTCTCTTGCCGCAATTCTCAAGTCTTGGAAAAACTGTTCCTTGCCAGAACAGACAACTTTGTAAACGTCGACAACATATTAAACGAATCAGCACGGGTTTCATACAAATATGTCCATGTCACATGCAGTAATGGAATTGATAGAGGAAATATCAAATGCTAAGGAGAGTAAAAAATCTTGCAATTGGTGTATTTATTGATCTAAGAAAGGTTTTTGATACAGTAGACCATGGAATACATATAAAAAGTTGAATTATTATGGTGTGCTTGGAGTAGCAAATGATTAGATTAAAAGCTACCTTTCGAACAGGAAGCAATTTGTAAATACTGACGGGTATGTCTCGGAGCTATTAGATATCACATGTGGAGTTCCGCAGTGGCACATTTTAGGTCCAAGATTATGTGTCCTCTATGTTAATGATATCTGCAATTAGTAAAACTCATACTTTTTGCTGATGATACGAATATATTTTGTGCCGGTAACAATCTATTAGAAGTATGAGATATGTTAAATAGAGAACTTCCAAAATTGTGCATATGGTTTGCTGTAAACAAATTATCACTGAATTTGTCAAAAAACAGTTATATGTTATTCAGGAACCGTCCGCCAGATGTTGACATTAATTTGTGCATAAATAGTGAAAGAATAACCAGAGTACGTGTAAAAAAATTCTGGGGGTATTTATTGATGACAATCTGAACAGGAAACATCACATTAATATGGTTAGAAAAAAATTTCGAAAGTTGCAGCGATCATTTACAAAGCAAGTTGTCGAATTAATCGTGACAGAATGTAATGTACATTTTGTATGGTTCTTTGTTTTTGCCATATGTTAACTATTGTAGTTGAGATATGGGGTAACACGTATGTTACAAACATTAGGGGTATTACAGTACTGCATAAACGAGTAGTTTGTCTAGTTTGTGGTGCAAAACGTTTGGAGCGTACCAACGCCCTCTTTAAGCAACGGCGTATTTTGAAATTTGAAGACTTAGTTCAATTTAAGACAGCGATTATTATGTATAAGGCATATCACAATGCACTACCGAATAGTTTGCAAAACATGTTTCAACTGTACGTTTCAACACATGGTACTCGACAGAGAGTTGCCTTCAGAAGTCATCGTGTGCGTACCAACATAAAACCAACATAAAACCAACATAAAACCAACATAAAATCAATGTGCATTTCTGTTTGTGGAGTAAAACTACGGCATTCGCTGCAGGAAACCATCACTGCCTGCAGAAGTATACAAACATTTAAAAAACATTAAAGTTAAATCTTCTTCTGTGTATCAGGTCTAAAAAATCTAAATAACTATAAACAAAGATTATACGATGTAGGCACTGTATGCATTAGTTATTAGTTAGGGATTTGTAATTTATATTTATTGTAAGATAATGCATTTGTATCATACATAACCATACCGGTTGCGGGTGAACCACAGATATCACACTTCTATTCACCCCCTTTCCACCAACCCTCTATTGTTTATTTTATTTTTAACATGTTGCAACTCGTGTTGTATGTTGCAATAATGGAATTTGTACTGTTGGTTGTTAGAAAAAAATTACTGATTGACTGAGTGCTTGATGCTAGATGTGCCCAGATAAAAAATATCTATCGGATGTCTGTCAACATATCATGTGTGGTCCAGTGACTAGGATTCCTTGTGCATGAATACATGAGGTAGTTACTTTGGACATCATTTATTGGGGAGCTTCTTGTACGTGGATTTTCTGGAGAAACAAATAACAGAAGTTGACTAATTTTGTCGAGCAGGTTGATTAAATTATACATATTAACATGGTTGATTTTCAGAATATTCAAGGTACAAATTTGTGAACAGCATTGAAAAGCACTAACATTGTCACCAATGGGAAATAAATAGTGCCCGTCTCCATAAGCCAGTTAGCATGACAGAACGGTGTGGACACCCAATGGCCGCCACCGGGCCAATTGAAGACTACAATCAATCGACAACTCCACATCGGCATTAAACAGCATCCGTGGGAACCTAGATGGCGGACATATAAGCCATTTCCTCCAGCATGACCCGGCCGCACCAGCCGCGTACACAGGCAAATAATCACTGACTCCCTTTGAATATTTACTACACAGAAACACAGGGAAAAGTACACCAAGTCAATTCCATGTCACGGAGAACACTGCACACTATGCAAAGCTGGGCTCTGTATGCAAATTGATTGCCTGCACTTCCTTTGCAAAACATGGCTGCTGGGCAGAACAGCAACAAATCCATGCGCCAGTCACCACCGTGGCATAGATACTGGCTGCACAACGTTCACTGCAGGCAACAAACCACAGCATCAATAAAACAACAGCATCACTAAACGTTTTTATTACATAGCTAAAAAACTGCATTCTTAGAAGTGTACATTAGTATACATGTCAACAGAACATTTGTGTAACCCACGGCAACAGAAAGGATAGATGTCAACAATTACCTGTACACTGTAATTAAACATCTGAACCATGGCTCACTATTGAGATGACTGTATCTCATTAAGTGGCCATATTATGCACAACAATTTCAAACTGTCAAATAATGTTCAATTACGGCCCATCTTCGGAGGTAATTTTATTTGGGCGAAACTGTAAATTAAATCTGTCAAAATTATTTAAACTTGTGAATGTATAAAACATTATTTTTAAAGGGTTGTTCTTATAACGATGCATGATTTATTAGTTTGCAGTTGACAGGGCAAGGATTTCTTCTTTAAGAAACTTCTGTCTTAGAAAACTTCTGTCTTAGAAAACTTCTGTCTTAGAAAACTTCTGTCTTAGAAAACTTCTGTCTTAGAAAACCCATAAACAAGCAATAAAGGACGTTTTCCCAGACAAACTGTTATGATGCACAGCAGTATTTCCGTACACAAAGCCGATATTCATTTGGGAACATTTGTTTTTAATAAGCACTCTTAATATATTTGCAATGTTTCCTTACCATGAAAGAAAGTAGCGTCGTGATGAGGATTAGAAAACCAAAAACAAACAACTATTGCATAAATAGGAAACATGGTCACATACGCACGCACGCACGCTAGCACGCACACACTCACACACGCACGCACACACTCACACACACACAGGTAAATCTAATGAAATGTGGTCAAAATACAACTTGCAAATTGTCTTAGAAGAATTTGGTTCCTTCTATTTTCTTATGGCAGGAACTCAAAAATAGCTACATTATGTTTGATGGGAAATACCTGCAACATTTCCTGGAAGAAACAGTCATATCAAGAATCTGTCCAGTTGCCCACATTCACTACAGCACGTGAAACATTATCTGTGATGTTTAATGCAGACATAATACTTACGGATCTAGTGCAACCTGGGCATCTCAGTACCGTAAGTTCAAGCCTTGTTTTACACATCCAACTACACCAACATCCAAGTGTTATTTTGACCTTTGGTTTCACGAATTGGCTTACACTGATCAACGAGGAGAACCAGGAGTTGATGTCAACAGGTTTCTCAGATGTATATTAAGGTTATGTATAAAATAGATAATGTACTGATATTGACTACTTGGTAACACAAACACAGACAAGAGGGAGACATCGTCTCTCGTGTGACATCACTTGACAGTTGCTCTCAACATTATTATAGTGACCATGTTTGAAACTGTCTTCACAGCTACTGATGCCAGAGAATCTGCAGCAAGAGAAACTGCAGCTGGACTTGAAAATATATAAAACATTTTTAATCTGGGAAAGCTGACAGATTTTACCTGGTGAACACAGTAGGCGTGCATATCTGCTGACTTTTGAAAAGCTATAATGGTACAGACACCCAAATCCTCTCTTCAAAATTACTCGGATTCTGAGCAAAATGACGACGTGGACGTCCTATGAGACATTGAAGGACAACAGCAGTGGCTCAGTGGTTAGAACATTGGACTCTCAATCGAGAGAACCCAGGTTCAAATCCTCTTGCTGCCATTTCAAAGCTTGGGCAATTCCATTGACTCCACGTTGCCTCAGTTCAATCGCTGTGTACACGAGTACCTGGCTATGGACAGTGCTGGATATGTGAATGAATAGTCTTCGCGTAGTAATTGCAGCATGGCTGAATGCTTCCCAGAGAAGTCGAGTTGGTGTTGGAATGAACAGGTCTGCCAAGGGGTGAAGTGTAAAGCAACCAACCAACCAACCAAAAGCAACCAACCAACCTATCAAAAGCAACCAACCAACCTATCAAAAGCAACCAACCAACCTATCAAAAGCAACCAACCAACCAAAAGCAACCAACCAACCAACCAAAAGCAACCACCACACCAACCAGCCAACCAACCAATCAAAGGCAACCAACCAACCAATCAACCAACCAACCAAAAGCAAGCAACCAACCAACCAATCAAAAGCAACCAACCAACCAACCACCCCACCAACCTGCAAACTGGACCTCGCTACAAGCTGAGGCAGAGACCAGCAAGGGTGGAGGGGCTTCACTTGGGGTTGTTTAATGTGCCCCAATGACTGATGAAGTCATGGAAGAAGAAATTGGGGCCAGTTCCATGAGACCTCACACACCTGACCTAAACCAAACACACACCACGGAATGCTACAAAGTTCCATGAGACCTCACACACCTGACCTAAACCAAACACACACCACGGAATGCTACAAAGTTCCATGAGTCCTCACACACCTGACCTAAACCAAACACACACCACGGAATGCTACAAAGTTCCATGAGACCTCACACACCTGACCTAAACCAAACACACACCACGGAATGCTACAAAGTTCCATGAGACCTCACACACCTGACCTAAACCAAACACACACCACGGAATGCTACAAAGTTCCATGAGTCCTCACACACCTGACCTAAACCAAACACACACCACGGAATGCTACAAAGTTCCATGAGACCTCACACACCTGACCTAAACCAAACACACACCACGGAATGCTACAAAGTTCCATGAGACCTCACACACCTGACCTAAACCAAACACACACCACGGAATGCTACAAAGTTCCATGAGACCTCACACACCTGACCTAAACCAAACACACACCACGGAATGCTACAAAGTTCCATGAGACCTCACACACCTGACCTAAACCAAACACACACCACGGAATGCTACAAAGTTCCATGAGACCTCACACACCTGACCTAAACCAAACACACACCACGGAATGCTACAAAGTTCCATGAGACCTCACACACCTGACCTAAACCAAACACACACCACGGAATGCTACAAAGTTCCATGAGACCTCACACACCTGACCTAAACCAAACACACACCACGGAATGCTACAAAGTTCCATGAGACCTCACACACCTGACCTAAACCAAACACACACCACGGAATGCTACAAAGTTCCATGAGACCTCACACACCTGACCTAAACCAAACACACACCACGGAATGCTACAAAGTTCCATGAGACCTCACACACCTGACCTAAACCAAACACACACCACGGAATGCTACAAAGTTCCATGAGACCTCACACACCTGACCTAAACCAAACACACACCACGGAATGCTACAAAGTTCCATGAGACCTCACACACCTGACCTAAACCAAACACACACCACGGAATGCTACAAAGTTCCATGAGACCTCACACACCTGACCTAAACCAAACACACACCACGGAATGCTACAAAGTTCCATGAGTCCTCACACACCTGACCTAAACCAAACACACACCACGGAATGCTACAAAGTTCCATGAGGCCTCACACACCTGACCTAAACCAAACACACACCACGGAATGCTACAAAGTTCCATGAGACCTCACACACCTGACCTAAACCAAACACACACCACGGAATGCTACAAAGTTCCATGAGACCTCACACACCTGACCTAAACCAAACACACACCACGGAATGCTACAAAGTTCTTCACTACATTTGATCAGAGTCAAAATATCTGACTTTCCTTAGTAAGTCTTGAGAATATTGAAACTCGCCAGATGTGAAGAAATTTCATAGCGGTGCCAAGTTTAATTATTCTAATGATTATGTTTATGACCTGGTACAATGTAATTAGTTTCGATGTAGATTAGTGCTAGTCATCTTCCACAAACATTCTCAAGACTGCCAATTATAGTATCCTTCTGTACTGACAGAAAAGAGGAAAGGCCCACTACCACTGTTGGCTGGCTGTCTTCCGTGTGATCACAAACGTAGGAGAGAGCATTAAGAATGCATGTGACGGATTGAGGGGCCCGAGGCAGTCATGTGATGCACAAACTACCCAGGCAGCCATGATATTAATAATAAGTTTATTTTCATTGGCAGCCATACAGACACCGAATTGTACAAGTAAGCACATATAAAAAAAAATATTGCATCAACCATTATAATATACAGTAAAATAATAGATCATTAAATTGCATATAAATAAATAAAATTAGGCCCCATACAGTAATATATAAAAAGGTGTAGGCACAATTTAAAAACAGACAATACAATGTTAATATTAAGAAATATCATCTACTACTTGGTTATTCATTTTACAAGTAAAACACAGAACTTTACCCAATAAGTTTGTGATTATTGGCAGTGGTATGTTTGTAAGATATAACAATTCTGAAATCTTTCGAGATCGAGGACCCGAGGCCAAGACAGATGCGTGCAGTAAGCGGGTAGTGAGATGGTTACATCACCCTTTCTCGTGCCCTCACACCTCTTTCCCATGTGTTGACATTCCCACTTTACCCCAGATCCCACCTGTCAACATTCCCAACGTCATGCCAGTGGGCTGCCACGCATCCCTAACAACAATGCCAACCCTGCTGGATAATCCCTTAACAAGTGCACAGGATGTGTGCCAAAGTTATGACAGACTGTTTGACTGTTTTCCTCCATTGAGTTCACTGATTCAATGATAGCATAGAATGAATGGTCAGCATATGTCCACAATGACCACAATGACTGATCTGTCGGTGAGTAAACTGACCAGTGACGGACACAGCTAAGAAGGATGTAGATTATCCCCACAACTTAACAAGCATAAGCAGTGCACTACCACATGTGAGACACACACAGCTGAACAAAGAGTCACAATGCGAAAACAAAACAACGCAGGAGACTTGCACAGATGGTAGAATGCAGGCAAACTAGAGAAAACACAGATGGATGTAACCACCATCTTTCTTTCTTTCTTTCTTTCTTTCTTTAAGAAGCCACCTTACACAACAATCCTTTTCAACACAGAGGCTCACTAATGTCCAGCCTAAGATGGGGAGGAGGGAGGGGGGGAGCTTCTAGGAAACAGACTACAGCCATTCTCTGAGTGACCATGCCCTGTATTCAGACAGTTGCTATGGTAACAGCGAGGGGATCACAGTAGCTTTATGTTAATAAAATCCACTGACTACATTTCCAGAATTAGTGTCATCGAGATTACAGTTTAGATTTAGAGCAATATTTCCATGCATCTAAAAAAGCCCCTAAGCAGGGGACTAAATGTGAAGTCATCACATCAGGACAGCTTGTCTATCATTAAGAATGAAAGTCTTGACATATGTCTACAGAATCAACATCCAAAATGTGTACATGATGGAACACCAGAAAATGTCATCAGAGTTTAAATAAAAGACCACAAACTTTTAGCTTTGCAACAGGTAGTATTTACTGAACAGCTGCGCCAATTGTTGACATGTTAGCTGTTTCCATGCAAAGCAACAAGACATCTCTTCATTATGCGACATTTGAATGTTTTCTGCGAGCTTTCAAAACCAATAAAGGTTGTGGTGAAACCCAGTTTGAAATAAATGTACGTTCTTATAATAGCGTGGTATCCAGTCTTTGGGAGTGTGTAAAGTTCTTTGAAGAGTCTTTGGGACTGTGTAAAGGTATTTGGACATTCTTTGGGACAGTGTACAGTTCTTTGAACAGTATTTGGAACTGTGTAAAGTTCTTTGAACAGTCCTTAGGATTGTGTAAAGTTCTCTTAACAGTCTTTGGGACTGTGTAAAGTTATTTGAATAGTCTTTAAAACTGTTCAAAGAACTCTACACTTCACCCCCTGGCAGACATGTTCATTCCAAAGCCATCTCAGCTTCTCCAGGAAACATTCAGCCATGCTGCTATTAGTGCACAACGACTATTCATTCACATATATCCATATCTGTCTGTAGCCAGGTACTCATTTCTACAGCTGAGTGAACTGAGGCAATGTGGATTGAAACAATTTCCAAAGCTTTGAAATGGCAGAAAGATAATTCAAACTCAGGTTTCTCAATTGAGAGTCAATGTAACTGCTGCATACCTCTTGATACAATGCTGATTAACAGGGTATCACAGTTACCCCCAGTTAGGTACAAGGGACACTCATGTAGACATCTGAATGAGGCTGCGTTCCCCGGTTCATCTTTATTGCGATTCTAACACTCCATCACTGTGCCAAGGCAGCTGACTATGACCTGGACAATAACTGTGACAAACACCAGGACACCACACCAAAGAAACTGTCAACACTACCACCAGCTAGGACATAACGTCACACCTTGCATCACAGGCTGACAAAGACCTCATAAAGATGTCATGAAGATGTCATTAAGATGCAATTGGTGAGTATTGCAGACTGGAAAAGCTAGTGTGTACATAGCGTCGCATATATGGGGTCCCATGTACATGTGCGCGTGCGTGTGCGTATGCGCGTGAATATAACCAAGCATTTGGAAATCTTTGGCAAATTACATCCTCTCCAGCGCAGAAATCCACACAAAGATGCCATTATCAGACATTGCAATTTCCATTTGTCTTGCAACATAATTAGTTCAACTGTTGAGTAAGATGTCGCGTAAGAACTAAGATGTCGAGTAAGATGTCGAGTAAGATGTCGAGTAATATGTCGAGTAATATGTCGAGTAAGATGTTAATACGTTTTAAGCCTTTCTTGACTCCGGTGCATTTATTTATAAACCACTTTGATACATTTTTCTTGCTGCATGTCTATTTTTATGACCCATGAGCTTTTAAACTAGTTGTGCCTTCAATTTATTTTACATCCCAAGTCTGTCAACAATAACTTATTCTTGCAGTCAGTTTTCTTGCCTGCTACAACCTACAAGTTCAGTGCAAGACACAACTAGAGACCAGGTGTGATCTACATCAAGCGCCTACAATACCAATTAACCCCAAGTAGCTCCTACTGTTACCTAGACATGAGTGAACAAATCAATTAGGCCTGCAGCCTCAGGCCAGTCATGAGTCTCATGAACCCCTAGGGGTGCATGGTCAAACTTAGCATGATCACAATTGAACAGGAACAATCTCTGATGTCTCATCTTTAGTACTTGGAGGTTATGTAAGAGCAAGAGTCAGGTTTCTAACCAACTGAAAGGGGAAGTCAAGGTATTAGTGGGCAACTACCCAGGAACAATTAATGGCTCACACATTGGACAAATGGCTAAGTTCAACAATCTTCCTAATATAAATTATATAACATTCAAACACATGATATACTAGTGAGTAGTGTTGACCGAATTTTCAGCATGACATTACGCAGTTTCTCCAGCTTGAATGTTGTGCAAACGCAGAGTAGTTGTGTAAGCAAATAGCACCTTGGAATGATACAACCGATTACTGTGAAAGCATGCGTTCTTATGTGTGTGTGTGTGTGTGTGCGTGCATGCATGTATGCTTGCGTGAGTGCGTGCATGCATCATCACACCATCCTATGTATGAACATGGGCACATGGATCTGAATGTGTACATGTGCATTCATGCATTTGATACTCTTCACTATAGCAGTGTTGTTATTTAGACACCTGGCAACAAAAAGAGCAGTGACAGATAATCAACATACCTGGCCCTGTCTCACTGGCCACACAATACCTGGCCCTGTTTCACTGGCCACACACGCTTAATGGATCATCAGAAATGTCATAAACCTACCTGTAAAACAAGAGAAGAATCACAACATTAATTACAATTAATTACAATTACACTTGTAAACCCCATTACAAGACAGCATCACACTATTAATAACACATGTAAACATAATTACAATAACATCATAACACCACACCATTAATTACACCATTACAACACATCATCACACAATTAATGACACCCGTAAACACCGTGGCAAGACATCACCACATCAGTATTTACATTTGTGAACCACATTACAACAAGACATCATCACATCATTATTTACATTTGTAAACAACATTACAAGACATCATCACACCATTGTTTACATTTGTAAACCACATTAGAAGACATCATCACACAATTATTTACACTTGTAAACCACATTACAAGACACCATCGCATCATTATTTACACTTGTAAACTGCATCACCACACCATTATTTACACTTGTAAACCTCATGACAACACATCATCACACCATCAATTACACCAGTGCACCATTAATTGGTTGACAACATTCCACAGAATGTAAATGGACAGAAATCACATTTTCATCATAGATCTGACCTTTCTCCTAACAGATATTTACACTGATATACTGATGTGGGTAGACGTTCTTGAACACCAACAGACCACCACGTCGCATCTCCAGACTACAGAGACCTAACAGTTGCTACAGGCGCAACAATACAGCGAACTATCGATGCATCACAATAGTCAATGTCATGGTGCAATACTATTAATAGTAAATTGAAATACTGATAGTCATCACTGATATTACACATAAAGATATCATTAGTAACAATAGTTGGTAAAACAAATCAACAGGACACTGTAGTGCTGTAGTGCTGTAGTGCAGTTCATGAACATGCTTGCTCAACTTCATTTGGTAACTTTACTCATCTGTCAACCTAACATCAACATCAACAATTGTTGATCAGAGCTGCGTCATTTACGGATTCACCACTTTAAATCAACTGCCTCCAAGGCCAAGGGCATCAATTATGGTTTCGGACGGCTATTCGCTGTTCCACGTTACCATCGCAATACCATAAAATCATCGCAAAAGTATTGCAATAGTAACGCAGCCATCGCGATAGTATCGCAATATTAGTAAAATTACCCCCAAATAATCACCCCTACACCTAGCCCCTGTTTTGCCACAAGTCCCAGGATAACACATCTCAACAGAAAGCACAATCCATATTTCTGAAACTCTTCTATTGCGGGGATGTGACAGGCACAAGAGGAAAACCCTGAAATAATTTGACTAGATGGTAAGGGCCTGAAAGAAGCGAGGGGGCGTCGGCCAAAGGTCAACGTGGGGGATGGTGCGGGAGGGGGCTACGGGGTCAGGACAATTTTTTTTAATCAGTTACTCTGTGGTCAATTCTGAGACACTTTGGAGCAAAAACAAAATGTTCAAAATCAGGACTCTCACAAGGAGCAAAATAAAAAAAGACTTTCTAAAACAAAATATATTTCCGATTGGGAGGAGTTGGGGGTCAACATACAGGGTTATCTAACAGCTACGCTGCAAACTGCTTGATCCATCTATCCATCTGGTCTGGTCATGGTTTTTAACACGCTTAACAAGTGTCATCAACATTTTGACAGTTGGGTTCCATTATACAGGTGTACGTGTAAGTTTTAGATTTTAATAGAATCTACATTCTTAAGTCTTCTTATGTAGATTCTAGCTTTAATTGAAAATATTTTGCCAGATCGATGTTTTTAAATTTGCCTGTCCCCACTAAAATAATACTCTCATTTGTTATGAATGATATTTAACCTCATCCTCTCGCCACCTCAAAATACAAGATTTAAAATGACCGCAAAAGTCACCAGGTTTATTGTTGCCATGGTAACTGGATGAAGAATGCAAAGGCATTACCTAAAAGTGTGTCAGCGAGTGCGGACTGAGCTCTCTCACATTTACGACCGTCATCAAACTTGCACGATTTGTGACCAGTAATGAATAAACCCGTGAATAACAGGTTCTGTCATCATCAACATACATCCATAGCTGTCAATCACTGTCAGTGACACATCAGAGCTGCACTGATTTGACCCTTTAGAGAGAAACCTAAGGTCATTAAGTATATTAAGTACTTTGTATCTCGGGAGTCATGCTTTCAGGGTTTCATCTACGACCTCACAGTTGGGTTGTCTGTTTTATTTTTTTTAATTCATCCACTATTACCCTTTCTATGAACAACTGAATTACCCTTTGTAGTCATTATGACTGTCCCCAATGCTATGCGAACTATTACGTACAAATGTTAATTTCTTTGATTGTCCCAAGTTCTGTAATACAATGGTACAGTGTTGCTAGAAGTTAATATAACTGCCAGTGTTATTGTGCATTTTTAAGAGTTGTATTCGAAGATGTATATTTTTATGAAATATTTTTAATCTTGTTTTAATGACAGTCACTTAGAAACTACCAATTTTCGGTATTTTTCCTAGTACAGCTATATGTAGGACTGTAGGTGAACTTGTGATCAGTATTGTTTTAATTGTTATTCAAAACATGCTTTTTAAAAGATTAGAAACCTGAATATGAAATGTCCACCTTCCTGGGGTTCACCTATGACCCCACAATCAGGTCATCTAATTTTTTAAGAATTTCTCTGCTTTTACCCTTTCTATGAAACAATCGAATTAGTCTTTGAAGTTATTATAATACACAATTGTCCTAAACAATTGCATACAATTGTTGATAACGTCATGTGTCTTCTCTTCGATTGTCCAAAGTTACGTAATACAAGACAAGGCGTTGCTACATGTTACTATAACCACCAGTATTACGTCACAATTTCGAGAGATATTTACTGACAGCACCAAGTAGTTTAATACTGTTATCATGACAGTCACAAACTATCAAGTGATTATGTCTGGACGACGGGTGTTTTTGCTAGTTTTGATAATGAAGCAAGTGTCTAGACAAGACATCTACTCAAGCCTTCACAGTTGGTGGTCAAGGTCATACTTAGTGGGACAGAAATGTAATTCTTTCAAGGACCCAATTAAACGTTTAACAACTAGACTAGACTTTGTATAGATAGTATTAGATACATAGCGAGTGTGGTTGACTCTTTGTTTCATGTGACTTTTTCATGCACTTTACACATCATCCCCTGATGGACCTGTTCATTCCAACACTTTGCACATCATCCCCTGATGGACCTGTTCATTCCAACACTTTACACATCATCCCCTGATGGACCTGTTCATTCCAACACTTTACACATCATCCCCTGATGGACCTGTTCATTCCAACACTTTACACTTCACCCCCTGATGGACCTGTTCATTCCAACACTTTACACATCATCCCCTGATGGACCTGTTCATTCCAACACTTTACACTTCACCCCCTGATGGACCTGTTCATTCCAACACTTTACACTTCACCCCCTGATGGACCTGTTCATACCAACACTTTACACTTCACCCCATCCAACACCCACTCGACTTCTCTGGGAAGCAATCAGCCACACTGAAATAACTGCTCGAACGCAACTCATTCATTCATTCATATCCACCTCTGTCATTTATATTCACACTAACTGGCATTCAAATAGCCACAAAAACAACCATTATATTCACACTACCTGTCATTCAAACATCTACAAAACAAATCTAAATACTATATCTACGCTAATCGACAAACTTTCACTGAGGAACTCTTTCTAATCCACTGATTGGCAGCGATGTGTCTGCGGCAGCGAAAATTATGTGTACTTTGGCCTACATTGTGGTGAGCTTGCAGCGATCCACAGTAATCATGCTAACTGTATTTATCTGGCAGATATAAGACACGGGCAACAGAAATAAATTTCAGAGATATAAACAATAAAAAAATATTGCACAAGAGCTGAAATTCCAATGGGTGCAGCAACTGACAACCGACAATTCTATACTATAAGACAGTCTAGTCTGTGGCCATGTCTGTTTGTTTTCATCATATCTCAGTTTCGCACATAGGGGGCTGAAATTGTCATGCCCGGGGGCCTATGGGGATGGTTTGTATTTTTACACATTTAAAAAAAATTCCCCCAGGGGTGAGAACCTTCGTACAAAAGGTAGATCATGGTTACGTTTGCAACAATATCTCTGTTTTCTACAATTGTTCCGAGTTATGGAATCTACATCAAACATCCGCTTCAGTTCCTTCGTCTGGTACGAACACTTCGTGAAACTGGCCCCTGCTAAGAGCGTGCCGCTTAAAAAACGTGGCAAGGTGGGAAAAAATGCATAACTCAAAGTGATAGATATCCACAGACCTTTAAGTACAAAAGACACACTGTTGCCTGTTTGCCCCATGCAATGCTGGGTAACTCAGCTAGTACCTAGTAATTCAATCTGTAATAAAATTTAATGTTCAGATTCTTGCAGAGGTATAAGGCAGTGTTCAGGGTATACAAGAGCAGAAGTCTGGGGGGGCAGTCTTGCGGTGGGGGTTCAGTCGGGTGTGGGGCAGTCAGGAAGACACAACAAATATTTCTAATGTATCAAAGGGACAGGGGCCTCGCAAAAAATTGCCTCATCAGTGTATCTAAAACTAGAAGTATGACATTTGCCGTCACATGGAAAGACCAGGCTCGCTGCACTACCAGACAAGGCGCTCACTGAAACCACATTTACCTCACTGTCAATGAAACCACCCACGGTTTCCTCAGGACAAGTTATTTGTAATTTATACATGCCTCTGTGACGCTCAAATGCATCATACTGTACTCGTCTTAGTCGATTGCTAAGTCAATGTGACAGCTGACCAAATGTCATTGGAAGTTGACACTGTGCTTGATGGCTATGTTACTGATGCACGCACGCGCACGCACGCACGCACGCACGCACGCACGCACGCACGCACGCACGCACGCACGCACGCACGCACGCACGCACGCACGCACGCACACCAACAGCATGGTAATAATAAAGTCATTCCCAGATGCTTGCATCCATTTCAAGGCTCTCTTCTGAAACAGTCATACACTCAGTGCTGCCACCTACCAAACAAGCTGTGAGATATCCCTTGAGGGAAACCAATGCTTTCATATGGGAACTGCATCCCCTAATCTCTCAATGTGTGTATCCGGCAGCATGGATTGTGTGGAACGTACACATGACCGGGTACACACACATGTTGCTAGGTATGTAGTCCGTGCAGCCCTGCCGTAGACTTCTAGTGTGACTGAACCATGGACCACATATAAAGGGCTCTATCATGCACACATTTATGTGAGAGGGACATATAAAGTGCTATATCATGCACACATTTATGTGAGAGGGACATAAAACGACATCTTTCGTGATATTATTTCTGGCCTAAAATAGTTTTAGACATATTTGGGACAAGCAGGCACTACTTTTAGTATGCAAATAAAATGTTTCCTCGTCCTAATTCTTCCCAAGATCCAACATGGAAGCATGGTATTTGTTACGGTCGAATTATGGTATAAAATTTGCATAAAAACTTAACTGAAAATCAACTTTTTAATTAAACCAACCCCTTCTGGTAAAGTCAATAACATTACTTTATTAGTTAACAACTTAAATGACCCTATTCTGTTGCTCAGCGTTCTGAAAGGGCACTAGACTGTAGTTAATGGTGCACTCGACTGGCCCGGGGTGATTTATGTCACAACACTAAACGAAGACAATGTTGCATATGGTTTGATGACGTCAACGATGTCCCTGGAGGTTCACACAGTCTAGGACCCTATTTACGGGCAGATTTACTGGCACGCACATCAAAGAGGCTGTATAGAGATGACTATAGGCATGCATGTGAAACTCCTATGTTTATGTGAGTAGCCTTTCCACTCACTCACAATGTGTCCTGTGTTTATATAGTCTCACTAGACAAGAATGAAATGATGAAAGGTTTATAGAGAACCCCATGTAACAGTGCTCTCTGTATAATAGATCTACTGTAACAAAGTGATAGTTCTATTCAATTACACAAATTTGTGATTTACCCTAGTCTGTATTTATTATTTACCTTAGCCTGTATTTATTATTTACACTAGCCTGTATTTATTATTTACCCTAACCTGTATTTGTTATTTACCCAGCCTGTTTTTATTATTTACACTAGCCTGTATTTATTATTTACGCTAGCCTGTATTTATTATTTACCCTAGCCTGTATTTATTATTTACCCTAGCCTGTATTTATTATTTACCATAGCCTGTATTTATTATTTACCCTAGCCTGTATTTATTATTTACTCTAGTCTGTATTTATTATTTACACTAGTCTGTATTTATTATTTACCCTAGTCTGTATTTATTATTTACCCTAGCCTGCTGTGGTGAAATAATTAGTAATTTATTTAATTCAACACAGACACTTGGGTCTCTCTCTAGACACTTATAGCCTCAATGTTTAAAGCAACCATCTCTTGAAGAAACATGTTTTGAGCATGAAAACAACCTAACGAAATGATAGAGAAACACCATTCCTTTTTTTAATGACAACTATCATCATTATAAAGTTTTGCACAACTGTAAACTAACCATAGAATCATCTAAAAATGTCTTCATGTCTCTTGTTCTGTGGTCAATATCTTAAAGCAAAACAAAAGTCATGGTTTTCGGCCTATGCACTAAGAGTTACTAAAACATAACCATTTGTAACTATAATTAAGAATATCACACCAGTGGTTTACTAAGAAAACCTTGCTGAACACACATCTTAATTTCATGGACCACGCCATACTGTTAGATAACACTACATCACGAGTGCGGTATTGCAGCAATATTTGCTCACCAAATAAAAATATATTCATATACACCTATTCCTATTCTTGCCAATAGGATATGGCCATGCTATATGCATCCAAACTCAACTTATATAGCATATTTTGGCCTTTATTTACTAGTCTTCTTTCTGACAAAATAACATGTTTGCACCAAGTCTACTATATGAGAGATTGTGAAGTGATCTGGTGTGCTATTACCTCAAATGCCACAATGTTCTGTGACAAAAAACAACTTCGACAAACGCCTCGCCGGTGTTGAGATCTGAGACACTATCAGCTGAGACATCTCTGTCTGTCAATACAATGGTTCCAAGATGAACGCGATATACGTCAACATCAATTACACTGCTTATTGGTACAAAAAATCTATTGTGCTACGGCACTCCCATACCATTTAACCAACAAACAAAAATGTCTAGATGCAGCATGCAGAAAGAATTTGCAAATATCGCTAAAATGCAGTAATGATAAATTTAACCATTTTTTAAAGACACAAAATAATTTGTTATGATATTGAGTATAACCATGACCATGTGTCACGCATGATGATGCTGCCTTTAAGCTAGATTTATTTCATAAATAAAACCACCATGGTTTACTTTGAACAGTTTCCAGTTGTAAGCTTGACTGCCATTGCAAGACAAACTCAACTGGTCCAGATTAATCCAAAGTACCATGTTCACGCGGTCTATGGTCCAGTTTTTGTCCCGCACATCAGTATCAAAAATACATATTGTGTGGAATTTCTTGCATATTTCATAGTGTGGAATTTTTTCCATATTTCACATTGTGGAATTTTTTTACATATTTCACATTGTGGAATTTTGTTCTGTGGAATTGTGTCTCGGATATGACACTAGATCTGGTCCATGTTCAATGTAAGCCCATCCTCCTACAATGCCCGCCTCACAGTGCCCCCACCATGGCCCCCCTATATGCCCCACCATGGCCCACAGAGTAGGTACTAGGTTGAGTGATGTGTCCTGCCCAAGCCTATATAATTGCATGCACTATTGCCCTCTAGTGAACAACTCAACAGTCAAAATGTAATCTTACTTAAATTGTAAAATGAGAAATAAAAAAACCGGTACTTTTGCAACTAAATGCAAACATTCTTCTTTATCATAACATAATAATACTAATAGCAGTAGCAATAAAAAATTAATAATAATAATTTAAATAATAATAAAATAATAACGTTAATTATTCACATGGGTTTTGACTGTGCCATTCGTATGTGCCCTACAAAATAAATAAATAGGCATTTCAACATTAAAATCAGCTAAATAAGCAAAGAATAAGTTAAAACGTTTAAAAAAACTGCTAAATTTCAAGAAATCAATACTAAAATGACTGTGTCATTAAAGTCACTAAAAAAGTCACAGCTGCTGTGAGTACAATGTGTCGATAACTGTCAATTTGTGAGTTCTCACTTTAACTCAAGTCATTGTTATACACCAGCTTCAAGGTTTTCTATATGTTGTTCTCATTTATAATTAAACAGCCATCAAGTACAAATTAATTACTATTACACTAAATTCCAATGATGCACAATTAGACTGTTGACACAATACGGATAAATATTAAATGTAACATAAAAATCTAGTAGTAAAGTAATTGAAACAGGAATTCTCTCACTGTGAGTCTTAGCGATGTCAACATCCACTACGCACAAGAAACATGTGTACCAACAACGTCTTACAACAACTTATGTGTAATTCCAAATAATCCACCAGGTGGAGTAGTGGTAATTGGAATCATGGCAGACACGTTGCGTGAATAAATAATCATCACGAACGTAGAACAACACAGAACACTGCAAACTGGAACCTTGACAGCCCTAGTTCCTAACTTCAATATCTGACAAACTGGAACCTTGACAGCCCTAGTACCTAACTTCAATATCTGACAAACTGGAACCTTGACAGCCCTAGTACCTAACTTCAATATCTGACAAACTGGAACCTTGACAGTCCTAGTTCCTAACTTCAATATCTAACAAACTGGAACCTTGACAGCACTAGTTCCTAACTTCAATATCTGACAAACTGGAACCTTGACAGCCCTAGTACCTAACTTCAATATCTGACAAACTGGAACCTTGACAGCACTAGTTCCTAACTTCAATATCTGACAAACTGGAACCTTGACAGCCCTAGTTCCTAACTTCAATATCTGACAAACTGGAACCTTGACAGCCCTAGTTCCTAACTTCAATATCTGACAAACTGGAACCTTGACAGCCCTAGTTCCTAACTTCAATATCTGACAAACTGGAACCTTGACAGCACTAGTTCTTAACTTCAATATCTGACAAACTGGAACATTGACAGCCCTAGTACCTAACTTCAATATCTGACAAACTGGAACCTTGACAGCCCTAGTACCTAACTTCAATATCTGACAAACTGGAACCTTGACAGCACTAGTTCCTAACTTCAATATCTGACAAACTGGAACCTTGACAGCCCTAGCTCCTAACTTCAATATCTGACAAACTGGAACCTTGACAGCCCTAGCTCCTAACTTCAATATCTGACAAACTGGAACCTTGACAGCCCTAGTACCTAACTTCAATTTCTGACAAACTGGAACATTGACAGCCCTAGTTCCTAACTTCAATATCTGACAAACTGGAACCTTGACAGCCCTAGTACCTAACTTCAATATCTGACAAACTGGAACCTTTGACAGCCCTAGTTCCTAACTTCAATATCTGACAAACTGGAACCTTGACAGCCCTAGTACCTAACTTCAATATCTGACAAACTGGAACATTGACAGCACTAGTTCCTAACTTCAATATCTGACAAACTGGAACCTTGACAGCCCTAGTACCTAACTTCAATATCTGACAAACTGGAACCTTGACAGCCCTAGTTCCTAACTTCAATATCTGACAAACTGGAACCTTGACAGCCCTAGTACCTAACTTCAATATCTGACAAACTGGAACCTTGACAGCCCTAGTTCCTAACTTCAATATCTGACAAACTGGAACCTTGACAGTCCTAGTTCCTAACTTCAATATCTGACAAACTGGAACCTTGACAGCACTAGTTCCTAACTTCAATATCTGACAAACTGGAACCTTGACAGCCCTAGTACCTAACTTCAATATCTGACAAACTGGAACCTTGACAGCACTAGTTCCTAACTTCAATATCTGACAAACTGGAACCTTGACAGCCCTAGTACCTAACTTCAATATCTGACAAACTGGAACCTTGACAGCACTAGTTCCTAACTTCAATATCTGACAAACTGGAACCTTGACAGCCCTAGTACCTAACTTCAATTTCTGACAAACTGGAACCTTGACAGCACTAGTTCCTAACTTCAATATCTGACAAACTGGAACCTTGACAGCCCTAGTACCTAACTTCAATATCTGACAAACTGGAACCTTGACAGCCCTAGTACCTAACTTCAATTTCTGACAAACTGGAACCTTGACAGCCCTAGTTCCTAACTTCAATATCTGACAAACTGGAACCTTGACAGCCCTAGTTCCTAACTTCAATATCTGACAAACTGGAACCTTGAATGCCCTAGTACCTAACTTCAATATCTGACAAACTGGAACCTTGACAGCCCTAGTTCCTAACTTCAATATCTGACAAACTGGAACCTTGAATGCCCTAGTACCTAACTTCAATTTCTGACAAACTGGAACCTTGACAGCCCTAGTTCCTAACTTCAATATCTGACAAACTGGAACCTTGAATGCCCTAGTACCTAACTTCAATGTCTGACAAACTGGAACCTTGACAGCCCTAGTACCTAACTTCAATGTCTGACAAACTGGAACCTTGACAGTCCTAGTTCCTAGTTGTAGACTCACGTCAAGTGGTCCCTGTTGTAAGTTGTACACTGTTGAACAGCGTGTGTGCCACAGCTAGTCTACGGCCTACTTGGGCAGGTTCTGTACACTGTAGACTCACTTCAAGTGGTCCCTGTTGTAAGTTGTACACTGTTGAACAGCGTGTGCCACAGCTAGTCTACGGCCTACTTGGGCAGGTTCTGTACACTGTAGACTCACTTCAAGTGGTCCCTGTTGTAAGTTGTACACTGTTGAACAGTGTGTGCCACAGCTAGTCTACGGCCTACATGGGCAGGTTCTGTACACTGTAGACTCACTTCAAGTGGTCCCTGTTGTAAGTTGTACACTGTTGAACAGTGTGTGCCACAGCTAGTCTACGGCCTACTTGGGCAGGTTCTGTACACTGTAGACTCACTTCAAGTGGTCCCTGTTGTAAGTTGTACACTGTTGAACAGCGTGTGCCACAGCTAGTCTACGGCCTACTTGGGCAGGTTCTGTACACTGTAGACTCACTTCAAGTGGACCCTGTTGTAAGTTGTACACTGTTGAACAGTGTGTGCCACAGCTAGTCTACGGCCTACATGGGCAGGTTCTGTACACTGTAGACTCACTTCAAGAGGACCCTGTTGTAAGTTGTACACTGTTGAACAGTGTGTGCCACAGCTAGTCTACGGCCTACTTGGGCAGGTTCTGTACACTGTAGACTCACTTCAAGTGGACCCTGTTGTAAGTTGTACACTGTTGAACAGTGTGTGCCACAGCTAGTCTACGGCCTACTTGGGCAGGTTCTGTACACTGTAGACTCACTTCAAGTGGACCCTGTTGTAAGTTGTACACTGTTGAACAGCGTGTGCCACAGCTAGTCTACGGCCTACTTGGGCAGGTTCTGTACACTGTAGACTCACTTCAAGTGGTCCCTGTTGTAAGTTGTACACTGTTGAACAGCGTGTGTGCCACAGCTAGTCTACGGACTACATGGGCAGGTTCTGTACACTGTAGACTCACTTCAAGTGGACCCTGTTGTAAGTTGTACACTGTTGAACAGCGTGTGCCACAGCTAGTCTACGGCCTACTTGGGCAGGTTCTGTACACTGTAGACTCACTTCAAGTGGTCCCTGTTGTAAGTTGTACACTGTTGAACAGCGTGTGCCACAGCTAGTCTGCGGCCTACTTGGGCAGGTTCTGTACACTGTAGACTCACTTCAAGTGGTCCCTGTTGTAAGTTGTACACTGTTGAACAGCGTGTGCCACAGCTAGTCTACGGCCTACTTGGGCAGGTTCTGTACACTGTAGACTCACTTCAAGTGGTCCCTGTTGTAAGTTGTACACTGTTGAACAGCGTGTGCCACAGCTAGTCTACGGCCTACTTGGGCAGGTTCTGTACACTGTAGACTCACTTCAAGTGGTCCCTGTTGTAAGTTGTACACTGTTGAACAGCGTGTGCCACAGCTAGTCTACGGCCTACATGGGCAGGTTCTGTACACTGTAGACTCACTTCAAGTGGTCCCTGTTGTAAGTTGTACACTGTTGAACAGCGTGTGTGCCACAGCTAGTCTACGGACTACTTGGGCAGGTTCTGTACACTGTAGACTCACTTCAAGTGGTCCCTGTTGTAAGTTGTACACTGTTGAACAGCGTGTGCCACAGCTAGTCTACGGCCTACTTGGGCAGGTTCTGTACACTGTAGACTCACGTCAAGTGGTCCCTGTTGTAAGTTGTACACTGTTGAACAGCGTGTGTGCCACAGCTAGTCTACGGCCTACTTGGGCAGGTTCTGTACACTGTAGACTCACTTCAAGTGGTCCCTGTTGTAAGTTGTACACTGTTGAACAGCGTGTGCCACAGCTAGTCTACGGACTACTTGGGCAGGTTCTGTACACTGTAGACTCACTTCAAGTGGACCCTGTTGTAAGTTGTACACTGTTGAACAGTGTGTGCCACAGCTAGTCTACGGCCTACTTGGGCAGGTTCTGTACACTGTAGACTCACTTCAAGTGGACCCTGTTGTAAGTTGTACACTGTTGAACAGCGTGTGCCACAGCTAGTCTACGGCCTACTAGGGCAGGTTCTGTACACTGTAGACTCACTTCAAGTGGACCCTGTTGTAAGTTGTACACTGTTGAACAGCGTGTGTCACAGCTAGTCTACGGCCTACTTGGGCAGGTTCTGTACACTGTAGACTCACTTCAAGTGGACCCTGTTGTAAGTTGTACACTGTTGAACAGTGTGTGCCACAGCTAGTCTACGGCCTACTTGGGCAGGTTCTGTACACTGTAGACTCACTTCAAGTGGACCCTGTTGTAAGTTGTACACTGTTGAACAGCGTGTGCCACAGCTAGTCTACGGCCTACTTGGGCAGGTTCTGTACACTGTAGACTCACTTCAAGTGGACCCTGTTGTAAGTTGTACACTGTTGAACAGTGTGTGCCACAGCTAGTCTACGGCCTACTTGGGCAGGTTCTGTACACTGTAGACTCACTTCAAGTGGACCCTGTTGTAAGTTGTACACTGTTGAACAGTGTGTGCCACAGCTAGTCTACGGCCTACTTGGGCAGGTTCTGTACACTGTAGACTCACTTCAAGTGGACCCTGTTGTAAGTTGTACACTGTTGAACAGCGTGTGTGCCTCAGCTAGTCTACGGACTACATGGGCAGGTTCTGTACACTGTAGACTCACTTCAAGTGGTCCCTGTTGTAAGTTGTACACTGTTGAACAGCGTGTGTGCCACAGCTAGTCTACGGCCTACATGGGCAGGTTCTGTACACTGTAGACTCACTTCAAGTGGTCCCTGTTGTAAGTTGTACACTGTTAAACAGCGTGTGTGCCACAGCTAGTCTACGGCCTACTTGGGCAGGTTCTGTACACTGTAGACTCACTTAAAGTGGTCCCTGTTGTAAGTTGTACACTGTTGAACAGCGTGTGTGCCACAGCTAGTCTACGGCCTACTTGGGCAGGTTCTGTACACTGTAGACTCACTTCAAGTGGTCCCTGTTGTAAGTTGTACACTGTTGAACAGCGTGTGTGCCACAGCTAGTCTACGGCCTACTTGGGCAGGTTCTGTACACTGTAGACTCACTTCAAGTGGTCCCTGTTGTAAGTTGTACACTGTTGAACAGCGTGTGCCACAGCTAGTCTACGGCCTACTTGGGCAGGTTCTGTACACTGTAGACTCACTTCAAGTGGTCCCTGTTGTAAGTTGTACACTGTTGAACAGCGTGTGCCACAGCTAGTCTACGGCCTACTTGGGCAGGTTCTGTACACTGTAGACTCACTTCAAGTGGTCCCTGTTGTAAGTTGTACACTGTTGAACAGTGTGTGTGCCACAGCTAGTCTACGGCCTACTTGGGCAGGTTCTGTACACTGTAGACTCACTTCAAGTGGTCCCTGTTGTAAGTTGTACACTGTTGAACAGCGTGTGCCACAGCTAGTCTACGGCCTACTTGGGCAGGTTCTGTACACTGTAGACTCACTTCAAGTGGTCCCTGTTGTAAGTTGTACACTGTTGAACAGCGTGTGCCACAGCTAGTCTACGCCCTACTTGGGCAGGTTCTGTACACTGTAGACTCACTTCAAGTGGTCCCTGTTGTAAGTTGTACACTGTTGAACAGCGTGTGTGCCACAGCTAGTCTACGGCCTACTTGGGCAGGTTCTGTACACTGTAGACTCACTTCAAGTGGTCCCTGTTGTAAGTTGTACACTGTTGAACAGCGTGTGTGCCACAGCTAGTCTACGGCCTACTTGGGCAGGTTCTGTACACTGTAGACTCACTTCAAGTGGTCCCTGTTGTAAGTTGTACACTGTTGAACAGCGTGTGTGCCACAGCTAGTCTACGGCCTACTTGGGCAGGTTCTGTACACTGTAGACTCACTTCAAGTGGTCCCTGTTGTAAGTTGTACACTGTTAAACAGTGTGTGTGCCACAGCTAGTCTACGGCCTACTTGGGCAGGTTCTGTACACTGTAGACTCACTTCAAGTGGACCCTGTTGTAAGTTGTACACTGTTGAACAATGTGTGCCACAGCTAGTCTACGGCCTACTTGGGCAGGTTCTGTACACTGTAGACTCACTTCAAGTGGTCCCTGTTGTAAGTTGTACACTGTTGAACAGCGTGTGCCACAGCTAGTCTACGGCCTACCTGGGCAGGTTCTGTACACTGTAGACTCACGTCAAGTGGACCCTGTTGTAAGTTGTACACTGTTGAACAGTGTGTGCCACAGCTAGTCTACGGCCTACTTGGGCAGGTTCTGTACACTGTAGACTCACGTCAAGTGGACCCTGTTGTAAGTTGTACACTGTTGAACAGCGTGTGCCACAGCTAGTCTACGGCCTACATGGGCAGGTTCTGTACACTGTAGACTCACTTCAAGTGGTCCCTGTTGTAAGTTGTACACTGTTGAACAGTGTGTGCCACAGCTAGTCTACGGCCTACTTGGGCAGGTTCTGTACACTGTAGACTCACGTCAAGTGGACCCTGTTGTAAGTTGTACACTGTTGAACAGTGTGTGCCACAGCTAGTCTACGGCCTACATGGGCAGGTTCTGTACACTGTAGACTCACTTCAAGTGGTCCCTGTTGTAAGTTGTACACTGTTGAACAGCGTGTGCCACAGCTAGTCTACGGCCTACATGGGCAGGTTCTGTACACTGTAGACTCACTTCAAGTGGTCCCTGTTGTAAGTTGTACACTGTTGAACAGTGTGTGCCACAGCTAGTCTACGGCCTACTTGGGCAGGTTCTGTACACTGTAGACTCACTTCAAGTGGACCCTGTTGTAAGTTGTACACTGTTGAACAGCGTGTGCCACAGCTAGTCTACGGCCTACTTGGGCAGGTTCTGTACACTGTAGACTCACTTCAAGTGGTCCCTGTTGTAAGTTGTACACTGTTGAACAGCGTGTGCCACAGCTAGTCTACGGCCTACTTGGGCAGGTTCTGTACACTGTAGACTCACTTCAAGTGGTCCCTGTTGTAAGTTGTACACTGTTGAACAGCGTGTGCCACAGCTAGTCTACGGCCTACTTGGGCAGGTTCTGTACACTGTAGACTCACTTCAAGTGGTCCCTGTTGTAAGTTGTACACTGTTGAACAGCGTGTGCCACAGCTAGTCTACGGCCTACTTGGGCAGGTTCTGTACACTGTAGACTCACTTCAAGTGGACCCTGTTGTAAGTTGTACACTGTTGAACAGCGTGTGTGCCACAGCTAGTCTACGGCCTACTTGGGCAGGTTCTGTACACTGTAGACTCACTTCAAGTGGTCCCTGTTGTAAGTTGTACACTGTTGAACAGCGTGTGCCACAGCTAGTCTACGGCCTACTTGGGCACGTTCTGTACACTGTAGACTCACTTCAAGTGGACCCTGTTGTAAGTTGTACACTGTTGAACAGCGTGTGTGCCACAGCTAGTCTACGGCCTACTTGGGCAGGTTCTGTACACTGTAGACTCACTTCAAGTGGTCCCTGTTGTAAGTTGTACACTGTTGAACAGCGTGTGTGCCACAGCTAGTCTACGGCCTACTTGGGCAGGTTCTGTACACTGTAGACTCACTTCAAGTGGTCCCTGTTGTAAGTTGTACACTGTTGAACAGTGTGTGCCACAGCTAGTCTACGGACTACATGGGCAGGTTCTGTACACTGTAGACTCACGTCAAGTGGTCCCTGTTGTAAGTTGTACACTGTTGAACAGCGTGTGTGCCACAGCTAGTCTACGGCCTACTTGGGCAGGTTCTGTACACTGTAGACTCACTTCAAGTGGACCCTGTTGTAAGTTGTACACTGTTGAACAGCGTGTGTGCCTCAGCTAGTCTACGGCCTACTTGGGCAGGTTCTGTACACTGTAGACTCACTTCAAGTGGTCCCTGTTGTAAGTTGTACACTGTTGAACAGTGTGTGCCACAGCTAGTCTACGGCCTACTTGGGCAGGTTCTGTACACTGTAGACTCACTTCAAGTGGACCATGTTGTAAGTTGTACACTGTTGAACAGTGTGTGCCACAGCTAGTCTACGGCCTACATGGGCAGGTTCTGTACACTGTAGACTCACTTCAAGTGGTCCCTGTTGTAAGTTGTACACTGTTGAACAGCGTGTGCCACAGCTAGTCTACGGCCTACTTGGGCAGGTTCTGTACACTGTAGACTCACTTCAAGTGGACCCTGTTGTAAGTTGTACACTGTTGAACAGCGTGTGCCACAGCTAGTCTACGGCCTACATGGGCAGGTTCTGTACACTGTAGACTCACTTCAAGTGGTCCCTGTTGTAAGTTGTACACTGTTGAACAGCGTGTGTGCCACAGCTAGTCTACGGCCTACTTGGGCAGGTTCTGTACACTGTAGACTCACTTCAAGTGGACCCTGTTGTAAGTTGTACACTGTTGAACAGCGTGTGCCACAGCTAGTCTACGGCCTACTTGGGCAGGTTCTGTACACTGTAGACTCACTTCAAGTGGTCCCTGTTGTAAGTTGTACACTGTTGAACAGCGTGTGCCACAGCTAGTCTACGGCCTACTTGGGCAGGTTCTGTACACTGTAGACTCACTTCAAGTGGTCCCTGTTGTAAGTTGTACACTGTTGAACAGCGTGTGCCACAGCTAGTCTACGGCCTACTTGGGCAGGTTCTGTACACTGTAGACTCACTTCAAGTGGTCCCTGTTGTAAGTTGTACACTGTTGAACAGCGTGTGCCACAGCTAGTCTACGGCCTACATGGGCAGGTTCTGTACACTGTAGACTCACTTCAAGTGGACCCTGTTGTAAGTTGTACACTGTTGAACAGCGTGTGCCACAGCTAGTCTACGGCCTACTTGGGCAGGTTCTGTACACTGTAGACTCACTTCAAGTGGACCCTGGTGTAAGTTGTACACTGTTGAACAGCGTGTGCCACAGCTAGTCTACGGCCTACTTGGGCAGGTTCTGTACACTGTAGACTCACTTCAAGTGGACCCTGTTGTAAGTTGTACACTGTTGAACAGTGTGTGCCACAGCTAGTCTACGGACTACTTGGGCAGGTTCTGTACACTGTAGACTCACTTCAAGTGGTCCCTGTTGTAAGTTGTACACTGTTGAACAGCGTGTGCCACAGCTAGTCTACGGCCTACTTGGGCAGGTTCTGTACACTGTAGACTCACTTCAAGTGGTCCCTGTTGTAAGTTGTACACTGTTGAACAGCGTGTGCCACAGCTAGTCTACGGCCTACTTGGGCAGGGATAAAGCAGAGCTCACAAGAAAGGTCAAAGATTGATCAAGGTGTGTGTATACATTATCTAACTTAGCACTAGCTCCATTGTATGGCAAATGTCAGTTTTCTTTATTGAAATCAGATTTTTTTTATTTGATTTTTTTTAGTTTTTTTTTTTTTTTTTAATGTGGTATATAGATATTAATACATTTTATATAGATGTTGATGTATTTATAAACTCTTTCAAATGTGTTCTATTCAAATCGATCTAGGTACTTGTCTTAACAGAGGGTACATGATTTTTGCTTATATAAAGACATTAGACAATGTCCACAAGGCCTCACCCCCTGTAGTTGTATAATCTGTCTTGGAAAGGAAAGCATGTTGTGTGTCTGTGGCTGTAGCAGTGCTAATTATTGTTTGCTGAGAGGGTGAATTAGCACCTGGCCAGGGCTCTGTGCACTCTCTAACCAGACTGCAAACTGGTACAGTATTAAACAATTATAGCCCAGACTGTCTCACTTGAGTCAACATACTGAATTGAGAACAACTAGCACAAGCTCTAAGTGGACTTTAACTCAGGGCTTCTGACTTGAAAAGACACTTCCTCTGGAAGACAACTTTGTGTGGCTTCACTGCATTCAAAAAGGGAATAGCTCAGACATACACAATGTCATAAAATATTTGACTGTCAGGCTATCTGGTGTCAATACAGCTACACAAGTGTGCACACTTTGTGCTTTTGTATTAAAAAACAAATTATTTGTGCTAAATTCATATAAATAATAAATCAATGATTTTTTTGGAGTGATTTAAATCATGATTTAAATCAAACAACCCTGCCTGTCATAGATGTCAACATTACTACTTTTTTTGCGGGAAATGCCAGTGTTTCCCCTTGGTCCTGCCTTCCCACTTTTTGTATGAAATGTCCCACTTTTTGTCATTTAAAAAAAAAAAAATTCACGGAAAAATTGCTCTATTTGTTGCACAAGAAGCCATTCTAGGCCCATTTGACTGCTTTGGTCTCAAGTGAGTCCACATTTCCTTGCGCATGCGTCCATGGCAAGTGAGAACAACACACCAAAACGGCCACCAACAAGTTAAAAAAGCTGAAAAAACCGCTAAAAAACGACAAACGTTGAGCGGAGAAGAAGGATATGTCCCACTTGTCATGAGTAGTTTCCTGCTTTCCTTGACCAGATGTTGACGCCTGTGGCCCAAGTCATACCTGGACACTTTTACAAGTGTCAAGGCAATGTTGGCAGGGCTACTTCTGGACAACCAATCAGAATGTTGGATACTTAAGGCTACCCACAATGCTCTAGATAAACAAGTCCCATCATTGCCAACAAAACAGTTGTTATGGAAGCCAGAATGTAATAATAGATTATCAATGAAATGTCGCAATTAAGACCCTATGCAACATACAAATAACATAAAAAAGTATATTTTTTAATCAGTGCCTGCAACCATTCTATATATAAAACATCATAATTTAATAGAAATTGTTTTATTAGATACTGTGCCTGAGTTTTTTACATAAAGCAACATATCACATGTATATATGTTATGCCATATCAAGCCTGTCCTCTGGGTTTTGAAAAGGTCCCTGGCTGATTCTACACAATTAGCCAGGGATTCCTGATAAGATTTCTGAAAAATGTTACAGCTAAACAAAATTATCTCAAAAGAGGGTTGTTGGAACCCTCCAATCACCCCTGAGTATCATAGGCGAGCCGTCACTCTCATTGCCTATAAATCAACCTTCAAGTAAAAGATCACTTGGGTCCTGTCTTTTTTGTGGTAGGGCTCATTATAATATAATTGTTACCACATCAGTTTTATAATATAATTATGTCATCCGTTTGATATAAGTTATACTTATTATATCTAACTACATGTTTTAAGTATCCTGTCAGGTGTCAGTTCTGGGAGGGAGGGAGGGAGGGAGGGAGGGAGGGAGGGAGGGAGGGAGGGAGGGAGGGAGGGAGGGAGGGAGGGAGGGAGGGAGGGAGGGAGGGAGGGAGGGAGGGAGGGAGGGAGGGAGGGAGGGAGGGAGGGAGGGAGGGAGGGAGGGAGGGAGGGAGGGAGGGAGGGAGGGAGGGAGGGAGGGAGGGAGGGAGGGAGGGAGGGAGGGAGGGAGGGAGGGAGGGAGGGAGGGAGGGAGGGAGGGAGGGAGGGAGGGAGGGAGGGAGGGAGGGAGGGAGGGAGGGAGGGAGGGAGGGAGGGAGGGAGGGAGGGAGGGAGGGAGGGAGGGAGGGAGGGAGGGAGGGAGGGAGGGAGGGAGGGAGGGAGGGAGGGAGGGAGGGAGGGAGGGAGGGAGGGAGGGAGGGAGGGAGGGAGGGAGGGAGGGAGGGAGGGAGGGAGGGAGGGAGGGAGGGAGGGAGGGAGGGAGGGAGGGAGGGAGGGAGGGAGGGAGGGAGGGAGGGAGGGAGGGAGGGAGGGAGGGAGGGAGGGAGGGAGGGAGGGAGGGAGGGAGGGAGGGAGGGAGGGAGGGAGGGAGGGAGGGAGGGAGGGAGGGAGGGAGGGAGGGAGGGAGGGAGGGAGGGAGGGAGGGAGGGAGGGAGGGAGGGAGGGAGGGAGGGAGGGAGGGAGGGAGGGAGGGAGGGAGGGAGGGAGGGAGGGAGGGAGGGAGGGAGGGAGGGAGGGAGGGAGGGAGGGAGGGAGGGAGGGAGGGAGGGAGGGAGGGAGGGAGGGAGGGAGGGAGGGAGGGAGGGAGGGAGGGAGGGAGGGACGAAACCACGCTGCCACAACATTTTTAAGGCTTTTCATACCTGTTGGTAAATAGCCCATATGAACTCGTGCTCCGTCCATATGATATTTATATGTAATATTTACTGAATAAGAAAATCTATATGTAAAAAACATGTTTTTGCCCATATGACATTCTGCACTGCCTGTACCAGTTGGACTGTTACATAGTAACAACAGGTTCAAACAGAGACAGTTGACAGACACAATAAAGTTATGGTCATGTGCATTTGGTGTAGGGTCTGTGACAAGTATCTAGACAAAACTGAATGGTGAATGGCACAAGACAGGTAAAACTAAATTAATAAATTAGTTTGGCATATCTAGGCATGATAAATCACCCCACTGTTTTTTTTAAACCCTAGGCTTGGATAAATTCAATGTTCTGTGTGTTCTTTTAAAAGACCTCTCTGAAGACCCCACATTATTTCTGCACGGAGACATTAGTTAAGTGCCAATATAACAGGTATACTGAAGGACGTATAGATATCTGTCTCTTGTGTTACCTTGATGGAGCTTTCAGTGTCCCTTCATTAATTATAAACTATGTCAAACTAACACTCAAGACTATACTTCCCTCAATGTGCACCAAACAGTCTGGTACCAACTCACACACTGATAACAAGTATATTATTTAGGTGAATCTCTTCTAGGAAATGCACGCACTATCAAAATCATACAATCCCACATTTTAAAAGTATTTCCTTGAAATTCATCGATGTGTGCTTGTCATCGACACCTGTTGTGAGGTTTTGAGGAAATTTAGCAGATAATCATTGTGAAAAGCAACATTTTGGACCCTACATCTAGTTGATATTTACCATGTACATCCGCCTCTGATAAAGCTCTTCTGAGAAAAACTCCTCTGTGGGAATCACGAGTTGTAGACATGTATCAGTGCAACTGTAGATGTCTTTCCATGAAATTAATCACCTTTTGATAGACGCTTCATGGAAGCAACTGCATATCTTAATTATATAAGCAGTATATCTGTCAAACTCTTGATACATTTGCATTGCATGAAATCAACCACTTTAGAAAAGAACGTTCCATGGAACCAAGTGTGTATAAAAAACACTCTTAACTAGTTTATTAGTCTGAATTTTCCTTGAAATTAATTCACACGCAATGAACATGACCGTATTTTATAATTGCTATATTGCATATTGTACATAATCCATGGCGCCCCTTGTGTGTAACGTCTGAATCACCCTTTGAAAGTCTCCCATTGGAACTGAAATTGGTGAAAATGTGATTGGTATTTTCAATGACTTTTTTACTCAAATTATTCGCTAGAAATAATCGATATAATATAACAATATTATGTTGTCTTTATCATTGATTTTTATGCCATTTGTCATAATATGCAGACATTTTATTAAACCTCCTCTAAAATGTTTGGTTTTTTGGTGTTGAGTGTGTTTATGGTTGCTCTGTTTACATACTGTTATTTCAATATGGAATTGATAACTGGATTTGAAATTGGTATTTTTGAATTGGATTTTTTTATTGGAATTGGGATGTGTAACTGGAATTGGGATGTGTAATTGGAATGTGTAACTGGAATTGATATAATGTAATTGACCACAACTCTAAACATGCAGTGCACTTCAGGCTAGATACTTGTTTGAATGGTCTAAGTTACTGATGCACTGGCCTGCTAGGCATAGCAATTAATTAAAATGACTGAAGCAAAACACACCCAGTAACCTGATCAGGGTCAAGTGAAGCTAGGTCATAGGTCAGTGAAACCAGGTAAGCAGGTCAATCTTCTCTAGTTAACCTTCATTCACCCAATCTATCCACCCTGAACTTCACCCCCTAGCATTATGATACATATCTCAAGGGGCTATCTGTAGAATACAATGTCATGCACTCTTGCGCAAATGTTAATATTGAACACATTCAACTTGTAAATATGTTAGTGTTTTAAGACCACACCCAAAATATGTTCACAAAGAGTCTACTAAGTTAAGTTCACCAGATAAATCTTACAGTGTAACTATAGTAATAATAATAATAATAATTAAAATATAATTATGATATATAATTCCTATAGAGCACAATATCCTTAAAAAGCTAAAAGCGCATCACAGAGTTAATTAATGAAAAAATGTTAAGTAATGTATAAAATAAATGTTTATGGAAACAAAAATCAAGACAAAATATGTGTAATATTATTTTATATAATTATATACATATATATAAAATTATATAGTTAATATAGTGGCAAGTCCAAAAACAGATGAAAATATGAAATAAATATTAAAAAAAAATACTGATGTCATAATTAGAACATTATTAAAATAGATGATAAAGAAAAAACTACTTTATAAACAAGACAAAAACATTGAATGGTAAATGTCAGTAATATTTCACCAGGAACAGGTGTGTTTGAAACCTGGCCTGCCTTGGCTTCCACCCATCTCTATCACCCCATCTCTAGGCATTGCAATCCTTAGTTCTATGAATCTGTGTCGCAGCATCCATGTCTCCTTCAGATCCATGTAGGTCAACAGTGTTTACAAAACAATATCTTTCTTAAATGACCACCAAAGTCACCAAACTAGACTGTCCAGAAGACAATTACTGGTCACAGTAGGCATTAGGACCACCACAGGCCAACTTCCTTTCTTAGGACTTATTAATAGTCACAGCTAATTGGTATCTATAATTGCATCTAATTAGGCATCCAGGGTGTGGCTGCACAGGCTTGCACAAACTAAGGCATTGATTTTATGAAGCCTGCCACAGAGTCCAGCCCCCCCCCGTGCTCATATTTGGCAGTCTGCAAAATTTGGGAGTCCGTATTTTTTCAACTACCAGTCCATCATGTGGCGCCACTATTGAATCAACTTCCTGGCCTAAGGTGACGCCCACGTCGAATCACATCTTTGCATATGCCGCGCTCTCAAGTATTTTCGAACAGAAGTGAATATATGACCACTGGGTACAGTCCGGAGCTGATTCAAGAAAGAATATATGACCACTGGGTACAGTCCGGAGCTGATTCAAGAAAGAATATATGACCACTGGGTACAGTCCGGAGCTGATTCAAGAAAGAATATATGACCACTGGGTACAGTCCGGAGCTGATTCAAGAAAGAATATATGACCACTGGATACAGTCCGGAGCTGATTCAAGAAAGAATATATGACCACTGGATACAGTCCGGAGCTGATTCAAGAAAGAATATATGACCACTGGATACAGTCCGGAGCTGATTCAAGAAAGAATATATGACCACTGGGTACAGTCCGGAGCTGATTCAAGAAAGAATATATGACCACTGGATACAGTCCGGAGCTGATTCAAGAAAGAATATATGACCACTGGGTACAGTCCAGAGCTGATTCAAGAAAGAATATATGACCACTGGATACAGTCCGGAGCTGATTCAAGAAAGCATCATACGCGCATATCGACGGACTGAAATCGGCCAGTTTAACACTAGATTTATCATCTTCTAACATAGAGAGTACTGCGAACTCCTACCAAAAGCTGTATAAGGAGTCAGGAGGGTGGGAAATTTGAAGCCTTTGTTCCCACACCAGTTAATTCTGATGGCTTTAATGACTATCTATCCGTACACAGTGACTGACTGGAACTGACTAAGCCATAACATATCCAGCTGCGATACAACTTCCAGTTTTAAATACCAAGCAGAGAAGTATATAATATTTATCAGCAGTGTGTGTAACTGGAATCCTTGTTGATAGCATTAGTATCCATAACCACGCAACTTGAGTAGTCATATAAAGGTCATATAATCATCAGATTATTCATAAATTCAATCATTAATATGTTTTTCCCACGTTTCTTCCTTTAGACTTTCCCCAGTGATTGTAACTGCCCAGGAGGTATCATAAGATTATGCACTCAGTGTTTCTTTCCGTTAGCAGTGTAAATGTGGCTTTGACCAATGTTGGTTTCTACTGAAGGTGTTTTGACCAATGTTTTCAATGCAAGCACAGGGTAATACAGACACCGCCGCTTTATGGTTATGACTGTCTTTCTTATTAATAACTCATTCAGACAGTCATAAAATGGCCCATAGCCGACTATATTGAGGTTGGCTTCATGAAGCACAAAGGCCATTGTGTAGGCTCTGTAAACGTCTAAACATAGAAAACAATTACAATAGACAGCTCACACAGGCAATTTTTTCCTCAAACTTATTTCCACGAAAAGAAGGTGTAATCGAGATGGGGACATTAATATACGACAGGATAAGGCGCACATCTGAATGGCATTAGGAGCAAACTATCTGCCCAAAAACAGCTATTAACCATGTATTGATGAGTGAAAACTTTAGGCATCAACTGAAAATAGAACATAAGAGAAAGTGACAAATGGATGCAATGTCTATTTGGGGATCTCAACATCTGGATTTAATGTGATGTAACCGCACGACTGGGATGCTATTTATACAGCGTGTAATCATTATAGAAGACGGATATGGATCAGGCTGTTCTAAATAACAGAGAAAATATCCTGCTCCAGCTATATATGTTACTGCCGCAACTATATCTGTTACTGTTATTAATGTACAGCCTACAGAGACTATATTAAGATGAGTACCGGACACGACTGGTTCTTACAGAATCAAAACAACACGCGACAATGTACACATAACCGAGAATAAACCGTTTCAGTATTTTTAGATCCATGGTTCAATATTAAGGTTAATTATGTGCTCGTATTACAAAGAACTACACTGGAACAGTAACACAGCATGTAAACCATAGCATCGTACAGGTGGTGGGGGCATGGGCATTGGTGTGCACAACACAAGCCCGTGTAACACTAGAATGAATATGCCCTGTTTGGTGTACAAATATGAACAATTATACTCATATAGTTTGACTTAAAATGGCTACAATATATTAAAAAAATTTACTTTTGAGATACTGTGTCGGTGGTATATTTAGAACTGGAATAGTCATGGTTCAGGCGTTTTCGTAAAACAATATTTATGTTTGCTTAGGAAATATCTAATATTGTTGTGGTGGTATCGTTTCATCATACATTTAGACCACACATATTTTATAAAGATTGATATTAGATTTTATATTTGCACGAGATAAGAATGATAAGTTTTACGTTGCAAAAGATCCCTTTAAAGGCAGATTACAGCCTTGTAGACTAAGAAAATAACATATTCCCTCATGAAGTACATAGGCAGTCCTGTTCTCCCATCTTTCCCCAAACCTTCCCTCCCAGCAGGTGTCAGTTTCCATTTCCCCAGCTAAAGAATGTGTACACGCCAAGCAGTTAATGTAGATGTTAATTTTTGTTGCCATGCCAAACTTCACATATTGTGACTTGTGCGAAACGCAGTGACGACCTGGCAAGTTAATTACCACCAGCCTCTGATTACTAGCCTGGAACATTTGGGAGTCAACGTAAAGTGCACTAGCCAGAATCAGCCGCAAAACCATTTAGAAATAGAACTCCGCTTAACACAGCTCTGAATTGTTTAGTAGAATCAAATATATTGGGACGGAATTAAAATCTAAATGTGCCGCTTAAGTCAGTCAGTTGCTTGATAGACTCAATTTGCTGAGGTCCGAAGTGCTTCTAGATGTTTATATCATGATACTGTCATCGCATACAAAAGGGTGCATGTAATGATGACGGATCTATTGTTTATATCATCACGATGACCGCATGTGTTCAGTGCTGTTGTATAGGAGATGCAAGTTGCACAGTTTCTCATTCTTTCGATGATTTTTAAAAACAAAAGTATGTACTCTTTTATTACTGCCAGCACATAAAACTTAAACTGCCTGCACATAAAACTTAAACTGCCAGCACATAAAACTTAAACTGCCTGCACATAAAACTTAAACTGCCAGCACATAAAACTTAAACTGCCTGCACATAAAACTTAAACTGCCTGCACATAATACTTAAACTGCCTGCACATAAAACTTAAACTGCCAGCACATAAAACTTAAACTGCCTGCACATAAAACTTAAACTGCCAGCACATAATACTTAAACTGCCAGCACATAATACTTAAACTGCCAGCACATAATACTTAAACTGCCAGCACATAAAACTTAAACTGCCTGCACATAAAACTTAAACTGCCTGCACATAATACTTAAACTGCCAGCACATAAAACTTAAACTGCCTGCACATAATACTTAAACTGCCTGCACATAAAACTTAAACTGCCTGCACATAATACTTAAACTGCCTGCACATAAAACTTAAACTGCCTGCACATAATACTTAAACTGCCTGCACATAAAACTTAAACTGCCTGCACATAATACTTAAACTGCCTGCACATAAAACTTAAACTGCCTGCACATAATACTTAAACTGCCTGCACATAAAACTTAAACTGCCCGCACATAATACTTAAACTGCCTGCACATAATACTTAAACTGCCTGCACATAAAACTTAAACTGCCTGCACATAATACTTAAACTGCCTGCACATAAAACTTAAACTGCCTGCACATAATACTTAAACTGCCTGCACATAAAACTTAAACTGCCTGCACATAATACTTAAACTGCCTGCACATAAAACTTAAACTGCCTGCACATAAAACTTAAACTGCCTGCACATAATACTTAAACTGCCAGCACATAAAACTTAAACTGCCTGCACATAATACTTAAACTGCCTGCACATAAAACTTAAACTGCCTGCACATAATACTTAAACTGCCTGCACATAATACTTAAACTGCCTGCACATAAAACTTAAACTGCCTGCACATAATACTTAAACTATTCACCCACTACAGGTTTAGACATCATAAAAAAATAAACTTATAAGTTAACTGTGTCACGTGAACATAAACACATGCCCACCGCACTACAACCTGCCTAACGTCTCCCCACCGGAACAACTGTCTCAGCTAGATAAAAACACCACATTGTGTAGCCAGCCAGCTGTGTTTTTGTCCAGTTCTATTGAAAAAGAATGCCCAATTTTACCAGCCTTTGTCCTCAGTGAATGATACACCTTACAAATGATACTATTATTTAAAAAACAAATGCATAAATCACCAAAGGCCCACAGTATAATGTATAATTTGGCCACCACGCCCAAACTACACACAGGTACATTAACAATACCCGCTTACCTTTGGACCTGTCTGACAATGGCTATGAAAATAACAATGCGCAAAACACACAAAATTCATCAGAGTAGACAATCTACAGATGTGGCATTTAACCGATCTGCATTTCAATCAATCCGCCTGGCCTGCAATAACAGATTTTGAGACAATTAAAATTTATTGGTATACTAAGCAACATATCTTATGAAATAAAAACTAAAAATCAATTAAGCTACATCAACTCAACCATTAAACCTTGATCATAGGCGTCAGACACAATTGAATATATTGGGAGCAGCAGCAAAATTGATGGCTATAAATGCAATTGCAGCATGCATAGCAGGTGGACATTGCGGCCCTGGCATGTTTGTCCCTGTAAAGAAAGCCGGGATTCTAGGCCACAATATATTCGAGCCCTCACACAAAAATATCGGGAGCCTGCCCCCCCCCCGGTGCCTATATATGCTGATACAAAAAACACAGTAATACCCCCAAATGACCATGCAGAGTTTTTTAATAAGCAGGGTTTCTAATTAAAAAAAAGGCTGGAATCTGATGCATAGGAACATTAATAAGACTGAGAGAGATTTATCAGAATTACTTGGTAAGGTTAAAGAGGATTCACAGTTACTGGTGCTCAAGAAAACTAAATTCTGCTGTAGCAGAAATACTGTGGGATTTAAGATATATATATATATATATATATATATATATATATATATATATATATATATATATATATATATACTTCTGAATCAATGACGTCATGCGCAAAACAGGTACATAGATAAACATATTAATTATTCCCTGACTATGACGAGGATGATTCCAACAGAGATAAACTTGATGTATCTTCTTTAATTACTGTCATGAGTAATGAGGACCTGACTGCAACGATTCAAATAACAAGCGCCATGTGGACAATGCCAACGGTTTATCGCCCTGGCAATGTCGCGTCGTAAGACGAAACGAAACAAGAGAAAAGCCGCACAGCCATTGAAGACCAGTGGAGTGAGACGGCCATCATATCTCTGACAGTGGCTGCTATCTCTAGGACATCAGGGCCAGTCAACGCTGCCCTGCCATATGAGAGCAAGGTGAAGGCCACAGTCAATGGCCGGCGTCCAATGTGGTCACTACCCAGCACTTGTAAGGACATGCCCCGGCAAATGAAGGAAACACACTCACTAATGAACACATCATGTTATGTTATTGCTACTGTTGTTGGCCATTCCTGTTCATTATTAGGACCATAATATAATATGTCACACCAGATGCTGTGCGAAACGGTGCAGCTCCACTATCTCTCGAGACAGACGGATGCCAGTGAATATAATATTATGTGATCTAGATGTCACCATTATCATTCTTACGTGCATTTTAATGGGCTGATTTTATATTTAAATTAATCATAGTATATATTATGTTATTGTTTCTATGTTTTAAATGATTATGGTCAGTATCTACATCTATGTAAGTGATTTTGGTATGTAGCATATTATCTATGTAGTGTGACTGCGGTTTGTAGCATATTACCTATGTCATAGTGAATGTGGTCTCGCGCATATTATCTATATAGTGTGACTGTGGTCTGTAGCATAATGTAATGTGACTGTGGTCTGTCGCATATTATCTATGTCACAGTGAGTGTGGTCTGTAGCATATTATCTATGTCACAGTGAGTGTGATCAGTAGCATATTATCTATGTCATAGTGACTGTGGTATATAGCATATTATCTATGACGTAGTGAGTGTGGTCTGTAGCATATTATCTATGTAGTGTGACTGCGGTCTGTAGCATATTATCTATGTTGTAGTGACTGTGGTCTGTATCATATTATCTATGTTGTAGTGACTGTGGTCTGTATCATATTATCTATGTGAAAGTGACTGTGGTCTGTAGCATATTATCTATGTCATAATGACTGTAGTCTGTAGCATATTATCTTTGTGGCATGGTCTGTAGCATATAATTTATAGTATGACCAAATCTAAACTACACTATGCAATTGCATCATTCGATCTGCAACTTAGCATACTTGATGGGTGTGCTGCATAGTTAATAAATTTAGTCCACCAAGTGATAGTTGTTATTAACTTGTTAGTAACTAATACCAAGTGATAGTTGTTATTAACTTGTTAGTAACTAATACCAAGTGATAGTTGTTATTAACTTGTTAGTAACTAATACCAAGTGATAGTTGTTATTAACTTGTTAGTAACTAATACCAAGTGCAACAAGACACACAGACAGCACATTCCAGTCCCTCATAACTAATGTTCTGTGCTCAAAACCATCAGCGAAGTTGAAGGTTTTTTCCGGGAGCAAAGCATATCCATCACTATATGCCAGTGCACTCGTCTTTTTCCCATACATTAATGTCTCATACTAGAGCACAGGGGCGTGGTTATAACAATAATGATTTGACACTACACATTTTACATGAAAAAGATATGTTTTGAGACAGATACACTTTTTTCAGCACAGACAGTCAGAAAGCGTGACAAATGAGAGGTAGAGACTTGACAGAAGGAGCACTGTAACTGATCCAGATCTATCAATCTTGGTCTTCACAAACAGGTCTTAGATTGAGACTAAGCAGTTCATAACAACATATATTTATATAAGTAGTTCATAACAACATAATATAAGTAGTTGTAGTTCATAACAAAATAATAGTTCATAACAACATATACACGCACACGGTTAATCAGTGTTGTTGTGCCAAAATAATTAGCTACAAAAACAACACAAAATGTTTAAAATCACCAAGGAAGGTTGGAAAACCAATGGGACTGGACAACCAAGAGGTTCTGGACAACTAGAGGATTGGACAAGGGAGAACGAACAACCAAGAGAGAATTGACAACCAAGGGGGGATTGACAAATAAAAGGGGGACTGGACAAACAAGGTGAATGGACAAACAAGGTGAATGGACAACCAAGACTTTCGAATTGGGTAATTCATCCGGATAATATTCCCAGGCACGGCAATGACAGCGTTCTTGAACATTCACCAATACTAAATATAGGAAATTAAGAGTTTGTCAACAAGCCTGCCCCTGGGCAGTGTACGGGTCACATCACAAGTGCCACTTTGCCACACTGGCTGATTTTAAAATAACTTATTAAATAAGGATTTTATTACATGTACTAAACATAATATTTCTCTTAAATTTGAAAGTGTAATTAGTTGGTTAATAACATCTTTTTAGCATAAATATGTTTAGATATTGTTATTACTGACATTTTCACCTGTAAAAGTTTTTAAATGTTGTCAATATTAATTTTATGTTCCATCTGTGATTCTGTGACCATTGATAGTTTTTGTTTACATGTCGCAAAGTTGAAACCTGGTCTGTATTTTGCAGGGGATATATACGTGCGTAAATGTTTAAATATTAATAAAACATTAATTTTATTTTTCTTCCATTATACTTATAAACCTATAATAATGAGTATTCAGTACTGCTAAGCTTGGTGCAATCACGCCATACATAGAGATACAGACCACCACTTCGAGTCGAGACTTCGAGTCCGCTATAGGTTAGACATTTACACCAGGTAGAACGGACCAACGGCTTTTAGTGTCTCTTCCGAAAGACACAGGGGGTGATGAAATGTGGGGTGATTTTCAAGAAACTGTCAAATTTATGTTGAAACATCAGTAGAACCGAACCCTGGTCATCTTCTGGTCAACAAAAACAAATGACCACTCGTTTTGAAAGTTTCGTAAACATGTAAACTTGCTATAAACAAAGCTTGATGAATCACATTTCTCAAGCAATGATGTGCACTGTGCATCATTTTCAACAAGGCAAGGAGAAAAAACCATCACCACTGCCAACAGATTTGTTATGTGCAAACTGGTAATTCCAAGTTAAGATGGCACGTTTTACCAAAATTACCAGTGCACCAAAATTGTTGACTGCATTGCGTAGTAGTATGTCTGAACTTCATAAAACAACATAAATATTACAATTTTCACCTCATTTGTTGTGGTTGTTGTACAAACAAGTTGACTGGTCAGAAACCATTTTTTTTTCAACACTGCATCCATATTTAATGTAAAATTATTATACAAGTGGTTTATTAAAAATTATAAAACAAATTTGATCATCCTCAACAGAGCAGAGTTTTGTGTGTGTGTGTGTGTGTGTGTGTGTGTGTGTGTGTGTGTGTGTGTGTGTGTGTGTGTGTGTGTGTGTGTGTGTGTGTGTGTGTGTGTGTGTGTGTGTGTGTGTGTGTGTGTGTGTGTGTGTGTGTGTGTGTGTGTGTGTGTGTGTGTGTGTGTGTGTGTATATATATATGGACGTGGCATGCTGCTGAATCTGTTTTGACCCTAGAGAAATATATATATATAATATTATATATATATATAAAACAGGTTTTCGTCATCCTAAAAAATTACTACTGGATTCTCTTCAGTATTAATTAATATAGAATGCTGCACACAAGACATCAGGTTAACATAATCCAAAGAGAATCAAAGAGAATGAGAATAAAAATCGTTAAACACAATTGAAATAAACATGCAGATTTGTGCCTCGTCCATAACGCTGGAATTACCCAAAAGTTAATATATTCATTTATTTTATTTTAAACAATCTGGAAAGGAAAACATGTTCATGCCCATTCAAGTTTAGGCAACAACCGTATGTAAGCAGGCCCTTACCCAGGGACCCGTCTGCCGGTCTTAAAGACGGGTAAATGTCTGACGACGACGGGTAAAATAAAAATAAAAGACGGGTTTTTCTTTTTACAAGATGAGATTTTTTCTTAATAAAATTGTTTGAACTGTCTTATTGACTCTTAGCGCATGCGTTCGTTATTCGACAAATGTTGTCGGTGGAAGAATAGCAAATACCGCCGATCTATAAAACTATATATTTTTAACCTTGACATCATTGGAAAATGATACTGCAGATGATCTCTATTTATTGTAAACGTGTACGTCATTTGTTGGGAAACACATTTCTATGGCCTTTCTCAGTGCCTGTCCATTGGCACTCTCATTTGAAAAAACAATCCTGTGACCCGGATGTTGTGGTTAGAGTTCAACATGTGACCCGGATGTTGTGGTTAGAGTTCAACATGTGACCCAGATGTTGTGGTTAGAGTTCAACATGTGACCCGGATGTCGTGGTTAGAGTTCAACATGGCACCTGCCAAGCGAGAGTGAGTAAAAAGATGTGATACGTCAACGTAAAAGTTCACGAAAATCAATGCCTTTTTCGTAAACGTGAATAAAAGCAGCATTTCTGCGATTGTCCCTGAACTGTCCGAGTCAGTATCCTTTGTTACGTTGGTAGAGATCCATAATGTTGACGTGCCTGCGACTAGTAACCAAAATGCTACTGTATTGTCGCCCACTGCTGGCACTCTGCGATGGCCAAGCGCGATCGCGGTTGACTTCGAAATTGAGTCTGATTTGGGCTCCGATTCACACTCATAATCTGCGTGTAGGCCCTACTATCAGCAGTTTCCCGGTTGCTGAAAGAAAACTAAAATGGCAGGCAAACCACGAACGATTAGGCTGTGCTCAGTCTAGTAAATTCATATAATTTTTTGTCTGATAGTGGTAGGCAATACTGAATCTGGATGATTGCTGTTTTATCAAAGAAGTAATGTTTCAATGTATTACTTTCAAATCTTCTATTTTTATTTGTTGTATTGCTTTACTTTTAGTGTCAAGCAGTTGATTTTGCGTGTGATTGTAATCATATTTGTTCATATTAGACATATTTGCATGCATGTACTTAAATTCTTAAGATGCTTCAAACATCACTTCCAAGTTTATATATTTAAAATAAAGTTTTAAGTTACTTTTTCATAAACCTTCATGTGTTGGCTCTTCTTCTATTAGTATTACTGTGCAAGTGTTAACACCAACCTCGCTGCATAGCTAGTAAGGCTCGATTGGGCCAATAATGGCTAAACTGGACTTGGCCTGCCATTGAACAAACCTAATTCGGCCAATAATGGCTGTCATTTCACATTTGCTCAACTTGTATTGGCTTACCAGCGCAAAAACCAAATGGGCCAATAATGGCTGTCATTATATCAACCAGAATTGGCTTGCCAGTGAAAACAAATCAATTGGGTCAATAATTGCTGTCATAGACGCGAACAGCTTCCATGGAATCAGTTAGCGGGTTAATGGTTACATTTTAGAATGTTCAAGACTGGCAAAATTTTATTTCTGGCGAAGGGCCTGAATGTAAGGGGATTCTACATGCTATGTCACGGATTCATTCACTTCAAACAAGTACAGCATCTAGAGCAGAGGGTGCTCTAAAACTTTGAATTTGCAAACACAATATTTTAACTGAGACTGAGAGTGCCTAAAGTTGTCTTCCCTAAAGTGTGCGTACACCCCCCGCTGGGTTTGTACTGAACGCACTGTCTACTACAGACAGTGTCTAGAACCTCAGTCAATAACAGCAGGTCGGGTAACTTTTTATACCTAATGCTATGTACTACCCAGTATATATAATTAAATTACAAATTACAATATGATTATGATTTTGAGAGTCACAAAGTTTTTGCTTATTAATCATTATTGGTTATGTGTTGTGTGTGCATGCTTGTGTGCATGCTTGTGTGATAGTAAAGCGTGTGATGTCATAACATTAGCTCGAGAACGGTTGTTTGGGTACAGAAAGTGTTTTGAGAATCGCTGCCGTGAGCAGTTTCTGACAAAACAACAGGCAACACACAAATACAATTTACTGATTTAGGCCAAGTGAAAAATAAACATGGTCATTCGCTTCTTGACAGCTGCCTTCTTTTTATTATTTACTATTTAAATAAATAATTATAGAGCGTCTTTAAATCAGCCACAGTGATCACCTGAGATATGGTGGCCATCTTCAAAAAAATAGTAAAACAAAATCATGCTAAATAATAAGGGTTTCCTTCTTCCTTTTTTAAAAAGTCCTGACTATATACACTGTACTAGTTTTGTTTTTTACTTGGTCTCAGCTAGACACTATTTAGCATTGATTGGGACAAGACCACCATTATCTAGATTATTGCCTTAAAAAACCAATATGATAGTCTGTCATATGAGCCCAAACAAAATAAGTAGTTGTAATTTCTCAACAAATATCACCTAAGTGATTTACATTTTATCAGTGAAGACTACAGCTGGAACTACTTATCGATTATGAACTGCCTAACCCCTTTTGTTTTGGTGTGCTGCCGAGCTTGGGTCTCCCGAGGATTTTAGCACAACAGAAGTATTTTATGCATTATATTATTATATTACTGTCATAATTATTTATGTTTTTCATATTTAATAGTAAACGCAGAACTAGTGTGAATTATAATCTCAGCACCTAAGTCGTGCATTATAAATTGTTATAAATGGATAACACAGTTGGACCACCACGAAACATATACTGATGTAGCCAACTAGCCACAGATTGACATTCATTTTGAACACATCCATGCTGCATATTTACTTACTACCAGTCTACTGTGAAAGTAAGGGCTGTGAGCAGTTTACGCAATCAAATGTGACACAGTAACTGCAACTTGTGCAAGAAGATCTGTTTTTAAATTAGTCAAATTTTGTTCTTAGCACATCATATGAATTTTGAAGCGAAACAAAAGTCATAGTTTTGGGGCTGGTCAAATCTCAGTTTTCCTGGTGGCGGACATATTGACCAAAGTGCTGACACTTGATGACTAGGCAACCAATAAGTGCCTAGCAGTTCTTGGAAATGGGTGCAGCTGAGACTTCTGCTGTGACCAATAAGTGTCTTCGACTGAGATAGAAGGGCCGACACATATATACAGAAGCAACACAAATTCTCAATGAAGCAAACTGGTAAGTCAGAACGGGAGAAGTTGAGTTGAGTTTAGGTGCAAACAGCATGGATATATCCTATTAGCAAGTGTAGGACTAGGTGTTTACACATTGATTTTCATTTGGAGAGCAAATATTGCCAGTTACATAAGGGTTATCTAACAGTACAGTGCAGCCCATGAAATAAAGATGATGTGTGTTCAACAAGGTTTTCCTAGTAAAATAAACCAGTGGCGTGATATTCTTGATTGTTGTTGCAACTGGTTATGTTTTATTAAATCAAGATAATAGGTGCATAGGACCAAAACCGTGACTTTTCTTTCGCTTTAAGTTCTCACAAGAACAGGTTAAACAGAGCATGTAGCGTTCGCATTTGACTATGTTCTTGTACTGTATGCACAGCCAAATCTGGGGGAAAATACCTGGAAATTGGGGGCCCATAATAATACTGAAGAAGAACACAGATTAGTATTTATGGACTGTTTTAGACAAAGGTTTCATAAGCACTCTCATAAAGTGGAAATGTGTTTATTTATTATAGAAACTATAGTCATCCTAGACCTAGCCCAGAAAAGAAGCTACATTGGTAATACCTACCAATGTAGCTTCTTTTCTGGGCTAGGTCTAGGATGACTATAGTTTCTATAATAAATAAAAAAAATTCTACTTTATGAGAGTGCTTATGAAACCTTTGTCTAAAACAGTCCATAAATACTAATCTGTGTTCTTCTTCAGTATTATTATGGGCCCCCAATATCCAGTTCTGCTAGCTGGCATCACTTTTATGTAGCTGAAAATAGCTTGTATCCAGTGACCCATTTTTGGATCACTGATGGGACCCGTGCATCACATGGTTGCGGAAACAGCCAAAATACTTAGTATGTAGAAAATCTGACCAAGCATGTTGACCTTCATATCAACCAACAGCCTTCTTTACATCATGGGTGTGAAAAAAATTATTCAGATGCTTCCCTAAATCTACGGCGGTAAGTTTTTGGTTGCAAATACGTGTCAAAACATAGATATAATCGATGGAAGAATTTGAAAAGAAGAAATATGCATTGTAACATAATTACTTAGCTTTCAAATGATATGCATATTATTGAGGTTTATCAGGAAAACGCTGAAAAAATTACCTGGTGTGCACTAATTTGTTATGTTTTGGCGTTCAGAAGCCGCCATCGGTGGCTTTGCGTGAACAAATATTTTGAAGACCCCTTCGTCATATCATAATCCGTTGACATCCATATTTCTACAATGTTTTGTTGATAAAAGTTATTATACATGTATTATTTTTGTCTATGCATAAATATTTTTATGTTAGAAAATATGAAAAGTTAATTTTTACAAGATGATTTGACAGTGTCAATGGTGTAATTTGCAATACTGGAATCTTAAATCTTTTCGAAGAATCGTAATCCGAGCAATCCACATTTCAACAATTAATTGATCTGGCACATTTTGTTTATAACATTCATTATATATGAATTGTTGTTGTTTGTGCATCAGTATTAACTAATTGTTATATCATAAATTAAATTTTTTTGGGTAGTATACCTTTTTTTTACTGGTGATATAATTTGTAAATTGTAACACCTGGTGTGAGTAGTGCAGTATTTCTAAGGTATGCATTGATAATTAATACTTCATTATGTATAACAAAATAATTGTTATGTATTTGTATTTCATAAGTGAATATTCAAAGATTCTGGGGCTGAAGAATAAGGATGGAATAATAAAGATAAGTCATCATCTGATATTGTTCTATATAATTACTTAATTGAATTTTATACTGTTGAAATATTTTTGAAAGTAACTGTAATTGTCATTTTGTGGTAGAATGTCTTGGAGCAAGGTTTACCATCAGTTTGCGTGATTCTGACAATCATTACATTGTTATAAAAAAGTAATATCAATGTTGTGTGCACCAAGAACAGTGTGGTAACGATATACTGAGAATAAATTGGAGGAATATGCAGAAATACACTATTATAATTATTTATTATCCTTTCCGAATGGAAGCTCTCAAGCTAAAGTTGATGCCAGAGTGGTGCTCAATATTACTTTTCATGAAATTATGAACATTTCTACAGTGCACCAGCATAAATGCGTGCGTGTACTTTTCGACATTGCCTTTTTATGAAACTATATGCTGTTGCTGCACTCTTGGAATATGTTATATAAATTAAACATGGAATCTCTCACGACAGTTTAAAAATGCTATTTCTTCACATACTCAAAATGCATTGTAAGGTCATGTAAAAAATTGGGAATTACAATGTCACATAGCATTAAAGTAATTATTTGACAATTTTCATGCCCATTTCCTAATTAATTACAACTACATTAACAAGGCCCAGGTCACATAGTATATATAAGCTGATATAGTGATACATTTTAACCCCAACAAATTTAGGTTTGTAGGTCAATTAATTAGGTCATCAAAAATATAGATTTACCCGGTCACATAATATCGAAGTCAATACATTGACAATTTCCATCCCCTAAAAGTTTAGTAAGCCCATTTACTAATTAATTACAACCAAGTAATAACATTACTCCCTGTAAATAAGTCAAAAGTGAAATGTGGGTCAACTCATTAGGTCATGTCTAGGTCAAATAATATCAACATTCGTTTGTGGGTCACACACCTTTTTACTTCACATAAATATGTTCAATACATCAAAAACTATTTCTATTTGCATATCAATAAAATAGTCCTCAGCATTCCGGGTCACACGAAATGGACTCAAATTCAAAGTTAACTAACTTTGGAAATAATGAAGATATTAAAAAAATTCCAAAGTGTTATAAACTTCTTAGGACACCGTATTTCGTGGAACCATTTAAAGGATCACCTGATTGATTTGAAATTGTTTTTAAATACCTAACATTGGCATGTCTCCACAATTATCCAGCATGCAAGATGCGATGCCGATGCCAATCAATCATGGTTGTGGCTTGTAAACAAACTATTCCAAACCTACTCGGCTGTGTTCGTCTGGACTATTTCCGCCACGCACCAGCAAACGAATAGCATTATTAGGCGGTGTTGACAACGCATTTCAGTACGAAATGCTCAGATTGACACATTTAAATTATGCCTTTATCAACCGAAGCGCCAAACCCATTCATTCAGCCAGACAGACAGATATATCTACATTTTGTCGTTTCGACTTGCTAATGTGCGCCATAATCCGCAGTTTGATATGTCAGCATTCCTACGAGATTGTGGTCAAGGAGCGAGCAATTTATCGCGTTAACAAGCCACAGACGCCGATATTAGAACGACACATAAAATGACCGCTCAGGTCAGATATCTTGTTGATGAACGACATTGCCTACCTGCTGGCCTTAGCTCTTTCGGTGGAAGCTGCCGCGAATTGCCCTCGTCCGTCATTGCTGAACGACTCTTCGAACCATAGGTTACTCGACGGTCGAACAAGCGGTAAAATCCTCGGTACTAATCCACGCAGAATTTCGGATGTAGTTTCAGTGGCGATTTTGCGCCGCCAAACTCATTATTGGATCGAACACAGTTCGTCTTTTCCTAGCGGCTGGATTCAGGCTGCCGCGTCCTGGCTGGCCTGCTAAATTTACATCGGGCAAACAGAAATGGAAGTGCAGGCTATTTTTAAACGCACTCCCGACGTTAATGGGGTCAGGCCACGAATAGATGACCGCCCGGCGCACGCGTGTCACCGCGGGGAGACGTTCGGTGAACAAACAGACCGGGAGGGCAGTCTAGTTAATTAGTTGGCATCGTTGTGTTAACGCACAGTAATCCGGTGTCTTAAAACCTCGCTTTAATACCAGTAGTTTCCAGAAATGTTAGGTATGGTTGTATGTAATCCAACGTATATTATGTGTAATTTGACAAACATGTTGACAAATATTTAGGTTTGCAAAAAGTGGCGTATTTAGAGGGAAGCCATTGGGCCATGGCACCCCTTTGACTTAATTTTTTCTCGTATTTTTTTCCGTTGCGCCACTTCATTGTAGCATGGGTAACCAGGCTTGCCCCCCCCCCCCGCTCACCGTTGGCCTTCCCCATTGCGAAATCCTACATACGTCACCTTATGTAGAAATTCCATGTACTGGCATTTTATTGGCAAACCAAGAAAACAAAGTTGTACTTTTTGAGGTAATACATCCGAGTTCACCTACCAACCCCAAACCTCCTTTTTGAGATAAAGTCTTCAACGAAAACATGAAAAAATACGATGACAAGTTTTTGACAACATCGTCGATGAGGTGAAGCAGAGAAGATAGAGGTGGAGGTGGATATGGATGTGGAGGTGGAGGCGGAGGTGGCGGACAGGAATAGCCTTCCACATCCCGTTCTAAGACGGACACCACATAGAAAAAGGAGAAGAGGCAGACCGATGCGAAGATGATTGCGCGAGTGAATTATTACATCTTCTTCCCACGTGGAAGCCACCTCACCAATTCCCCAGTGTCTCCTCTCCTCCCTCTGGATCACTTGTCGCCGTGTCTCTCTGTACTTGCCGCCCAGTCTGTTCTTTCAACGCCTGCGTTTTCCAGACCCAAGGTTTTTAAGATAAGATAAGATAAGATACGTTTTATTACCAAGTAGCAAGTACAAGGAATTTGTAGTGTTGTGGCGTTAGCACAAACATACACTCATGCACCCAATCACACACGGAACTAAACATTACATATCACAATCGTAATACTAAAAACAGTTGAAAACAAGCGAGAGTAATATAATAGGTTGCAAGATTGAAAAATAAAAAAAAATAAAGATTAAAAAAAAAAAAAAAATTAAAAAGGCGACATTGCATCTACCTACCAGAGGCAAGCCATTTATGATGGCTCTCCGTTTAAAAATCTCAGCGCTTGAGGATAGAAACTATTGTTAAATCGCGTCGTTTTAGTTTTTATGCTACGGTAGCGCTTACCGGAGGGAAGGAGTTCAAAGAGATGGTTGGCTGGATGATATTCGTCTTGTACAATGCGCTTGGATTTGCGCAAACTGCGAGATAGATAAAGAGATCTGATGGACGGCATATTTAACCCGATTAGTTTAGAGGCGTACTTGACGACTGATTCAATTTGATTAATTTCATCTTGGCTGGCGCGACCAAACCAGACAGTGATAGAAAATGACAAGACACTTTCAATAACTGCGCGGTAGAAACGTGTTAATATTGCTTGAGATAAGCCGAATCGTTTGAGGTGTCTAAGGAAGTACATGCGTTTTTGTGCTTTTTTAATGATGCCAATCGTGTTATTACACCAGGAAAGATCTTTAGAAATAGTCGAACCCAAAAATGTTACAGAGTCGGCTTGTAAAACTTCAGTACCGTCAATGACAAGGGGGTGGATGGGTGTTTTCTTTTTGCGAAAATCAATGATCATTTCCTTCGTTTTGGATATGTTTAGTACCAGGTTGTTGTTCTTACACCAGCCGACCAGTCTTTGAACTTCCTCTCTATACACAGACTCGTTAGCATTGTTGACACAGCCAATTACAGTGGTGTCATCCGAGAACTTAACCACGCGAACAGATTGGTTACCAGATACACAGTCGTTTGTAAAGAGAGTGAAAAGGAAAGGAGAAAGCACGCAGCCTTGTGGGGCACCAGTGTTAAGAATAACAGTTTTGGAGAGAGAGTTTTTGACCTTGACAGATTGAGGCCTGTGAAGAAGAAAGTTGAGAGTCCAGTGACATATGGCAGGATGCACATTCAGAGATACAAGTTTATCAAACAACTTCACAGGAATTATGGTGTTAAAGGCCGAGCTAAAGTCCATGAAAAGAATCCTCGCATAAGTGCTCGGTTGTTCCAGGTGATTCATAACATAATGTAAACCTAAGGCAACTGCATCGTCCACAGATCTGTTAGTTTGATAAGCAAACTGGTGAGGATCCAATAGACCGGCCGTGGAAGATTTCAGATAACGGAGCATAATATGTTCGAAAACTTTCATCGCAACTGAGGTAAGTGCCACTGGACGGTAATCGTTCATGGTAGAGACTTTAGCCTTCTTGGGAATAGGTATAATCACAGAAGTTTTAAAACACGTTGGAACTATGCACTGTTGTAAAGATGAATTGTAGATGTCAGCGAATACTGGAGCAAGCTGATCGGCACAATTCTTGAATGTATATGATGAGATGTTATCAGGACCCGAAGCCTTGCGCGTACTCAGTCGCTTGAACAATGTCCGCACGTCAGCAACGTTAACGGTGAAAGGCGGCGACAGCGGAGTGTCTGTGGGTAGGGGGCGCTGTTCCGGCGATGTGTTTAACTTGTCAAATCTGCTGTAGAAGTCGTTTAGTTGGTCGGGGAAGGACGGATCGGCGTTGTAAATGGCTGAAGCGCTTGGTTTATACTGTGTATACGCGCGCTCGCACGCACGCACGCACGCACGCACGCACGCACGCTCGCACGCACCTACATAAATAAAATTTATCCTTATCCTTATCCTACACACACACACATCCCTATTTCCGCATTTCTCGCCTCCTTCTACCACCCTCTTCTGCTTTTTATATTCTCCTTGTAAATCTGTCTTCATCCGCCGCAGTTTGTTCCCAACTAACTTCATCTTCATGTGTTCCTTTATTCAAACCTCTTCTCACAATTTAACTACCCTCCCTCTGTCATCCCGCATCATTACATGAACCCGGTTACCTGTTCCCAGTTACATGTAGCGTGTGCTAGTGTTTCCAAACCCACACCCACGGCACAGTGTTCCATCAAATAAGTCTCCACCTTCCTCTCCCACAGGATTCCTCCCATTTTTTTCAACTCCTGTCACCATCTTCGTACATGTACGTGCGTGCGTGCGTGCATGTACGTGCGTGCGTGCAGGTCTCAGTCAGTTAGTATGTATGTACATGCATGTATGTATGTATGTATGTATGTATGTATGTATGTATGTATGTATGTATGTATGTATGTATGTATGTATGTATGTATGTATGTATGTATGTATGTATGTATGTATGTATGTATGTATATATGTATGTAATACTATGTGTGTGCGCGCGTACGTGTGTGCGTGCGCGTACGTTCGTCAGTCAGTACCTCTTCCCAATCTCTGCACACTACTGCACCAATCGGTTAAGTTCTGTCCACTTAAATCCATTTTATACAGAATAAGTTTTGAACTACTGCTGCTGTCTCTGGCTACGAGGACTCCCGGGTCCCGTTGTGGTCAGCACTGTTTTGGATAGAAGGAACTTTGCATTTATGGAACAGTTTCAACTGTTTAAAAAAGTTCCAACACGCTCCTTATAGCGAGCGTACAATACGTGCAGAAATCGTATCTGACCCCAACATAACCAACGTTACCATTGCAATTTAATGCAATCACACGCTGGTCTACGTGGACGGCATGCCCGTCTACGTGGGAGACTTGCCCGTCTACGAGGGAGACTTGCCCGTCTACGTGGACGGCAGGAGCGTCAACGCGGGCGACATGCCCGTCTACGTGGACGGCAGGAGCGTCAACGTGGGAGACTTGCCCGTCTACGTGGACGGCAGGAGCGTCAACGTGGGAGACATGCCCGTCTACGTGGACGGCAGGAGCGTCAACGTGGGAGACTTGCCCGTCTACGTGGACGGCAGGAGCGTCAACGTGGGAGACTTGCCCGTCTACGTGGACGGCAGGAGCGTCAACGCGGGCGAAATGTCTGTCTACGTGAGTAACGTAACTATTGGTACCCGTTTCGGTGATCGATATGCCCGTCTACATGGGCGAAATGCCTGCTGCGTGGGCGACATGCCCGCGCTTGCGTAGGCGACATGTCTGTTTGCGTGGGCGACATGCCTGTTTGCGTGGGCGACATGCCTGTTTGCGTGGGCGACATGCCTGTTTGCGTGGGCGACATGCCGTGGGACGTTAAGAGATTGAGTTCCCGTGCAAGTTGGGAGCAATAACATCTTTGTTGACGAAGGGATTTCTTTCATCCAAATATGTGCGTGCGTGCGTGCGTGCGTGCGTGCGTGCGTGCGTGCGTGCGTGCGTGCGTGCGTGCGTGCGTGCGTGCGTGCGTGCGTGCGTGCGTGCGTGCGTGCGTGCGCGCACACAGTCTTTTGTTTACTGACAGCAGTAAGTATTCATACCAGTGGGGACCAGTCTTACCCTATTGTTTCACATGGCATTATATCCGCATTGTCTCATATTTGTTTCAGAACACATTTTTAGGCAATGTCTCACAGCACATGCAAGTAGTTCTGATTACAGCCAGCCAGCCAGTCAAATTTGTATTGCTGAAGCTGTCACACCTATACGGTCACATACTCACACCTATACGGTCACATACTCACACCTATACGGTCACATACTCACACCTATACGGTCACATACTAGATAGTTGTGAAAACTGGCCACACTCACCAGGTTCACCAGGAGAAGAGAATACCTGGCTACAGAGAGGGGTGGATATCTAAACGAATAGTCTTCGCGCAGTAATTGCAGCATTTCTGAATGCTTCCCAGAGACGTCGACATGGCGACACTAGCCCGGCGAGAACCATGGAAAGACACGACCGTAAGATCCGGGGTTGATTTTGTAAACACTTATAATTATCAACCCGTCCTCGTGGTTTTGAAAAGAGGGGTTCGGACGTTTACAATCAGCCGGGCATTTATAGGATGATTCTGAAAAACAAATTCTCTCAAAAAGTGGGTTCATTCGAACCCCCCCCCCCGCCCGAGAGCGGGGATGAATTACGCTCGACATGTTAATAACAGGATAGCAATTTCAAAAGCCCCATACTTGTGGACCAGGGTTGGTACTGTTTTCACCCTTGCGGATCCAACCGAATGAAAAGTTGAATTGAACGTTTAGGATCTTGGAGGGGGGGGGGGTGGCAAAATAAGCTTGTTCAACCATTTTTTTTCATGCTTCCACGTGGTGGCGCAACACATTGTATACAAAATAGGGTTATGACAAAGCCAAATGGAGGGGAGACATTGCCCGGTGGCCCACCTATATACGCCAGTGCCAACCAGTTAATATGCATACTGACTGGTATCCGTTTTTCAGTCGTATACGGTGAATAAAAAAGCAGAAAATAATGTGTTTGTCCGGGACACAAATAAACCACAGATCTATGTATAAACCAAATGCCTCCAGTTATTGCTAAATATACTGCACATGTTATCAATTTCTAACCCGTCTCAGTTTCTATTTACAGTCAATCAATCGTAACTGCACATTTATTCGCTGCTGAACCCAGCAAGCAATTACACTGCGTGGTCTTAATATTCCTCTACATCGTTTACGGATTCCGAATCTGACAAAAGTGGAATACTGTTATCCCACGATACTTAATAAATAGTTGTCGCAGTGTCGTCGGTCATGACAGATGTCGTTAGTGTCACTTAATATCACAACTATGCAAGCGTATTTATGAATAGCAGATATATATATATATTATATTACAGTGAAAGTTCAGAGCTGACGTCATTGCATCGCCCCTGACAACCGTGTCTTTTCCCGTCTGGCGTCCTTTTCGAGTTCTCGTGACGTAATCATTCTCACAGAAAGGCTGGGCCTTACTGTTGATGCAATATTTTTTCAAATATTAAGAGCAAGATATTTTTCCTTTATTATGGAAGTCATGCGCATGCACGCTATTTGGTTTTGTGGACCTAGAAAAGGCGTTTGACACATACAGTGTCAACATAATTACCATTTGTTGTTATAAATCGGATGGAGGTTGAAGAGGCAGATGTTAGAATGGTGGAAGCAATGTAAAAGGAGCCAACGGCGGTGGTGGGAGTTGAGGGAAAGACTTCAACACATGCAGTTTGGAGTGGGAGCAGGCCTTAGACAGGGAAGTGCCTTGAGCCCCCTGTTTTTCATTATGGTGATGAACCCAGGGGCGGATCTAGGCTTGTTGGCAGGGGGGGTGTCAGCCAGTCGTTGTCATATGTCATTCTACTTACGAACCGGGGGGGGGGGACACATGTGTCGTTCTACTTACATAAGGGTTAATGTTAGCCGGCTGCTAATACTTCAGTCTTTACATTTACACTAGTTCCGATGTAGGCCTATATACACGCGTTCCTTTACCATAATATTTGCAACGGACACAGGGGTCCCCCCCCGTACCCACTGCTGGAACCTGATCAGTGCAAAAATGTCGGAACAGGAAGAACTGAAGGAGACAGGTCTTCTGTATGTACTATGTTGACGACCTAGCAGTGGTGGCAAATAGCAAGGAAGAACTACAGAATACATCACAAGAATGGAATAACACCTTCAGAAAGCACGGCCTCCGAATTAATTTTGAGAAGATCTCGAAGTAATGTGGACAGGCGAACTAGAGGTGGACTTGCACGTAGTAGTTGATGGAAAAAAACATTAAGCAAGTGGACAGCTTTGTGTACATAGACCATAGAGTTACATCATTAATCACCCCCCTATAAACAAGAGCGACAAGCCAGCTCACTGCAGTGAAGCGGGTGTGGACCACTGGCCGGCATTTCATTGCACGGCAGAAACAGTTGCATCCACTGCATGACACATAGGGTAGTACTGTTTATAGTTTGAACATAGCATGTTAGAAATAGTTGTCTAACATATGTAAGTAAGTAAGTAAGTGAGTAAGTAAGTTAATGTATTTCCTCCTCACCATCATCATTTACAATATAAGGCAAACAAAAGCAATGAAGATGAGGTGGCTACCAGAGAATTATAAACTAGTAGCCAGTGACGATGACACCAGGAACCAATTAACTTGAAGATTTGTCATTGTCATTTGTTCTTAATGGGGCATGGCCACCAGACTGATAAATAATTTGGGTGAGGGTGGTCCCAGCAGTTGTGTTATAAGTGTGGGCAGTTGGGTTGTTCATACATGCATTAGTGTTAAACTCTTCAAGACAAACATCTTGGAGGCTTGCTGGATAAAGTTGTGGGACAACGAATATGGTTATTTCCTGTGTGGCTTACAGCTGTACGAATCAACAGAAGACAGGGTCTAACATCTCGTTATTTTCAGGTAATTTATGTTGCAAATGTTTGTGCTGTGTTATGAATGAATGTAACAGTTTCGAAAATGTTCTGAAATATCAATATATTACAGATAATTTTGTTTTTCTTGGGGGAGCGTACATTAAGTGTTTCCCAGTAGTCACATTGATTGGGTGCAACATAAAATGTTATAGGGGTAGGATTCAGTTTAATAAATAATGTGTGCGTGCATATATGCATATTTGTAACTCTTTTATAAAACTCTACTAGATGTCAGCTCATTAATAAGATTTTTTTTCTTTATTAAGTCATCTGCATTTAATGAGGCTCTCCCCTTTTTGGTCGTCGTTTGCCTTTTCTTCGTTGTATGAACCACTATCATGTAACTCATTCTGTACACATTGCAACATTCATTGCATTTGTTTGACAAACCATGTGAAAGGTTGCCTACTAAAACAATTGACAGCTTAAATGAGAGAGCACATTTCTTTACATGAGGCGTGTCCTTGGGCAAGTTGTAACATTCGAGAGATCTTGATCTGCAGGTGGAAATAGCTGTGATGGAGCAGCTGGGGAATGTGTTGGAAGATGGGAAAAGAATATTTTTGGGACCTTAGAGAAGAATGTCCAACAGGGCTTAATGAGATTTTGACCTGTTGCAGTCATTATCTAATACATGTATAGAGCACTTCAGAAAGTTCAGTTTCGATCATGTTTAGCGGTGCTACTGTCATAGCTAATATGTATTTGATATGCAAGGTGCATGGATAGATTGTGCATTTAATAAGGTATTAGGTATATATAGCTATATAGTAATAATCTCTTATTAGTACTGTATATCTATAGATATATGATGAAGACTGTGTGCTGTACAGTATAAACACTGGGCCTCCAGTGGGTTCTTGCCGTGCAGTAGTATGAATGTCACTGGTCCATGCCGGCATCACTTTATCATGTGTCAACTGATAAGAGCTTAGCCGTCTTGTTTTACTAACGGGTGTTCCATTTATGTCTATGACATAGACGGAACAGTGTGAGAGGGTGGGAGGTATGAGCGACAACATGGAGGAGGGTGGGAGGTATGAGCGACAACATGGAGGAGGGTGGGAGGTATGAGCGACAACATGGAGGAGGGTGGGAGGTATGAGCGACAACATGGAGGAGGGTGGGAGGTATGAGCGACAACATGAAGGAGGGTGGGAAGTATGAGCGACAACATGGAGGAGGGTGGGAGCTATTACGTGGGACACAAAGTTAAAGAAACAGATATATATATATATATATAAATGGAAATGTGTGGTAACAGCTTGTGTATATGTGTTGAGAACACTTTCACTGTCGGGGAGACCGGGGGGGAGCCACAGGCGGCAGGGAACAACTGGGTTCGCAGAATACGTAATTAAAGTGAAACAAGAAGACAAAGTAGATAGGAGAGGAAGACCGAACTTAAGATGGAGGGACAGTGTCAAGAGATATCGAAAGGGCAGATGAGAACAGCCGAGAGTGGGGGTGAATGACAGAAGATCGCGATGGATGGAGAAGAGACAGTAAGTGGTGTGGCCCTCATTCGCAAAGAACAAATGGGGAAGAAGAAGATTATTAAACAAATGTTATATTATGTATGGATTGCAAGGTATATATTACATGGTACATCCACTTTAAGTCAAGTCTCGAGTCATCTCTTTGAATTCCAAGTCAAGCTGCTAGCGTTCACCGTTCAAGCAACAAGTCAAGTCTCACTCATACACATGGCGAATATCAACAATCTAGGTTTCAGTCGTTATCAAGGTGATGAAATGATGTTAGGCAACCATGCAAAACTTACAGTAAACCATGTTTAAATTAACACAAAGTTCTAGTGATCTTAATGATCACATTATGACTAATTTATGACATTAAACGTGACCTAGGAAATGTCAAAGTTCATACAGCTAACAACTGGCTTGTGCTATTACGTTTCTGAACTCACTATCAGACAGCAGACCGGAGTGATTGCTGGTTAATGATTACCAGACTTGTTGGCAAGTGAAGTTTCAAGTCATTGACCTGCAAGTCAAGTCAAGTCTCAATTCAATGACCTGCAAGTCAAGTCAAGTCTCAATTCAATGACCTGCAAGTCAAGTCAAGTCTCAATTCAATGACCTGCAAGTCCAAGTCAAGTATTGAGTTATCCACCTGAATTCCAAGTCAAATCAAAATGTGCGACTCGAAGTCCGACTCGAGTCACCCTCTGTGACTCGAGTCACCCTCTGTGACTCGAGTCACACTCACCCTCTCGAGTCACCCTCTGTGACCCGAACCAACAAGAGCTTTCCAATGGGTAACACACACATGAGCGCATTTAAAAAATACTAACGTAGTTTAATGGCGTTCAGTTTTAAAGTTTTCCTTTCGCTGCCTCGGGTTACCGTACACTAGGTAGGATAATGAACTAGATCCTCCATATCACATAATATCTTCGCCACCCTGCCTTTCGATGCGGGGTGGTTTTCGGTTGCGGGTATTTACACTACAACGGTTGGTTTGACTGCAGTGCACATCAGGGTCGCCATGGTACTGAGCACAGCTTGGCCGAGGGGCCCACTTTACACATGAACTACATACATACAAGCATACACACATACGAAAAACATCAGACCCGTCCTTGGGGTTTCTATGGTACATAATCAGTCGGGGATTTCTGGGACTATTTCTGTAAATGTTACAGTTAAACACAATTCTCTGGGGGGGGGGTGTTCGTTCGAACCCCCTCTGAGGACGAGCATGCATTCTTTATTGTCACGTTCGTCTTCTCGCACTTCTGTCGTTGTACAATACAATGCAATATATGTTTAACAACAACAGACACAAGCAGGTTAAGAGGAGATCAGATTGAAGTTTTTAAGATATTGAATGGGTATGAAAATATTAATAGAAATACGTTTTCTCACTTCAGAAAGAGCATAGTAGAACTAGAGGACATGAGGTAAAATGAGTAAACTCTCATTGTAGATTGGATATCAGGAAGTACTCGTTCTCAAAGAGGACAACAAATTAATGGAACAAATTATCTACGGATTATGTAACTGCTAGCAGCGTGAATATGTTTAAAAACAGGGTTGACACATATCTCAGGAGGGCGGGTTACACGTAGATGAACATTGTTGGACTATCGGTAAACCAATGGCTTCCTTGACCACTTGCCATCTGGGCATTTGGCTTGGATGGCAAATATTGTTATATCTTGTTAAATTTAAAACATTTCGATTGCGTTAAAATCCTCGGGGAACAAAAGGGGTTCTAAAAGGCAGTTTCTAATCGATTAACGATTCCGGTTGTAAACAGTTGGATTGGTACGATTAGGAGCTAAGCGAGTTTAAACCGGTGGGTTTTTAGATTACGGCGAAATGATTCCTACCGACTTAATTAACGCTAATATGGAGTGAGTTCCACTGAATAGTTGCGGCAACTGAGAAAGCTCTAGTTTCAACGTTTGTCTTAACACGCGTTGTCCTGCTTCGTCGGCGCCGACTGCTCGGTCGCCATTAATCGAGGATAGGTCGCCATGTAGTAGTCTCGCTTATCCGACTCTCTCGGCTTCGTGAATCCGCCGAGAATAAGTGATGTGTGCGACAAACGGTGGCACCACAGCGCGGAGCCTGGATAATCGAGACTGAGAAAGCTCTAGTTTCAACGTTTGTCTTAACACGCGTTGTCCTGCTTCGTCGGCGTCGACTGCTCGGTCGCCATTAATCGAGGATAGGTCGCCATGTAGTAGTCTCGCTTATCCGACTCTCTCTCTCGGCTTCGTGAATCCGCCGAGAATAGGTGATGTGTGCGACAAACGGTGGCACCACAGCGCGGAGCCTGGATAATCGAGACTAGCCATGTAGTAGTTAGTAACAGCTGTTTGTGCATTTGAGGGTCTGCCTTCTTAAAGAGAGCTGCCATCTACTGGGAATTCATAGTACCATATTTGCTAGGCGATAACAATCTCATTACCGCTGGGTGGCGACACTATTTATATTGTAATAGCCGCTGAGACAGTGTTTCTAACGTAATAATTATTATTGTATCACCTCCGAACGTGAAGTCGGCTAGTGGCCGCATAAGGGATTTTTTTACGATTACCGTCAGAGGGCTCCACTGCTCGTTGTCAGCACGTTGCTTTTAGATGCATTTTTGATTTACACTACAAATAGAATAACGTGTACAACGGGGGAAGACCTGATCGGTAATTCGGTGCTATAAACAAAGAATGTGACGGTAACACCGCAGACAGGGAGGGAATCTCGGTCATTGTTGTGAAGCACAGGCGCTTCGTCGGATGGGACTGAACATTTCGTCGAGGACATTACCAATAGTCTGAGGGACAGGACAGTAGAAAATAAAGAAGACAATAAATGTAAGTGCATTAACTGGCTTCGCAGATGAGACGGATGGAGATTTAACCATATTTGAAGACGTTATTAGATGAGGGCGATATTGACGGAAATAGGGGAGGTGGGAGGACCGTGCGGCACTGTGTATCGATACAAACGACGCGTTGACTGGAGTGGTTATCTTAAGGATAACAAACACTTTATATATATATATGCTGAAATTATGTTTATTGTACGAAATCACCGATGTTTCAGCGACCTTCCACGACGTCATCAAACGACAACAAGAAAAAAATTATCAATGTATAAAGTTTGTCGTTTTGATAGCATTATGTGACAGTCACCAAATATTTTCATCAGCTTCTGTTGAAGACGGTTTAATACTCCTCGCCCTCCTCCTCTCCTTCGCCCTCGACGGAGTCGACGCCGACCTCTTCGTAATCCTTCTCCAGGGCAGCCAGATCCTCACGGGCCTCGGAGAACTCTCCCTCCTCCATACCCTCTCCGACGTACCAGTGGACGAAGGCACGCTTGGCGTACATCAGATCAAACTTGTGATCAAGACGAGCCCAGGCCTCGGCGATGGCGGTCGTGTTGCTCAACATGCACACGGCACGCTGCACCTTGGCAAGATCTCCGCCGGGCACGACGGTCGGTGGCTGGTAGTTGATGCCCACCTTGAAGCCGGTCGGACACCAGTCGACGAACTGGATGGTGCGCTTCGTCTTGATGGTGGCGATAGCAGCGTTGACATCCTTCGGGACAACATCACCACGATACAGCATGCAGCAGGCCATGTACTTGCCGTGACGCGGGTCACACTTCACCATCTGGTTGGCTGGCTCGAAGCAGGCGTTGGTGATCTCAGCAACCGACAACTGCTCGTGGTAAGCCTTCTCGGCAGAGATAACCGGTGCGTAGGTGGCCAGGGGGAAGTGGATACGTGGGTATGGCACCAAGTTGGTCTGGAACTCGGTCAGATCGACGTTGAGGGCACCATCGAAACGCAGAGAGGCCGTGATGGAGCTGACAATCTGGGCAATCAGACGGTTCAGGTTAGTGTAGGTGGGACGCTCGATGTCCAAGTTGCGACGGCAGATGTCGTAGATGGCCTCGTTGTCAACCATGAAGGCGCAGTCGGAGTGCTCAAGGGTGGTGTGGGTTGTCAGGATCGAGTTGTATGGCTCAACGACGGCAGTGGAAATCTGTGGGGCAGGGTAGATGGCGAACTCGAGCTTTGACTTCTTGCCGTAGTCAACCGACAGACGCTCCATGAGCAGTGACGTGAAGCCAGAGCCGGTGCCACCGCCGAAGCTGTGGAAGATGAGGAAGCCCTGCAGACCGGTGCACTGGTCAGCCAGCTTGCGGATACGGTCAAGCACCAGATCAACGATCTCCTTGCCAATGGTGTAGTGGCCGCGGGCGTAGTTGTTGGCGGCATCCTCCTTGCCGGTGATGAGCTGCTCGGGGTGGAACAGCTGACGGTATGTGCCAGTGCGCACCTCATCTGTAAACAACGACAAATACAAAATTGATGCTGTTAAACTGGTGTGATTTCATAAAACTGGCAGGACGTTTTAAACAAATCGTGTACTTCATAAAAGAAGTAATAATAGATACTATATTTTTTTACAAATCAGAATAAATAAAGTTAAATCGATACTCATTTTTTCTGCTGGAAATATTCTCTATTCTCTCAAGCATTATATAATTAACCTGGTTTCACTCAATAATAAATAGGAAATATATACAATTTAACAATTGCACAGATATTTTTTACCATTATTTACCGCATAAAATTCACCCCAGTACGTACCGACTACGGTTGGCTCGAGGTCGACGAAGACAGCCCTGGGGACGTGTTTGCCTGCGCCAGTCTCGCTGAAGAACGTGTTGAACGAGTCGTCACCACCACCGATCGTCTTGTCACTCGGCATCTGTCCGTCCGGCTGGATGCCATGCTCCAGACAGTACAACTCCCAGCATGCATTGCCGATCTGCACTCCAGCCTGGCCGACGTGGATACTGATACATTCACGCTGAAAACAGACAAATTACTGGTCATACAACAGGACATTATCGACAACAAGTTTAAATTGAATATTTCGTGCGCAGGCTTGAACACATGGCATATCCCCGTAACTAACACCAAATACGTTATTTCATCTAAATATGAGTACCAAACAATAGCTGCCCTATCAAAAATGCAGCCAATAACAACTAGAATGAGTGAGATTACCCACCAGATGTGTCAAAACATATTCAACGTTGTGACATGAACCCCGCGATCAATCTCATCAACAATGCACGTATGACACGCGTGTCTGTTAGTAAGAAATGGCACACTGGCGGCATTTGTTTAGCTTGGGGGTGGTTTCAAAACAATCTCTATAGGTTTAGGAAACAGATTTGATAACTGCGTGGAAATTATTAAACGAGTTGTGTTACAGAACAAATTTAATACGAAATAAATACTGTTATAATCACGCAATACTTGAAAGCAAACTGCAATGACATAAAGTCGCTAATTTTAATAATTATAGAACTTAACTTAATTTATTCATTTAACGAATGAATGTTCTAAGTAACGACAACTGCTCATAATATTATATAGGCGAACACTGAAAACTAAGAAGAGGCGTAGACACTGACGAGTATTCATGGTGCGTTTTGATGCACCCCCTAAAACGACAGTTGACGGTTAGTGATTTGCGCGCGCACGAAGCTCGCATCCTATATCCGACTCATTGAAACGCGATAACGCAGCCGCTGGACTCAATATTATCAGAATATCTGGCGGTTACCAGGCCTCAAAAAAGTATTAGAAAACGGTATGGTACCCCCCGCCCCCCCCTCCGAGTCGTGATTTAGGGACCGTATCCGGCCACGTCGTCAAACGTCTTTGTTCTGGACGACGGTTAGGTCTTGGCTCGAGTGAACAACATGGCGATACCAACTGGCATGTTGGTGCTTACTAAACACGGTTTCAAACGAACCTAGACCGCCCGAACCTATTTGTACGCCGAACCCAATACGAACCAAACACCCAACCGTAGATCGATACTACTGTAAACTGAACTGACCTGATCGATGCAGTTAGCCGTTTTTAAACTTGGTAACCCGGCCCTACAGGTGCAACGACACACGAGGAGGGACCGTTTAGTCCGGTAACAAAATCGTCTCAAAATTTCAACTCGCCATTGAATCAAATGAATTACGACTAAAACTGGTGTAAAATTTACACTAAGACAATATCGCTGTAATCACTTACCATGTTGACTATTTGGTCTTTAGACGATCAACAAAATCGAGGAGGTAGCTTCGGCAAACGGATTCTCGTAACGGATTCTCGAAACGCGCTTCATGGGACGTCGAGAGAACTGTGTTACGTCGTTAAGGCGCGGCCTTCCTTTTATACCCCGTCACGTCGTCAAGGCAGCGAGTCACGCGCCAGAGTCACGTGACCAGGCATCAATGCCGGTAGAGGCGCGCTCGCTGAAAGCGTGTTCATACACGCGTGCGTGAACCGTGGCTGGGGTCGATGCCGCCTGAAATGCCGGGCATGTTTCTACAGATCCTCGTAGTACAATAGGCCTTAATTGCATTTCTACAGCGGCACGTCAAAGCAAAGCGTAGGCTTTCGTGACAGGGGCCGTTCCCAATTGTCGAGATTTACCTGTTCGTACAAAGCGTACTAATTTAAGGGGAAGGGGTTAAGGCCCGCGAATTAATTGAAATAAATGTCAGTGGGGGTGGGGTTATAAAATTAATAGGGCCTACGCTTTGTACATATGATATACGTAAATGTGGACGATTGTGAAAGGTCCCTTATTGCTATTATAAGGTAATTGCTGGTGGTCTGATACATGTTCCAGTTACTAAAAGCCGACTATAGTTTATTATTAACATGACATTGTGATAAACTAAACACTGACAGCTAGTCGTATAAAAAAATCGACAAAATGCCCGTAACAGTTGCATTGTGCAACGTGCGTTAAAATATCAATGACTAGCCATTATACCCAAGCACATAATGTATACACGCATACAGGGACCCATATTATATACCCATTGTTCAGCGCTTAGAACTTCTGCTACATAATTTTATGACCAGCTGTAATTCTATGGAACCCTGTAATTAAGTGGTTTGTCACGGATAACCGCGGGTATAATTTACGCGGGTTTTATCAATTTGTTTGTCAATTAAGAAGGCCTTATTTGGTGCATTTCAGTGCGTTCTCCGTGTGCGGTGCTGTTTTAATTATGTCTTAACTATGTGTTTCAATGCAACAGACAGCTGCCAACTATTCCGCCTGCAGCAGCGAGTCAACAAAATGGTCGGGGGGCAAATTTTTTTCCCCATAATGGGTCCTGGCAAGCAGCGCCTTAGGCGGACATGATTGGCTGCTGAGAATAGTTGACCTCCGAACTCTCTAATTTATAACAGCAATACACGTGTTCAATAGAACCTATGTCAACAATGACACGTGGCTTGAACTTGACCTGTTGAAAATAACGGTAATTTCACTTGCACTTGTTTTGATAAATCAAACAGTTTTTTGTAATTGTACAAAATATAACAAACACATGAAATCAACGTGGATTACTCTTAGAATTGTGCCGCCCGCCATAAAAGCAGGAACAAACTTTCAGTCAATCAATAATTATTTATTACAATCATATAAAACAAACAAAACAAGCCATGAGCACAATATGAGAAGGTATAACAAAAAGTATTGCTAACAATATCACTCGATTAAAAAGATTATGTGCCATGAAAGCTTAGACAACAAGTATTGACTATTTTGAGAAAACAAATAATAGAACTTTATATGCCAAAAAGGCATTCCATGTTTCATGTTTTAATGCCTATAAAGCTAATTAGAGAAAAACCTGGTCTATGTCAACCAAATATTTACAAGAACTTTTCCAAATTATTTTACAGTTTGGGTTAATAAAGTGACTGATCAATTCACTTTTCTGAAACAAAAATAACGAATATTTTACTCGTATTGAGCATGAACTTTATAAACAAATCAACAAGTCTGGTAGCACCAATCTTAAATACAACCTATGCACTATACGTGTGTCTTTATTCACATTTAAAGACAAACCAATAAGGATATAACTAATGTTATTGACCATCTTCATGCAAAATGTAGTTTTGGTCAAATGGCATGTTCACAAAATTATTAAACACTGCAAAATTTGAATTAACTGAACAACTAAGAATAATAATAAACCAAACTCAATGATAAAGAAATTAGAAGTCAATACTGAGTTATGGCAGACTATTAAACTGAACTCACTGCACTTGAATTAAATGATAAACATGCTTGCCAGATGAATAAAGGTGCAATTCCCATAACCATCTATCAGAACCTAGCTTAATGGAGAAAACATTTAGCCTTTTTGAAAAAAAATTGTCAATGTTATCTGTGAAAACATGTTGAATTTAATTATACTAAATAATTTTTTTTTTACCAATAACCACAATTTAGCTGATGATCAACAACATGATGATGACTGTCCAGATAACGAGACTGAAGTTGCGCAGGATAAGCCACTCCATTGCTTCATCCGGTTCAATATTGGGCATCTTATAATTTTTATATAAAAATATATAAATAAATTATAACATTACTGACAATGAATAAACCCATGAATTGGAAAAGTCATATTGATAGAATAGGATAACAATTTTGCTGGAATGGGATGTGAAATACCAAGGCTATGCAGGTTAAGGTTGGATAGGGTCACACATTACTTTACGTGGCTGAATGGGTTTTCCCCAATGAAATGTTGGCCTCCACACAATGTCCAACGTTATCAGGTGCAACACGTCGGCGTTTCTTAGATGAAACATAAATGTGGTCCGTGGTGAAGGTTGATTTACTAGGCCGTCCAGCCCTTAACCGCCTTCGTCCGCCAAGGAGAACCTTTCTTCGTGCCACAGCCAGAGGCTGCACACCAATCTGTGCTGACGCCTGTAATCTTGCTTTGCACCCAAGTCTTCTAGTAGCTGTTGCAGCGCCATTATACTTTCCATAGGTGTGCATAGCACTAACAAGATGAGAGTCGTTGACAATCTTCTTGCTATTGCGGATGAAACATTGGAGTGGCTTCCTAAACAACTCCTTGTTGGATAGGAATTTACTAATGGTGTCATCAGCGAAGTTTTTAATATCAGAGATGAGCTGTTCATCCTCATTCTGCGCAGCTGCAGTCTCGTCATTTGGACAGTCGTCATGTTGTTGCTCATCAGCCACAGTGTTCTCCGCAGCATGGCAGGGAGCCAGACCATCAGGCACTGGATTAGAGACTGTTTCTGGTAGCTGAGCAGAGGTCCTAGCTTGCATGGGTTGGAACCAGTCAGTGGCCACATCTTCTTTGCCTGGAGAGAATAACATATCTTTCAGATCAAATGAATTTAATTTTTTTATCATGATTACTAGCCCCTAAAATATTGACCACGGTAACTCATCCAGGAGAAGTAAAGACCCCACATAGGAGGTAGATGTGTAACTTATCATGAAATCACTAACTCTAATTAGGATAGATAGATCGTTAGTTTGTTTTTGTAAGTTTTGTATTTTTGTTCTGCTTCAGCAGATTTAGATACAACAAATGCTTTATATGACTTGTTTTTTTCACACATGCATTTTTTAAACTTTTGTAAACCAAGGCTTATTGTTGATGTAACTTGTTTTAGAAACTCTTTTAACCGGGCAATGTTTCTGAAATATATTTGTAAATATATGTAAAAACGTATCATAAGCTTGATTGACATCATTTGTATTTAGAACACTTTCCCAGGATTGCTGACTCAATTCATCTGAAAGTGAAGCTAAAGTATCCTCATTTATAGTTGTAATGTACTGAAACTCTTTTACTTTGTTTCTATCTATATTAAACTCATAAAGTGAAAAATTGGTAAGTTTGTGGAAAACTGCCTCACACAGCAAACATTTTATGACATTGTTATTTAACAATTTCTTACACACTAGACATGAGTCTAATTTCATGTGAGTGTTCGCCATTTCTACTATTTTAATCAAGTAATTAACAATAAAGTCAGATAGCATATCAGAGAAATGCATTACAACAAATACATGTGCATAAAATTATATATATATATATATATATTATATATACACACACACACACATATATGAAGGCATGGGGCATACATTTTACTAGTCCCAACATATACAGATGCCTTAATAACCAATATTAATAATGTGAATATTTAATATTAATAATAATATCATTTTTAATTAGGTACATGATAAAAGAAGGATTCATGGTGAAGAAATTGGCTGTTAATTAAATTTACTTTTGTTTATTTAAATAATAATTTGCCATTGGGGTATAAATAATACTAGTAGGTAGCAGGATACATAATTAAAGAATTTTTGAAGTTAATGGAATTAGACTGAACATATTTTTTTGTTAATTTAATTGCAAAGCTTTCGACTTAATTTTAGTATAATTTACCTATAAAAGTAATGCTCCATTGGTGCCATAATATAACATAAATGAAGAAAATATCAAAAAAGAAAAAAACAAAAGTCGGACCCACAAAGCTATAATATATCAATGATTTCCAATACTTCCACATATGAAAAACATTCAGGAAAAGGGCTAACACTCACCTGCAGTGCAGTTATTTCTGAAACATTTAGTTTCAACCAACGCGCCATTTTTGCCACCACAAACGCTGGCAAGAGTTCAGAGGTCAGCAATACTCTGTAGCCAATCACGACCACGCGAGGCACTGCTTGCCAGGACCCATTATGGGGAAAAAAATTTGCGTACGGGGGGTTTGGCGGGGATGCAATAACTGACAGGCCTCGTATTGCCTGTTGTGCTTTTCAAGCTTGACTTAACCCATTTAATTCCGACTATTCAAATAGGCTGGAATTTAGTTCGGAACGTATTTCCCAAAACTTCCTTTGAATCGTGCGTGTTTATAATGTTTACGTCGTGACATCTAAAAAAAAAATCGGTGAACAACTTTTTTTATCGGCGTCGACGAAGTTGATTCACATTAAACAAATGTAAAGAAGCATTGGTTTAATTAAATACGGCATGTTTTTGCAAAGTTAGCATATGTACAAAAGGAAGGTACAGTCAAAGGAAGCTATGTGATACACCTGTTTAAAGAAATTGACAAATATCTAAATATCATCATTAAATTCACACTCATTTCAACTTCACAAGTCATGATTACATTTCACAAACATCAGTTCCTGAAAGCAGTCATCACTGAGGTTGCACCGGTCAGGTCTGAAGATTTCTCCAGCTACACTGATAATGACAGCACAGAAAACCTGGCCTTTATAGAATGACTACTGATGGACCAGTCACATGCAGACAATACATGCATTAAATATTGGCTTTTAAGGTAAACTTCCCATTGAAATAGAAAGACATCACCAAATCAAGATAAAGCCCCCAGTTCAGGCAGCTTAATTATTCTGTATAGTTGCACCATTGCATTGAACGCTAGTGGAAACTCACAGGGGAGTCACAGCTGAGTAAACAATGTGCAAGGAAGCCAAGGGTACTTGTTTCATTGTGCCTTTCCTACAAATCTCATCCAGGATGTCTGTTTGTGACTAGTGATGCTGTGAAGCCTGTGATTGCAGGTCAATGTGCTGGATCTTTATCTCAGACTCGAGATAAAAGTGGTATATTTGACCTGTATTTTAATCAAATACATCAAATACAAGGAGCAAATACAAATATGTCACTTTTGCAATAGGTAAAAACAAATACAAATATGAACTGTGCTGTATTTCAAATACAAATATGTACGTAACCCCATCCTTGGCTATAACCTGTGAATACTCCACTCAACAGTCAGAGCTTGCAAAGAAAGCATCACGTTTTCCAAACATGCATACCATTACAGAAGCATCGAAGGCAATCACTTCACAGTGACTGTCATTCTCGCACCACAGATAGATGTCACACCACTTCGCCCCTGTCAATCCCATCTGGCCCATGCACTGTTCATAGTACTGGTGACTGCGCTGTAGCTGCAGCTTGTCCTCTACAACCTTCAGGTAGCTGACATCACAACAAGATTTAACAACAAGATTGCCATCCCAAACAACAAGTTCCAGATGGCAAGTGGACAAGGAAGCCATTGGCTTATCGAGAGTCCCACAATTTTCTCATCTATGTGTAGCCCGCCCATATCAAATATCAGTCAATTCTATTTTTAAACATATTCCCACTATTAGCATTAACACAATCATTTAGCAGTTTGTTCCATTCATTTATCACTCTATGTGAGAAAGAGTACTTTCTCATATCCAACCTACACTGCTCCTTAACTAATGCTGCTTTGTGTCCTCTGGTTCTACTGCTTTCTTCAAGTTTGAAGAACATATTCCTACCAACATCCTGATAATAATTCACTATTTTAAACACTTCTATTTGGTCTCCTCTTAGTCTCCTGGTCTCTAGTGTTGTCAAACCACATTGTAATAAGCAACTTTCGTAAATAAGATGTCTCAATTCTGGAATAATTTTAGTTGCTCTTCGTTGTATTTTTCTAGCTTGTCTATGTCCTTGAATACAATATTCCAAATGTGGTCTAACTATTTCTTTGTTCAGGGGTACAATTAGCTGTTTCTCCTCATACATGATAGTTCTCCAAATTAGCCCTAGAATTTGATTTCCACATTGCTCTGAAACTTTCATATCAGTAACCTTTCTGAATACTTTTGTGTCATCTGCAAATTTGAGTACTTTGCTAGATATGTCATCTTCCAAATCATTTATTGGTATATTAAAAACAATATAGGACCTAATACTGATCCCTGTGGTACCCCACTCAAAACAGATTTCCAGTTTGAAACCTCACCATCTACTATTACTCTGTCTTCTGTGTGTAAGCCACTTTTATATCCAGTTGATTACATCATCACATCATTACCATGGGCTTTTAGTTTAAGTAACAATCTTTGATGTGGCACTTTATCGAAAGCTTTCTGAAAATCTAAGAAGACAACATCCACTGGTGACCCGTCATCTACCCACTTTGTAATTTCTTCCAAAAATCATAAGAGATTGGTTAGACATGACCTTGCTTTTAAGAACCCATGTCGAGATGTATTTATTAATTTATGTTTCACAAGGAATTCCACAATGTGGTCTCTAATTAATGTTTCGAGTAATTTACATACAACTGATGTTAAACTCACTGGTCTGTAATTTTCTGGCTTGTTCCTCGATCCCTTCTTAAATAGCAGCGAAATGTTTGCTTCTTTCCATTCTGAAGGAACTATTCCTTCCTCTAGTGACAAGTTAAAAAATTTTGCAAGTGGTGTACTAATTTGCTCAACAATTTCCTTAAGCAGTTTTGGTGGTATCCCATCAACTCCAGGTAATTTATTATCTTTCATCTTCTTAATTTACTTTGCTATCATTACAGGAGTTACAAATAACTGCACTAAATGTTCTGATTTATTGCTCTAAACTTTAGTAAATGGAACTGGAAGTGAACTGATATCTTCTGTGGTAAAAACTGAGCTGAAGTACTCATTCAGGACCTTTGCCATTTGAAACCCGTCTGAAATTATGTTTCCACTGTTGTTTTCCAGTGGTCCGACCTTATCTCGAACTTTCTGTTTACTCCTTACATAAGCTTAGAAACTCTTGCTGTAATTTTTTATATTAACTGCCAATTTTTTTTCAAAGGTTCTTTTAGATTTTCTAATTTCAGTTGTAGCTAGGTTAAGTGCCTCTTTGTAATTTGCATAGTCTACATCCTTTCTGGTACACCTATAAACCCTCCACATAGTTTCCTTCAACACTATTTTTGTAACAACTTCTTTTCACAAGTGTTTCTTTCTAGACCGATTTCCTTGTTTTTTCAAGGGAACAAATTTATTGATGATACTCTCAATTTCATATTTTAGAATATTGCAACATTCAATTGCGGTGTTATTCATCAGCATGTTATTCCAATCTAGCTTTGCTAAGTATTTTCTCATATCTTTATAGTTACCTTTGTGGAAGTTTCTCCTATACGTTTTTTTATTTTTACTTTCTGATTTTACATTGATGTCAAAATGTATTTGGTGGTCACTGTTATCCAATGGTTCAAGTATTTTTTACATTGTCCACTAATTCTTTTTGTGATGATAAAACTGTATCTAATACATTTTCTCCCCTGGCTGGTTCTAGCACGTGCTGAGTAAGGAAGCTTTCCTGAATTAAAAATAGAAATTGTTGGTCCTTACCCCCTGTACTCTCTAGAGATTCCCATTGTATGTGTCCATGGTTAAAATTTCCCATTATGATACATTCCCCTTTACTAACTTTCTTTATAGCATTTTGTAATGTTGTGTTATCCTCTTCGTTTATGTTTGGACTTCGGTAAACTAATCCAATAGTTCATTTTGAATTTCCTGAAACTATTTTGCACAAAACAGCTTCATCATAATCTGCTTCCCTTTCCAATTTTATTTCATAAGCCTGAATAGAATCTTTAATATATGAAATAACTCCCCCTCCCCTTCTTCCTATTCGATCTCTCCTAAACATTACGTATCCTGTCAATCATAATTCAGCATTTGTTATGTCTGTGTTGGCCCATGATTCGGTAATACCAATTATGTGAGGGTCAATATCTTCTACCATAATGTTTAATTCGTTTTTCTTATTTGTTCCATTCATTTATTACCTTCTGTGAGAAAGAGTACTTTCTCATGTCCAACCTACACTGTTCCTTAACTAATGCTGCTTTGTGTCCTCTGGTTCCACTGCCTTCTTTAAGTTTGAAGAACATATTCCTATCAACATCCTCATAACCGTTCACTATTTTAAACACTTCTATTTGGTCTCCTCTTAGTCTCCTGGTCTCTAGTGTTGTCAAACCACATTGTAATAAGCGATTTTCGTAATTAAGGTCTCTCAATTCTGGAATCATTTTAGTTGCTCTTCGTTGTATTCTCTCTAGCTTGTCTATGTCCTTCTTATGATACGGCCTCCATGTTTGTATACAATATTCCAAATGTGGTCTAACTATTGGTTTGTACAGGGGTACAATTAGCTGTTTCTCCTTGTACGTGACAGTTCTCCTAATTAGCCCTAGAATTTGATTTCCTTTCGAAGTATCAATCCCACATTGCTCTGAAACTTTCATGTCAGCAATACATGTTACACCTAAGTCCTTTTTTTGTGTATTTCTACATAGTACAGCATCCCCCATTTTATATTCTTCATCCATGTTTCCATGTCCTATGTGTATGCATTTACACTTCCTAAAATTGAATAACATTTGCTATTTTTCTAACCATTTAACTAATTTATTTAGATCATCCTGTAAACTTTGTTTATCTGTATCATTTGTAACCTTTCTGAATACTTTTGTGTCATCTGCAAATTTGAGTAATTTGCTAGATATGTCATCCTCCAAATCATTTATATATATTAAAAACAGTATAGGGCCTAATACTGATTCCTGTGGTACCCCACTCAAAACAGATTTCCACTTTGAAATCTCACCATCTACTATTACTCTGTGTCTTCTGTGTGTAAGCCACTTTTCTATCCAGGTGATTACATCATTGCCTATACCATGGGCTTTTAGTTTAAGTAACAATCTTTGATGTGGCACTTTATCGAAAGCTTTCTGATAATCTAAATAGACAACATCCACTGGTGACCCGTCATCAACCCACTTTGTAATTTCTTCCAAAAAAATATAAGAGATTAGTTAGACATGACCTTGCTTTTAGGAACCCATGTTGAGATGTATTTATTAATTTATGTTTTACAAGGAATTCCACCATGTGGTCTGTAATTAATGTTCGAGTAATTTACATACAACTGATGTTAAACTGACTGGTCTGTAATTTTCTGGTTTGTTCCTCGATCCTTTCTTATGCTACCCATGCCACTGTCTACTGTTGCTGTGAGTCCATCCGCAAATACTGTTGCCCCCTTTCCACTTAGATGAAGCCTGTCCTTCACGTACATATCAGCCCTTCCAACAAAACTTCCCCACAAATCTACAAAAAACCAACTTCCTCTTCCCTACATAGTTTCTCAACTAGCATGTTAATTGCCATCCCCCGGCAATTTCGATATCTATGACCCCTCCTTCCTATTACTGGTAAAATCCCTGATAGTATTACCTGCTCAACCCGCATCTGCTTTAGTGTTCTGACCAAATTTCTGTATTTCGTAACCATGGCAGTTGTACCCTCCTTCTCTATGTTATTTATCCTTACATGTACTTAAACAGATCCACCCTTGCCCGAACCCACAATGTTTTCTACCCTCTCAGTTATCACCTCTATTTTGGCCCCAGGCAAGCAAACTACCACGTCATCTCCCTTGTTTAAGACTCTGTCGGTCTTCCTAACTATTGATTCATCCACAAATTCCCTCGCTCTCTTTCTCATCCCCTCTATCACTGCCTCGGAATAGCTGTCACCTTTCCCTCCCATCGCCTGGCTAACTTGTGCTCCCGTCGCCTTCCCTCCTGACACCTTCCCTCCCATCTCCCTCACTCCCATCACCTTAACTATTGTCACATCCCCCCGACTCCTTCGCTACTGACTCCCCTACTCCCCTTTCCTTCGATCCATTTGTCTTTCCTCCCATTTCTTTCCTTCTTGCCGCCTTTCATCCTGTCTCCCTACGTCCCATCTCCTTAATTCCTGTCTCCCTACGTCACGTCTCCTTACGTCCTGTCTCCCTACGACCTGTCTCCTCCCAAGCTGAGGTAAGCTCTCCCTAGCATCTCTCTTGTCATCTTCCCCCACTTTATCATCTACTGTCCCCCACCAGAACCACTGGCACAACCCACCTGCTCCCTTCCCATTGCTACGTTAGCCTTGAATAAGACTGTTTTTACTAACCAAGTCCTTTATTATACATTTACTTTGGTAGCATAGAGCACGGACATCTGACCCATCAGCAAATGAATTCGCTTTAATTATTAAGCATAACTTGACTTATCATGTCTTATGTGGATATATGCCAAACAGCCTTTACACAAATACTATCCCAGGCATGGGCAATTAACTTGAAAAGTGAATTAATTAAATTACAATTTACTTACAAATCTTCCAATTAAATGAAATTAAATTCACACATTTCTTAGGTCAATTAAATTAAATTAACCTCCCAAATTATTCAGTTAAATTAAATTAACAATTAACTTTAATTCAATTAACAATTAAATTTTCAATTAACTTTAATTCAATTAACAATTAAATTATGTTTAGGTAGAAATGCAGATTACATTCATATGACACTGTTTTTGGTAAGCTTAAGCACTTGATACAAGTCATCATTGAAATAATAATATGCTAATTGTTATTTACACATTTTATAAGAGTTCTAAAATCACAAGTAGGTTCGTAAACGTTACTGTCACGATAGTACATTGTTCATATATATTGATGGAATTACTTTACTTATTACATCTGAGAAATATTATTATTAACTAAAAGATATGTGTTTTGCTGATATAACATTTATATACAAAACATTGTTAATGGGGTGTTTTATGACATTTTGAAAGTTGTAGATGCTTGTTAAAATTAATTTTTTTTTCTTAAAGGAATGTAAAGTTGTGGCTGAAGATTTGCAGGGTGTGGAGTTTCCTCCTATATTCAACCATCAAATTAACAATACTGGGTAACTACATACATAATTTCTGTGCACCAAATTGTTATTTATGCAGTGTTTTAATGCTAAATCATTAGGTTTCCTCTTTATACACTATTATTGAAATATTTATACACAATTTTTGTACGTATCACTAGAACTGCCTTACTTTTGATTCCAGTTTTCTCTGCATGTAATATGTACACTTGCAGATGTACTAAAAATATAGATACATATTCTAATGCATAGGTCCACTTGGCTGCAATTGCCACCAAACATGTTTACTTTAGACAGAGATTTACAGAAGCCACGATTTGTAAACTTATCCCACTACCAGAGAACGTTTTATTGTCTAGGCCTTCCCTCCAATTCACAGGTGCCTGAGTGACCAGCCCACTCCAGTTGGTACAGACAGTATTAGTGCTCTGTGATGTTCTCCCTCCCATTAACACAGGCCTTAACCTGATCTCTGTCAGGCTAATGACTGGAATAGTGACTGCAAGCCTTTTGGAAATGCCTGGGTAACATGGGTATGAACTATCCTGTAATACCAACTGTATTGCACTTAATTGAGAGTTAATTGGAAATGTGTCAATTAAATTAAATTAACCACTTTTGGTGAAGTTAATTAATTTAATTTAATTAATCTAACCTTTCTGGTAAAATCATTTAATTAAATTAAATTAACTTAATTGAGTTAATTAAAATTAACAATTGAAATTAACCCACGCCTGCACTATCCCATGGGATAATATAATATCTAATGCTCTAATATAACTAATATATCTTTAAAATTGTATTTCAATTACAACTACTTAAATTGTATATTTAGTTAAATAGGCTGCATGTAGTGATTTGAATTCAGTAGATGTGTACACAACCAGTAGTGTTTGTATGCACACTGCAAACACCAGCAGGGATTGAACCTGCCACACACAACACTGGACCATGTTAATAAATCAATGCACAGTTTGGCACAACATTTATACAAATATTGACCTGGTATGTTATATTACATTTACAATGTATATAAAATGTACCCAATGATACGTTAGCATTATAGAGTTATTTTGTATAAAAAATGTCAACAGGAACATCACACATTTCAACACAGGTCCACAACACCAATGACACTACAAGTAGACCTACAACAATGAACATACAACACCAACAACACTGCAAACAGACCTACAACAATGAACATACAACACCAACAACACTGCAAACAGACCTACAACAATGAACATCCAACACCAACAACACTGCAAACAGACCTACAACAATGAACATACAACACCAACAACACTGCAAACAGACCTACAACAATGAACATCCAACACCAACAACACTGCAAACAGACCTACAACAATGAACATACAACACCAACAACACTGCAAACAGACCTACAACAATGAACATCCAACACCAACAACACTGCAAACAGACCTACAACAATTAACATACAACACCAACAACACTGCAAACAGACCTACAACAATGAACATCCAACACCAACAACACTGCAAACATACCTACAACAATGGACATACAACACCAACAACACTGCAAACAGACCTACAACAATGGACATACAACACCAACAACACTGCAAGCAGACTTACAACAATGAACATACAACACCAACAACACAACAAGCAGACCTACAACAATGGACATACAACACCAACAACACTACAAGTAGACCTACAACAATGAACATCCAACACCAACAACACTGCAAGCAGACCTACAACAATGAACATCCAACACCAACAACACTGCAAACAGACCTACAACAATGAACATCCAACACCAACAACACTGCAAGCAGACCTACAACAATGGACATACAACACCAACAACACTACAAGTAGACCTACAACAATGAACATCCAACACCAACAACACTGCAAGCAGACCTACAACAATGAACATCCAACACCAACAACACTGCAAACAGACCTACAACAATGAACATCCAACACCAACAACACTGCAAACAGACCTACAACAATGAACATCCAACACCAACAACACTGCAAACAGACCTACAACAATGGACATACAACACCAACAACACTACAAGTAGACCTACAACAATGAACATCCAACACCAACAACACTGCAAACAGACCTACAACAATGGACTTACAACACCAACAACACTACAAGTAGACCTACAACAATGAACATCCAACACCAACAACACTGCAAACAGACCTACAACAATGGACATACAACACCAACAACACTACAAACAGACCTACAACAATGAACATCCAACACCAACAACACTGCAAACAGACCTACAACAATGAACATACAACACCAACAACACTGCAAACAGACCTACAACAATGGACATACAACACCAACAACACTACAAGTAGACCTACAACAATGAACATCCAACACCAACAACACTGCAAACAGACCTACAACAATGAACATACAACACCAACAACACTACAAGTAGACCTACAACAATGAACATCCAACACCAACAACACTGCAAACAGACCTACAACAATGGACATACAACACCAACAACACTACAAGTAGACCTACAACAATGAACATCCAACACCAACAACACTGCAAACAGACCTACAACAATGAACATACAACACCAACAACACTGCAAACAGACCTACAACAATGGACATACAACACCAACAACACTGCAAACAGACCTACAACAATGAACATACAACACCAACAACACTGCAAACAGACCTACAACAATGGACATACAACACCAACAACACTGCAAACAGACCTACAACAATGAACATACAACACCAACAACACTGCAAACAGACCTACAACAATGAACATACAACACCAACAACACTGCAAACAGACCTACAACAATGGACATACAACGCCAACAACACTGCAAACAGACCTACAACAATGGACATGCAACACCAACAATACTACAAGCAGACCTACAACAATGGACATTCAACGCCAACAACACAACAAGCAGACCTACAACACCAACAACACTGCAAGCAGACCTACAACAATGGACATACAACACCAACAACACTACAAGTAGACCTACAACAATGAACATACAACACCAACAACACTACAAGCAGACCTACAACAATGGACATACAACGCCAACAACACAACAAGCAGACCTACAACACCAACAACACTGCAAGCAGACCTACAACAATGGACATACAATACCAACAACACTGCAAGCAGACCTACAACAATGGACATACAACACCAACAACACTACAAGTAGACCTACAACAATGAACATACAACACCAACAACACTGCAAACAGACCTACAACAATGAACATACAACACCAACAACACTGCAAACAGACCTACAACAATGGACATACAACACCAACAACACTGCAAACAGACCTACAACAATGGACATACAACACCAACAATACTACAAGCAGACCTACAACAATGGACATACAACGCCAACAACACAACAAGCAGACCTACAACACCAACAACACTGCAAGCAGACCTACAACAATGGACATACAACACCAACAACACTACAAGTAGACCTACAACAATGAACATACAACACCAACAACACTACAAGCAGACCTACAACAATGGACATACAATGCCAACAACACAACAAGCAGACCTACAACACCAACAACACTGCAAGCAGACCTACAACAATGGACATACAACACCAACAACACTGCAAGCAGACCTACAACAATGGACATACAACACCAACAACACTACAAGTAGACCTACAACAATGAACATACAACACCAACAACACTGCAAACAGACCTACAACAATGAACATACAACACCAACAACACTACAAGCAGACCTACAACAATGAACATCCAACACCAACAACACTACAAACAGACCTATAACAATGAACATACAATATCAATTACACTGCAAACAGACCGACAACAATGAACATACAACACCAACAACACTGCAAACAGACCTACAACAATGAACATACAACACCAACAACACTGCAAACAGACCTACAACAATGAACATACAACACCAACAACACTATAAGCAGACCTACAACAATGCATGGCGTTCATAAAACAAGCATCACAAATGGAACCACTAGGGTTGTTTAGATATTGCTACTAACTAACATAAGTGTTCCCACAATTACACGATGTCACACTTAAATTACAAGATTTTAACAAGATTTGCCATCCAAGCCGAAGGCCCAGATGGCAAGTGGACAAGGAAGCTTATCGAGAGTCCAATAATGTTCATCTACTTATAACCCGCCCTCCTGAGATATGTGTCAACCTTGTTTTTAAACATATTCACGCTGCTAGCAGTTACACAATCTGTAGACAATTTGTTCCATTCATTTATTGTCCTCTGTGAGAACGAATGCTTCCTGATGTCCAATCTACATTGATCCTTTACTAATTTTACCTCGTCCTCTAGTTCTGCTATCCTTCTTGAGTGAGAAAAACATATTTCTAATCAATATTTTCATACCCATTCAATATCTTAAAAACTTCAATCTGATCTCCTCTTAACCTCCTTGTCTCTAGAGTTGTTAAACCACATTCTTTCAGGCATTCTTCATAACTAAGGTCTCTCAGTTCTGGAATCATTTTAGTTGCTCTCCTTTGTATGCGTTCAAGCGTATCTATATCCTTCTTACGATATGGTCTCCATGCTTGTATACAGTGTTCTAAATGAGGTCTAACTATTGCTTTATACAGAGGTATAATTAACTTTTTTTCCTTGCATGCAGGGTTGTTTGATTTAAATCATTGATTTAAATCATGATTTAAATCGCTCCAAAAAAATCATTGATTTATGATTTTTTTTACTTCCGGTTGTTTTAATCGCTGATTTATATGAATTTAACACAAATAATTGTTTACAAGCATCGAGATCAACAAAGTTTATGTGTTTTTTAATACAAAAGCACAAAGTGCGCACACTTGTGTAGCTGTATTGACACCAGATAGAAAAAATATTTTATGACATTGTGTATACCAGATTTTAAAAAATCAAATAAAAAAAATCTGATTTTTTTCAACCCTGCTTGTATGTTATGTTTCTTCTAATCAATCCAAGAATTTGATTACCCTTTGAAGCTGCAATACCACACTGCTCTGAAACTTTCATATCAGTGCTTATTGTAACTCCTAAGTCCTTTTCTTTTACAGTAGTACCCAGAACAGTATCTCCCATTTTATAGTTTACATCCAAGTTCCCATGTCCTGTATGTAGGCATTTACATTTCCCAAAATTGAACAACATCTGCCATTTCTCAGACCATTTCACTAATCTGTCTAGATCGTTTTGTAAATGTTGTTTATTACCATCAGTATTAACCTTTCTAAACAGTTTTGTGTCATCCGCAAATTTCAGTACGTTACTTGTTATATTGTTGTCCAAGTCATTGATATATATCAAGAATAATATAGGTCCTAATACTGAACCTTGAGATACCCCACTCAAAACCGATTTCCAATTTGAAACTTCTCCATCTACTACAACTCGTTGTCTTCTGTCAGTCAGCCATTGTTCTATCCAGTCAGTTATGCTATCCCCGATACCATGGGCTTTTAATTTAAGTAGTAATCTTTGATGTGGCACTTTGTCAAAAGCTTTCTGAAAATCTAAGTAGATAATATCTACTGGCGATCCCACGTCTATCCACTTAGTGATTTCTTCCAAAAAACATAACATATTTGTTAAGCATGACCTCGCTTTAAGGAATCCATGTTGAGATGAATTTAATAATTTATGCTTAACGAGGAAGTCCACCATATGGTCTTTAATTAACCTTTCTAATAATTTACAAATCACTGACGTTAAACTCACTGGTCTGTAATTCTCTGACTTATTTCTCTAACCCTTTTTAAATAATGGTATGATGTTTGCTTCTTTCCATTCAAACGGTATAGTCAGACTTAGCCTCCTGAAATTTAGCATCAGCAACTGGTAATGAACTAATATCTTCTTTGGTAAACACCGAACTGAAGTAACCATTTAGGTCTTCCGCCATTAAAAACCCGTGATATTATATTTCCAGCACTGTCTTCTAGAGGTCCAACCTTGTCTTGTACGTTTTGTCTACTCCTGACATATGCATAAAAACTCTTGCTGTCATTTTTTATGTTACATGCTAGTTTTTGCTCATAGCTTCTTTTAGATTGTCTGATTTCAGTTTTAGCTGCATTAAGTGCCTCTTTGTAATTTGCAGTCTTCTTCCTTTCTGGTATGCCTATAAACCCTCCACATAGTTTGTTTTAACACTATTTTTCTAATAGCCTCTTTTGACAAGTGTTTCTTTCTACACCGTTTTCCTCGTTTTTGGAAGGGAACAAATTTATCGATGATACTCTCAATTTCATATTTTAGAATATTCCAACATTCAATTGCGGTCTTATTCATCAGCTTGTTATTCCAATCTAGCTTTGCTAAGTATTTTCTCATATCTTTGTAGTTACCTTTGTGGAAGTTTCTCTTGTACGTTTTCTTATTTTTACTTTCTGATTTTACATTGATGTCAAAATGTATTTGATTATTGTCACTGTTACCCAATGGTTCAAGTATTTTTACATTGTCCACTAATTCTTTTTGTGATGACAAAACAATATCTAATACATTTTCTCCCCTGGATGGTTCTAGCACATGCTGGGTAAGAAAGCTATCCTGGATTAAAAATAGAAATTGTTGGTCCTCACTAGAGAATTCCATTGTATGTGTCCATGGTTAAAATCTCCCATTATGATACATTCCCCTTTACTAACTTCCTTTATAGCGTTTTTTATTTTTGTGTTGTCCTCTTCATTTATGTTTGGACTTCGGTAGACTAATCCAATAGTTAATTTTGCATTTCCTGAAACAATTTTGCACCAAACAGCTTCATCGCAATCTGCTTCCCTTTCTAGTTTTATTTCATAAGCCTGAGTAGATTCTTTAACATATAAAATAACTCCCCCGCCCCTTCTTCCTATTCGATCTTTCCTAAACATTACGTATCCTGTCAGTCCTAATTCAGCATCTGTTATGTGAGGGTCAATATATTCTTCCATAATGTTTAATTCGTTTTTCTTATTTACTATGCTCCTTGCATTTAAACATACGCATATATAACCTGTTTCAGAGATGTTTTTCGGACGATTTGATATTGGTTTGTCTGTACTAGTGGCCTCTTGTTCTGCTTGAGACACCTCTAGGTAACCCCCCTGCACTTCTAATTTAAACAATGTTTACTACCAAAAATATTTGTCATTGTACCCATGCCACTATCTACTGCTGCTGAAAGTTCGTCCACGAATACTGCTGCCCCCTTTCCACTTAGATGAAGCCCATACTTCATGTACATATCAGCCCTCCCAACAAAACTTCCACATAAATCCACAAATCCAACTTCCTCTTCCCTGCATAGCTTCTGGACTAACATGTTAATTGCCATCCCCTGACAATTTCGATATTTGTGACCCCTCCTGCCCATCACTGGTAAAATCCCTGATAGTATTACCTGCTCAACCCGCGTCTGTTTTAGTGTTCTGACCAACTGCCTATATTTCCTAACTATGGCAATTGTACCCTCCCTCTCTACGTTATTTGTCCCTACGTGTACTAAAACAGATCCACCCTTACCCGAGCCTACGATGTTTTCTACCCTCTCAGTTATCGCCTCTGTTTTAGTTCCAGGCAAGCAGACCACCACATCATCTCCCTTGTTTAAGACTCTGTTGGTCTTCCTAACTATCGAATCCCCCACAAACACCCTCGCTTTCTTCCTCACCTCCTCTGTCATTGCTGCAGAATAGCTCTTCCGTTCGATCCCTTCCATCACATTCTGTCCTGACCCCTTCCCTCCCATCTCCTTCGCTCCTGTCTCCCCCATTTCCCTTTCCTTCACTCTTGGCTCCCCCACTCCCCTCTCCTTCACATCGGTTGTTTCCCCCCCATCTCCCCCACTCCCTTCTCCTTCCCTCCTGTCTCCTCTACTCCCCTCTCCTTCACTCCGGTTGTCTTCCCTCCCATTCCTTTCCTTCCCGTCTCCTTACGTCCTGTCTCCCTATGACCTGTCACCTTCCCTCCTCTCAGCTTCCTCCCAGGCTGAGGTGAGCTCTCCCTAGCATCTCTTGTGTCTTTCCCCACTTTATCATCTACTGTTCCCCCACCGGAACTACTGGCACAACCCCCCTGTTCCCTTCCCACCATTGCCACAACGAGCAGCCTCAGCTCTTCCAACTCCACCTCTAGTTCCTTCATCTTCGTACATCCCCTACACTCAAAACTAAAACTATCTGCCTGGACCTCAGCCCAGGATTTCTCGTACCCAGACTTGACGAAGTCCACCCAGTTACTGCAACTGCCACAAATTAAGTGCCTTGTGGCCTTTAACTGCCGTTTGCACGGCGCCATCATACAATTTAGTTTTAATTAGTTTGCTACGTTAGCCTTGAATAAGGCTGTTTTTGTGATCAAAAGAACACTTTAGGCTAATATACTTGCTAACTATGTCTTCTATTAAGCTCGCATGAGCAAAAAAAAGCCTGCCACCTAGTGAATACGGAGAACACTGTGTAACAAAACAACGAAATCAGTGTGTACTAATTTACGCTAAAATCCTGCTGTTAATTCCTTTTTACCGAAACCGTATACTACTACTATGTCAGATATTACCTTATGTACGTAATTTAAGTAAATATATCACTTTATCTTATATATATATATATATATATATAAAACGTAATTTAAGTAAATATATCATTTTATCTTTAGTTTGTGAACAATATATGTATAATAGTAATACTTATTCTAACCACCATTCCACTGTTACTGACTATTCACTATGCTATCTCAATTTTCGAATGGTAAACAACCCTATTAACGCTCGCTGACTTCCCTGGACCCTGACAGAGTCCGAAACTAACTTACTCTAAAATACTCCCTCTGTCTAATAATTAACAAAACCTGTTTCGTAATATATGTATACAATACATTTGTGTATAATAAATATACAATAGTAATACTTATTCTATTTGATATACCGCGTTTTTCTGTAAATGATCTGCACCAAATTCAAGTCGCTGCACCAAGTCCAAGTCGCTGCACCAAGTCCAAGTGGCCTCGATGGTAATTAAAATAATATGTATTTCATTAACAGAAAAACAATTAATAGTGTTGGCATTACACAACATTCACTAAATACTGATTCAGCTCAGCACTTCGCCTTTGGAAGTGTTACGAATGTAAAGCCTAAACACATGCAATTTAGCTGATTTCAGTGATTTCATCTGTCGGTAGTGAGATGTTGCAGTATGAAGCTAATCTGAAGACGCATAGGTATTTTGGAGGTGACAATTCATCGCATACCTCCATCCAGTTCTTTTAATGATTTGTTTCACTGCAAAACTGCAGTGTATTTATTAATTAATTTTTTAGGTAATTTTTTACTGTGTTGCTAATACATTATTTGTAATACATTATTCATTTTACTGCAAAACTGCCGTGTTGTGCTGCTAATACATTATTTTACAGCAGTTTTACAGCAAAAACTGCTGCACCTCACTGGGTGGCTAATACATTTGCCATACCGGCTACATGGTATTGATTGTTGAAAGAGAGATAATTGGCATGATATGTGCCATGCTTGTTTTCAATAAGGCGAAGTACCACATTTGTGATAATAATGAATTCGCCTCTTATATCATACAGTTAATGCCTATGCAAGACCATATTGCTTTGTTAATTTTTTCTTTTTTTTTTCTTTTTTTTTACTTATTTTTCAATGTATTCTATCAAATCTATTGCACTTGCTTGGACAGCTGTAACAATGGATATAAACATGCAAAACACACTCATATCCAAAATACTTCACATGTATATAGTGGTTTGGCTGCCATAATTTTATTAAAACATTATTGCACAATAAAATATATTGTTAACTAAATTAAAAATGCAAATAAATGATAACTGACAAAACCTTTCTCTTGTATACAGGTGGTATTGAAAAAAATGTCTAAATAATATTTTTAGATATCAATAATAATAATAATGTAAATAATGAACTGCCTATGATATGCCGATCTTCGTATTATGACTTTGAAACATTTTATTCAGTAGCTAAAAACAATAATAAACATTTCAGTATTCTAAGTTCTAACATACAATCAATTAATGCAAAGTTTGGTGAACTCGAGGCATTTGTAAATGACTCAACTTCCTTAAATTTCAAATTTAGCATTATGTCTCCAAGAGAGCTGGTTATCTGATATGGATGACTTATCATTAATACAATTAAGTGGATATGACAGTATATCCCAAGGAAAAAGCTGCAGCAATAAAGGTGGATTAATAATATATATAGATCAACAATTTAATTATGAATTAAATATGAAATTAAACACATATAAACATTGGTAGGGGCAAATAATACAAGTAAATGGACGAGGCTTACCACAGATGATCAATATAGGAAGTATATACCGACTTTCAAGGCCATTAAATGAAAATTATAATGAATTTCTAAATGAATTTACAACAGTCATATCATCTATGCAAAATCATAAAAAATAATCTTATTCTAGCAGGGGACTATAATATAAATATGCTAAAAATAAATGAGCAAGAACATTGTAGCAGGTTCTTCGACATGTTAACCTCATTTAGTCTCTTCCCCCAAATCACTCTTCCTACCAGGTTTACAACCTGTAATGGCACACTAATTGATCATTTCTTTTGTAATTTAACAAAATATATATTAGAGAGTACAGCAGGAATATTAATTAAAATATTCTCTAATCATCAACTGTATTTCATAATTATTTGTTTGTTTACCTTAATATATACCATGTTTACTTACAACCAGGATACACCTGTATTAGTTAAAATTATAATTTAACATATATATATATATATATATATATATATATATATATATATATATATGTGTGTGTGTATTATGTGAAATGTATGATGGGTCAAACAAAAACATTTCTTCTTCTTCTAATCATGTTACAAACGTGCCTACCTTCAAAATTGGTACTTTTTTCTAAATATTAATACGCCAATTGTTAGGTATGCACGTTTGTGACATGATTAAAAGTGCTGGAGGTACGTGAATTTGACGAAACTAGTTAAGAATATCAATGCCAATGGTATGGAGGCAGTGGCTGTGATTTATTTTCGGAATTTTTGATGGGGCGTGGGCAAAAAAAAGGTGTGTTTCCGGTAACCCGACCCTACCTAAAAAAACGGGCTGACCCTAATTTTTTTATTTCATATTTTTTATTTCATATCTCATGGACGCTGGATCCTGCCAATACCGGCCCTTCAAAGTGGCATCAGCTGTTAAGGAGCAAGCAGGCAGGGGCGGTGCAAAAGATGCCACCAAAACACTGTGCAAAACCTACTGCTTCTAACATCAAGCAACATGATGTCATTGATGAGGACGACACGTCAGGCACACCTCAATGCGCAAACATCCCGACTGCTCATAGAGTGTGTTGAATGTCGGAAAACAAGAGTTATGTAAGGCAGAAGACAACTGTTAGAACGACAGAAAACTACGTTAGCTATGCTACTGTCATAGTTTGACTACACTTGTGGTAGCCATATCACACCGCCGAGTCACGCACTGCATGGCGTCGTCATAGTTAGGATGGACATCAATTGTTCCAATAGAAGCCCCATTCTACAGCTCTGCCCTGGGACTAGGGAACATATGATTTTACTCATTACTGTGGAGCAGAATGGGCTGAAAGAAAGTTTCAAAACAGTGTGTGCTGGGTGCAGCAGGGATGGCTATGTGAAAGCTGTGAATCGCAGTTGGACCATTTCTGGCGAAAGGGTGTTGCGTCACATTGTAATTTTTAAAGATTTAGTTTAACAGTATTCATTGTTTTAATTAAACCAACTTTATTACGTGATATCTACATTCAGCACTGACTATTGCCATTGGTACAGACGCTTTATTTTTATTTCGGTGTAATAAAGTGTGTCCATAAATTTACTGTAATGTGAAAACAAAAATTTCCCTAACTACCCTAAGTTTTTGGGGCCTGTTACCTGAAACACAATTTTTTTTTTTAGGCCTGGTCCTGAGGACCATTTCACAAAGACAAAGAGCTCATAATAATAATAATGCACTTTATTTTTACACACACTACTCATATCCAGAGTACAATGACTAATATGTACTAAAATGTGCATAATAAAATTAAACGTATTACAAAAATCTTAAACGTCATTAAAACAAAAATGTACTAAGCAAAGATAACACAGAGTCCATCATATGTTTTTAAGAGCGTTTTAAAAATGCGTTTCACTAAGTCTAAGAGTCGCTCATAAAATCCATCATAACTGCTAATGATCGAAATTTCCATCATAAGCTCCAAATTGTGCACAATTGGGCAAAATAAATAGAAACGTTGTCAAAAAGTGGCTGATGATACGATCCATCGAACACTTTTCAACTACATTTGACTGATTTGTTCACTGGGTGAAGCGGAAATTTTTTTAAAAAGAAGACGCCGTTCCCGTGGCACAAAGAACACTATTTGTGTGACATACCGGCGACGTGTTGTTTTGACAAGTGAAGTTGTGATAGTTTTCAATAACAAAGTTCGCGGAGAGCGCCTTCAACCGAAGTTGTGTCATCGAGGATACCAATATGAAGGTATGAGGTGCACATATTTTGGTTAGACACAGCTAAAAAATTTGCTCAAAATCGAAAACGTTTCGCGAACAACCTTGACCTTCGCGGTGCCGTAAAACAACGCACACGACTACTTGTCGACGTCAGTGCTGTAAAATAAATGCTGTAGACAAAACCCATCATTTACGAACTATTCCTCGCTCACATTTTGAAAACTTATTTGACTGTGAACAGCTGGATCCTACGTAAAAGTCAAGATAATACGCAGTTAGGAAAATGTGTCTTTATAAAATTGTGGTGGATGTGTTTTGTCACTTTTGCTTATATGTTATGTGAGCTCTATTACATATATTATGTATGCAAGTATTACAGTACCTCTGGTACTACAATACCTCAGGGAGTTTGACGCCCCTGCATTGCAGAGTTGAAAATCACTGCCTTGTGATACAGGTTCTCGACAGAACCGAAGGCTAAGGGAGCAAACCCTAACAGAAAACCATGTCATTGTGGCAGCATCAAGGGTGGTTGATGAATGGAACTCCCAACATCTCCCGACCAGCCACTGCAGGGATAAATAGCTCGCGCCTGTCTTGACGTGTTCTTGCCGGTGTGAGACCTCTATTTGCTCCCCGAGAGAGTGCCGCTAGTAACTTGCAAAAGCCAGCAGCACTTCAACACTTTTTGCAAGCAGCTCTCATGAAATGCACAACCGCACGAATTACCATACCGGACCGGTCGTCGCCCGGGTTACCAAGGACCGCGCTGCTCGACCTCATCTTCCGTCGACAGTGAAAAATCAGCTAGGAAGAAGAGAAAGAGAACAACTATCAATCGCTCAATGGAACGTCAGGACTCTCCTCGACCGAGAAGTAGCCGACCGACCGGAAAGACGTACTGCACTAGTAGCAATGGAACTCGCCAAGTACAATATAGACATTGCCGCCCTGTGCGAAACAAGGTTCTCAGAGTCTGGTAGTCTTAATGACTTGGAATACTCTTTCTTCTGGAGTGGCAGACCCAAAGGAGAGAGAAGGGAGGCTGGAGTGGGCTTTGCTATAAAGAAGGACATCGTGACAATGCTGACAGAAATGCCACGGCCAGTAAGTGACAGAATCATGATGATGAGACTACCTCTGAGCAAGGACAACTATGCTACAATTATCAGTGTTTACGCTCCAACAATGACAAACCCGGACGATAACAAGGAGGCTTTCTACAACCAGCTGTCAAGTACGCTCAGAGACATCCCTCGTACCGATAAGCTACTGCTGATAGGAGACTTCAATGCAAGGATAGGAAGAGAAAATGACAAATGGACCATGGTCATGGGCAAATATGGGATCGGGAAACGCAACTCCAATGGCGAGCTTCTACTGGCTTTGTGCTCTGAGTTCGAACTGATAGTGACGAACACCATGTTCAAGCAGAAGGATGAACGCAAGACCACCTGGATGCATCCTCGTTCCAGACACTCGCATATGATCGACTTCATCATCACGAGGTGTCGGGATAAGATGGACATCCACAGTACTCGAGCCATGCGTGGAGCTAACTGCTGGACCGATCACCATATGCTGAGGTCAAAAGTGGCATTTAGAGTACGACAAAAGCACAACAGACAAGGGGTAAGAAAACCGACCAAGCTAAACACAGCAAAACTACGTACCATCAGTCATAGGGAGAGCTTCGAGCAGGAGATGGACAGCGCTCTCGCCCAATGGGAGGAGAAGGAAAGCTCAACACCAGATGAGGAATGGGCAGCTCTGCAACAGGTAGTATACAACACAGCTAAAACATTTCTCGGCAAGCCAGACAGAAAACACCAGGACTGGTTCGACCCCAACGACCAGGAGCTACAAAATCTAATAAGCAGAAGAGACCAATCCCACCAGAGAGTGTTGCAGACCAGGAGTACTAGATCCACCACTGCAGCGTACAAAGATGCCTGCAGACTGCTACAAAAACGCACCCGTGCCCTGAAGTCAGAATGGTGGGAAATGAAGGCAGAGGAGCTGCAGAGATCTGCAGACAGAAATGACATGAAGGGCTTCTACAATGGACTGAAGGAAGTGTGGGGACCCGCGAAAAAAGGACCTGTTCACCTGAAGTCAACAGATGGAATGGAGACCTTCTCTGACAGCAAGAGAGTTGTGGCAAGATGGAGTGAACACTTCCAAAAACTACTCAACGTCCCTGGCGACATAGAACATGAAGCTCTTGTCAACATCCAGCAGTGCATTACCAACACATGCCTTGATGAGATTCCAAACATGGATGAGATGGCTAGAGCAATCGCCGGCCTGAAAGATGGCAAAGCACCTGGGAGTGATGGAATTCCTGCTGAAGTATGGAAGCACGGAGGAGACAATCTGTCCAACAGACTGCACCAATTAATCACCAAAGCCTGGGAAGAGGGTTCTGTACCACAAGCGTGGAAGGATGCCAGCATTGTAACCATCTACAAGAAAGGAGATCGAACAGACTGTGGGAACTACAGAGGAATCTCTCTTCTTTCCATAGCAGGCAAGATCTTCGCCAGGATCCTGCTCAACAGACTATCTATTCACATAACACCAGAAGTAGTTCCGGAGACACAGTGTGGCTTCAGATCCAACCGGACCACAGCGGACATGATATTTTGTCTTCGACAACTACAAGAAAAGTGCATTGAGCAGGACCGACCACTATATATAGTATTTGTCGACTTCACGAAGGCGTTTGATACAGTCGGAAGGACTGGGCTATGGCAGCTACTGAGGAAATATGGATGCCCAGAGAAATTCACAACCATGATCGAGGCTCTACATACGGGAATGATGGCGAATGTGAGTGTTGGAGGGGAAGTCTCGGAAACGTTCGGTGTTACCAATGGTGTCAAGCAAGGCTGTGTACTGGCCCCCACGCTCTTCTCCATCTTCCTATCAGCAATGCTTGTCGAGGCTTTCCGAGGCATGGGAGATGGCGTCTATATACAGTCTAGACAGAGCGCTGACCTATTCAACATCGCACACTTCAGAGCGAAGACCAAGACTACCCAGATACTTGTGAGAGAGCTGCTATACGCAGATGACAGTGCACTGGTCGCCCACTCCGCTGAGGAGATCCAGAGAATAGTGGATGCTTTCTCCGATGCATCAAAGAAGTTCGGCCTGAAGATTAACATCAAGAAGACGGAAGTGCTGTACCAACCCAACTCTACAAGAACCCGAGAGGAGGATATCATGGTTGATGGAAACAAACTGAACTCTGTTCCGGAATTCACCTACCTCGGAAGCACTATATCAAGTGATGGACGCATTGATGCTGAAATACAGAGGAGGATGGCCAAGGCTAGCGCATCTTTCGGCCGATTACGCCAGAGACTCTGGAACAACCACCATGTGTCCACGCGGGTCAAAGGCAAGATCTACCGTGCAATTGTGCTATCCACCTTACTATACGGAGCCGAGGCCTGGACAGTGTACAGACGACAGGTGAAAAAGCTGCATGCCTTCATGATGCGACATCTGCGTTCGATCATGAGGCTAACCTGGAAGGACAAAGTGACAAACAAGGAAATACTCGGTCGGATAGGGCTGCCCTCTATGGAAGATCTTCTGATCAAAAAGAATCTCCTGTGGACTGGACACCTCATGAGGATGTCATCAGACAGACTACCAAAGCAGATCCTCTACTCTCAATTGTCTTCTGGTCACAGACAGAGAGGACGCCCTCGTCTCCGGTTCAAGGATACCATCAAGAGAAACCTCAAGCTGAGAGACATAAAGACCGACTCATGGACATCACTCTCACAGCAGAGAACTAAATGGAGTGCGGCGGTCAAGAAATGAAAGCAGTCTTTGTCGCATAGCGACTGACAGCATGATGATGATGATGATGATTACATATAATGGCTCTATTCCTCTAACCTCGTTGACGTCGTAACTTAGGAACGTTTTTAAGCAGCGCCAGCGCTTCTATGATTTATTCATAGTGAAACGTAAATTTCTGTTTTGATCATAGCTAAGGAGCAAAATCGATTTTTAAGAGCGAAATCGTGCTTATGAGCTCATAAGAATGTTAGTGAAACGGTACCCAGTTTTCCTATAATCAGACAGAACGTTAACGTGGCCACCAATGCCAATGGCAATGCAATGGGAAAATGCAGTGGTCTGTGCCCTGCTACTATACGCTGCCCATACGCTACTAAACCTAACACTAATCTGATGTAAAGATATTTAACTAGGAACAGTGCAATGTGCCATTAGATTTGTCTAACAAACTAAAGCAATTTAACACGACAAGCGCCAGTGCAATGAATTTCAATTCGTATCAACGTGGAATGTCAACATTATCGGAATACGGAAGGCAGGGTACCACATACCTTCTATGACTATGTTGTGTACGAGTCCCACGACATATGTATCCTTTCCCAATCGTCTGCTTGTTCGCCTGTGATAAATCGCCATTGTCCATCCGTCATCGCGTGATGCGTCGCACAAATTCGCTAAAGACCTACTCCAACATTCGGATTCTCGTACATTTTCAGTAAAGCGTTTTCCAACTTGCCTCGTTTTCGATGGCAATCGACGGTGGCACCCAGCGAGTGTGGGACATGTCGATAAAGCATCTCGTATTGCGCCCCAGTATCGCGCGGCACGCATTGCGCGCGTGTGAAATAAATAGCTGTAATGCAGCTTCAGCTATAAGTTTGATACAGCGAAAATGTCTATTAAGCGCTAGTCTATTTATTGGCCTTCAACCACGCCATTCAGGAGTGATTTTCCACCAGCGGGGATATCGACCCGTTCTTAAACGTATTCTTACAGTGAAATTACTAGTTGTTCCATGTCATGTCAAGTTGTAACTGTTCTTAGATATCTAGGTTACATCGCGCGCCAAACTTTGTCATATCTTCTTCGAAATAACGTCTAAAAACTGATGGGTAGCATTTTCCCTAACGGATGCCATTCCATTCATATTTACATATATCGGTACAACATATTATATGGAGAACATTTGACAGGCGAATTCGCCTGACGCCAGTACTAAGTTACATAAGTAACGATACGCAATTGTTGAACATTATGACCAATATCATGCCTGGTTTCGAGAATTAATAGCATAGCTCATACAAAAATACTATCATTCTGATTATGCATTATAAAGATGTTTGGCCTTATTTATGTAAAACAAGAAAATGGTACAACCTTAATTAATGTGTTCTAAGAAAAGAGAGAAAGTTAGCACTCCCCTTGATAAGGACGGAATAGACATTCGTGGACTTATAACACACGAGGCAATTGTTCCCTACTTCGGGACAACCTTATTTTAGAGGGCATGGAGGAGGGAGAGCTGTCGTCGCTTAGTGGTAGAGCGTTCGCTTTATGTTTCGAGGATCCCGGGTTCAATCCGTGGTAGGTCTGATTAAACTTTTGTGAGCTGTCGGTGCTAGCGGTAGAGTGTTCACTTTACGTTTGCAGGGTCCCGGTTTCAATCCGTGGTATGTTACATTTTTGCCTGGGATATGGGTACCAACAAAGGTCGATGGCCTAGAATAACCATGTAAGTGTAATTAACCTGTCTGCAAGGGCAGCTGTGGCGCCACTGGTGGTAGGAGAAAGAAATATTGCAATCAGCACAAATTATCTAGCGTCAATCGATCAAACATATCAACTATTAATCAGCAGATTCTGCTACTAATTAATGGCCTAGCTTAAAATAATGCACAATGGTCGAGCGTGTAAGAATAACAGATATACCGATTTATAATGTTATGCATTTTATTGCAAGAAATGATAACATATGGCGACGGACAACGAATTATCCCATTCAGCCACTGCTGGAGAACGTCAACGGACGGTTTAATACTCCTCGCCCTCTTCCTCTCCTTCGCCCTCGACGGAGTCGACGCCGACCTCTTCGTAATCCTTCTCCAGGGCAGCCAGATCCTCACGGGCCTCGGAGAACTCTCCCTCCTCCATACCCTCTCCGACGTACCAGTGGACGAAGGCACGCTTGGCGTACATCAGATCAAACTTGTGATCAAGACGAGCCCAGGCCTCGGCGATGGCGGTCGTGTTGCTCAACATGCACACGGCACGCTGCACCTTGGCAAGATCTCCGCCGGGCACGACGGTCGGTGGCTGGTAGTTGATGCCCACCTTGAAGCCGGTCGGACACCAGTCGACGAACTGGATGGTGCGCTTCGTCTTGATGGTGGCGATAGCAGCGTTGACATCCTTCGGGACAACATCACCACGGTACAGCATGCAACAGGCCATGTACTTGCCGTGACGCGGGTCACACTTCACCATCTGGTTGGCTGGCTCGAAGCAGGCGTTGGTGATCTCAGCAACCGACAACTGCTCGTGGTATGCCTTCTCAGCGGAGATAACCGGTGCGTAGGTGGCCAGGGGGAAGTGGATACGTGGGTATGGCACCAAGTTGGTCTGGAACTCGGTCAGATCGACGTTGAGGGCACCATCGAAACGCAGAGAGGCCGTGATGGAGCTGACAATCTGGGCAATCAGACGGTTCAGGTTAGTGTAGGTGGGACGCTCGACGTCCAAGTTGCGACGGCAGATGTCGTAGATGGCCTCGTTGTCGACCATGAAGGCGCAGTCGGAGTGCTCAAGGGTGGTGTGGGTTGTCAGGATCGAGTTGTATGGCTCAACGACGGCAGTGGAAATCTGTGGGGCAGGGTAGATGGCGAACTCGAGCTTTGACTTCTTGCCGTAGTCAACCGACAGACGCTCCATGAGCAGTGACGTGAAGCCAGAGCCGGTGCCACCACCGAAGCTGTGGAAGATGAGGAAGCCCTGTAGACCGGTGCACTGGTCAGCCAGCTTGCGGATACGGTCAAGCACCAGATCGACGATCTCCTTGCCAATGGTGTAGTGACCGCGGGCGTAGTTGTTGGCGGCATCCTCCTTGCCGGTGATGAGCTGCTCGGGGTGGAACAGCTGGCGGTATGTGCCAGTGCGCACCTCATCTGTAAACAAAGACAAATTTGATTATGTTAAACTGGTGTGATTTTATACAACTGGCAGGACGTTTTAAACAAATCGTGTACTTCTTAAAAGAAGTAATAATAGATACAACTATATTTTTTTACAAATCAGAATAAATAAAGTTAAATCGATACTAATTTTTTCTGCTGGAAATATTCTCTATTCTCTCAAGCATTATATAATTAACCTGGTTTCACTCAAAAATAAATAGGAAATATATACAATTGCACAGATATTTTTTACCATTATTTACCGCATAAAATTCACCCCAGTACGTACCGACTACGGTTGGCTCGAGGTCCACGAAGACAGCCCTGGGCACGTGTTTGCCTGCGCCAGTCTCGCTGAAGAACGTGTTGAACGAGTCGTCACCACCACCGATCGTCTTGTCACTCGGCATCTGTCCGTCCGGCTGGATGCCATGCTCCAGACAGTACAACTCCCAGCATGCATTGCCGATCTGCACTCCAGCCTGGCCGACGTGGATACTGATACATTCACGCTGAAAACAGACAAATTACTGGTCAGACAACAGGACATTATCGACACTGGTACTGGCAACAAGTTTAAATTGAATATTTCGTGCGCAGGCTTGAACACATGGCATATCCCCGTAACTAACACCAAATACGTTATTTCATCTAAATATTAGTACCAAACAATAGCTGCCCTATCAAAAATGCAGCCAATAACAACTAGAATGAGTGAGATTACCCACGAGATGTGTCAAAACATATTCAACGTTGTGACATGAACCCCGCGATCAATCTCATCAACAATGCACGTATGACACGCGTGTCTGTTAGTAAGAAATGGCACACTGGCGGCATTTGTTTAGCTTGGGGTGGTTTCAAAACAATCTCTGTAGGTTTAGGAAACAAATTTGATAACTGCGTTGGAAATTATTAAACGAGTTATGTTACAGAACAAATTTAATACGAAATAAATACTATGTTATAATCACGCAATACTTGAAAGCAAAATGCAATGACATAAAATCGCTAATTTTAATAATTATAGAACTTAACTTAATTTATTCATCTAACGAATGAATGTTCTAAGTAACGACAACTGCTCATAATATTATATAGGCGAACACTGAAAACTAAGAAGAGGCGTAGACACTGACGAGTATTCATTGTGCGTTTTGATGCGCCCCCTAAAACGACAGTTGACGGTTAGTGATTTACGCGCGCACCAAGGTCACATCCTATATCCGACTCATTGAAACGCGATAACGCAGCCGCTGGACTCAATATTATCAGAATATCTGGCGGTTACCAGGCCTCAAGTATTAGAAAACGGTATGTTACCTCCCGGCCCCCCCCCCCTCCGACCCGACGAGTCGTGTTTTAGTGACCGTATCCGGCCACGTCGTCAAACGTATTTGTTCTGGACGACGGTTAGGTCTTGGCGCGAGTGAACAACATGGCGATACCAACTGGCATGTTGCTGCTTTCCAACGAACCTAGACCGCCCGAACCTATTTGTACGCCGAACCCAATACGAACCAAACACCCAACCGTAGATCGATACTACTGTAAACTGAACTGATGCAATTAGCCGTTTTTAAACTTGGTAACCCGGCCCTACAGGTGCAACGACACACGAGGAGGGGCCGTTTAGTCCAGTAACAAAATCGTCTAGTCTCAAAATTTCAACTCGCCATTGAATCAAATGAATTACGACTAAAACTGGTGTAAAATTTACACTAAGACAATATCGCTGTAATCACTTACCATGTTGACTATTTGGTCTTTAGACGATCGACAAAATCGAGGAGGTAGCTTCGGCAAACGGGTTCTCGCAACGCGTTTGATGGAACGTCGAGAGAACTGTGTTAGTGTTACGTCGTTAAGGCGCGGCCTTCCTTTTATACCCCGTCACGTCGTCAAGGCAGCGAGTCACGCGCCGGAGTCACGTGACCAGGCATCACTGCCGGTGGAGGCGCGCTCGCTGAAAGCGTGTTCATACATGCATGCGTGAACCGTGGCTGGGGTCGATGCTGCCTGAAATGCCGGACATGTTTCTACAGATCCTCGTAGTACAATAGGCCTTAATTGCATTTCTACAGCGGCACGTCAAAGCAAAGCGTCGGCTTTCGTGACAGGGGCCGTTCCCAATTGTCGAGATTTACCTGTTCGTACAAAGTGTACTAATTTAAGGGGAAGGGGTTAAGGCCCGCGATCTAATTGAAATAAATGTCGGTGGGTGTGGGGTTATACAAATAATAGGGCCTACGCTTGGTACATATGATATACGTAAATGTGGACGATTGTGAAAGGTCCCTTATTGCTATTTTACGGTAATTGCTGGTGGTCTGATACATGTTCCAGTTACTAAAAGCCGACTATAGTTTATTATTAACATGACATTGTGATAAACTAAACACTGACAGCTAGTCATATAAAACATCGACAAAATGCCCGTAACAGTTGCATTGTGCAATGTGCGTTAAAATGTCAATGACTAGCCATTATACCCAAGCACATAATGTATACACGCATACAGGGACCCATATTATATACCCATTGTTCAGCGCTTAGAACTTCTGCTACATAATTTTATGACCAGCTGTAATTCTATGGAACCTTATAATTAAGTGGATTGTCACGGATAACCGCGGGTATAATTTACGTGGAGTGTGTTCTATCAAGTTGTTTGTCAATTAAGAAGGCCTTATATGGTGCATTTCAGTGCGTTCTCCGTGTGCGGTGCTGTTTTAATTATGTCTTAACTATGTGTTTCAATGCAACAGACAGCTGCCAACTATTCCGCCTGTAGCAGCGAGTCAACAAAATGGTCGAACTAAAATTGGAGGCTGACAGTACGGGGGGGCAAATTTTTTCCCATAATGGGTCCTGGCAAGCAGCGCCTTAGGCGGACATGATTGGCTGCTGAGAATAGTTGACCTCCGAACTCTCTAATTCATAACAGCAATACACGTGTTCAATTGAACCTATGTCAACAATGACACGTGGCTTGAACTTGACCTGTTGAAAATAACGGTAATTTCACTTGCACTTGTTTTGATAAATCAAACAGTTTTTTGTAATTGTACAAAATATAACAAACACATGAAATCAACGTGGATTTCTCTTAGAATTGTGCCGCCATAAAAGCAGGGACAAACTTTCAGTCAATCAATAATTATTTATTACAATCATATAAAACAAACAAAACAAGCCATGAGCACAATATGAGAAGGTATAACAAACAGTATTGCTAACAATATCACTCGATTAAAAAGATTATGTGCCATGAAAGCTTAGACAACAAGTATTGACTATTTTGAGAAAACAAATAATAGAACATGTGGCAAAAAGGCATTTCATGTTTCATGTTTTAATGCCTGTAAAGCTAATTAGAGAAAAACCTGGTCTATGTCAACCAAATATTTACAAGAACTTTTCCAAATTATTTTACAGTTTGGGTTAATAAAGTGACTGAACAATTCACTTTTCTGAAACAAAAAGAACGAATATTTTACTCGTATTGAGCATGAACATTATAAACAAATCAACAAGTCTGGTAGCACCAATCTTAAAGACAACCTATGCACTACACGTGTGTCTTTATTCACATTTAAAGACAAACCAATAAGGATATAACTAATGTTATTGACCATCTTCATGCAAAATGTAGTTGTGGTCAAATGGCATGTTCACAAAATTATTAAACACTGCAAAATTTGAATTAACTGTACAACTAAGAATAATAATGAATCAAACTCAATGATAAAGATATTATAAGTCAATACTGAGTTATGGCAGACTATTAAACTGAACTCACTGCACTTGAATTAAATGATAAACATGCTTGCCAGATGAATAAAGGTGCAATTCCCATAACCATCTATCTAAACCTAGCTTTATGGAGAAAACATTTTGCCTTTTTGAAAAAAAAATTGTCAATGTTATCTGTGAAAACATGTTGAATTTAATTATACTAAATAATTTTTTTTTTACCAATAACCACAATTTAGCTGATGATCAACAACATGATGATGACTGTCCAGATAATGAGACTGAAGTTGCGCAGGATGAGCCACTCCATTGCTTCATCCGGTTCAATATTGGGCATCTTATAATTTTAATATAAAAATATATAAATAAATTATAATATTACTGACAATGAATAAACCCATGAATTGGAAAAGTCATATTGATAGAATAGGATAAAAATGTTGCTGGAATGGGATGTGAAATACCAAGGCTATGCAGGTTAAGGTTGGATAGGGTCACACATTACTTTACGTGGCTGAATGGGTTTTCCCCAATGAAATGTTGGCCTCCACACAATGTCCAAGGTTGTGAGGTGCAACACGTCGGCGTTTCTTAGATGAAACATAACTGTGGTCCGTGGTGAAGGTCGATTTGCTAGGCCGTCCAGCCCTCAACAGCCTTCGTCCGCCATTATACTTTCCATAGGTGTGCATAGCACTAATAAGATGAGAGTCGTTGACGATCTTCTTGCTATTGCGGATGAAGCATTGGAGTGGCTTCCTAAACAACTCCTTGTTGGATAGGAATTTACTAATGGTGTCATCAGCGAAGTTTTTAATATCAGAGATGAGCTGTTCATCCTCATTCTGCGCAGCTGCAGTCTCGTCATTTGGACAGTCGTCATGTTGTTGCTCATCAGCCACAGTATTCTCCGCAGCATGGCAGGGAGCCAGACCATCAGGCACTGGATTAGAGACTGTTTCTGGTAGCTGAGCAGAGGTCCTAGCTTGCATGGGTTGGAACCAGTCAATGGCCACATCTTCTTTGCCTGAGAGAATAACATATCTTTCAGATCAAATGAATTAAATTTTTTTTATCATGATTACTAGCCCCGAAAATATTGCGTGGGACCACGGTAACTCATCCAGGAGAAGTAAAGACCCCACATAGGAGGTAGATGTGTAACTTATCATGAAATCACTAACTCTACAGAAGGAACACTATGAAAATTAGGATAGATAGATAGTTAGTTTGTTTTTGTAAGTTTTGTATTTTTGTTCTGCTTCAGCAGATTTAGATACAACAAATGCTTTATATGACTTGTTTTTTTCACACATGCATTTTTTAAACTTTTGTAAACCAAGGCTTATTGTTGATGTAACTTGTTTTAGAAACTCTTTTAACCGGGCAATGTTTCTGAAATATATTTGTAAATATATGTAAAAACGTATCATAAGCTTGATTGACATCATTTGTATTTAGAACACTTTCCCAGGATTGCTGACTCAATTCATCTGAAAGTGAAGCTAAAGTATCCTCATTTATAGTTCTAATGTACTGAAACTCTTTTACTTTGTTTCTATCTATATTAAACTCATAAAGTGCAAAAATTGGTAAGTTTGTGGAAAACTGCCTCACACAGCTCACATTTTATGACATTGTTATTTAACAATTTCTTGCACACTAGACATGAGTCTAATTTCATGTGAGTGTTTGCCATTTCTACTATTTTAATCAAGTAATTAACAATAAAGTCAGATAGCATATCAGAGAAATGCATTACAGCAAATACATGTGCATAAAATTATATATATATATATATATATATATATATATATATATATATATATATATATATATATATATATATATATATATATATATATATATATATATATATATATATATATATATGTTTAAGAAATAACTGCACTGCAGGTGAGTGTTGGCCCTTTTCCTGATTGTTTTTCATATGTGGAAGTATTGGAAATCATTGATATATTATATACTAATCTTAGCAAACAATTTGATGAAAGTATATTATGAAACTGTTACTTTAGCGTATCATCTGTCACTGTCACTGACAGCTAGGCAAGTTGTTCAATGTTTATTTGGGGTAGATTATGTGGTGCTTTGACTTCAGTTCTAGGGTTTCGCGTTCAAAGCTTTGTGGGTCCGACTTTTGTTTTTTCCTTTTTTGATATTTTCTTCATTTATGTTATATTATGGCACCAATGGAGCATTACTTTTATAGGTAAATTACACTAAAATTAGGTCGAAAGCTTTGCAATTAAATTAACAAAAAAATATGTTCAGTCTAATTCCATTAACTTCAAAAATTCTTTAATTATGTATCCTGCTACCTACTAGTATTATTTATACCCCAATGGCAAATTATTATTTAAATAAACAAAAGTAAAGTTAATTAACAGCCAATTTCTTCACCATGAATCCTTCTTTTATCATGTACCTAATTAAAAATGATATGGTTCACATTATTAATATTGGTTATTAAGGCATCTGTATGTGTTGGGACTAGTAAAATGTGTGCCCCATGCCTTCATATATGTGTGTGTGTATATATATATATATATATATATATATATATATATATATATATAAATATATATATATATATATATATATATATATACACACACACACACACACACACACACACACACACACACACACACACACACACACACACACACACACACACACACATATATGAAGGCATGGGGCATATATTTTACTAGTCCCAACACATACAGATGCCTTAAAGGGGGGGTGAAGCACTCGAACAACCATAGCCCAAACATAATAACATACCATTTACAGTATATATCACCCTTATATGATGGGCGCAACGCCACGGTAATTTTGTAATATCCTTTTAAACTTTGCCATTATCTTCGCTGGGCGGCGCCATATTGCTCTGCGGGGGGCTCAGCGGCAGAGTGGTTTGAGTACGAGCTCCTGGCACCGCGTTCACACAGTAAAAACCTCTCGGAAAAACGGCCGAAACGCATGGAAAATCGAATAAAAAGAAAACTGGTGTGCACTGGATGGCTCCTGGATATATCAACTAGTACTACAAATGCAAGGAAAAAACTTTTGATCGACTTTCGAGGAAGAATTTGCAGCGGAAAAGGTGGTTGCAAATGCGGAAATTGCCGTGTCCGCCAGCCGCAGGCACTGCGAGTGACCACTTTTCCGATGCAGATTACAAGACAAAAGACGTATGTGATGAGCATGGACAGACGGTGAGCATCAAGATGTCATTCTTGGTCAAAGACACCGTTCCATCTTAGATCTTTTTTTCCGCATATGACCATGCATCTACAGACTATTCTGTGACAAGGAAACGTCAGATATCAGAGGGCAGAGCGATGCGTAGGAAGCGACGAGCCGAAACCAGGTTAGTAAATTGGATTACCGTTACCATTGTGATTTATCACTACGATTACAATATAGTTCCACCCCAATAAGCACAGCTGTGCTTCAACGTCAGCATATATATGACCCACAGTAAATCGAAATGTATGAATACAATAAAGTGCGAGTAAGTGTTAATAGTTTGATATAATTACGAGTGTTTTCCAATCCGCCGATTTATTTTCGACGTGATGAGATGTACCGTCAATACGTGGCCGTACTCAAAACAATAACAATAACTCAGTAAGTGCTACAGGATATACTGCAGCCTTGTAACATGGGCCATGGCGTATGTACTAGGCAAAATTATTCAAGAAAATAATTTGATATTATTTATTGACAGTCATAGTAATTAAGTCTCATACTCCTGTGTTCTAAATGCCTAGAGAGCAAGCGGCAAGCGTAAGGCTAAGCCTGGGGGGGGTTAGATGCATGGGAGAAACACGACGAAAAGACAGTATAGACTATAGTGCAACAGAAGCCTACTGTTGCTGTTTACATTTCAAATTCTTTATGGAAATATTTAAATATACAAATACTTTCATTGTGATTAAGTGCAAATGCAGTTACAATTTTTTTTTAAAGTATTTAAATATTTAAGTAAAATGCATTTCACCCATGCAATGTCTAGCTGGAAAGGAAACTAAGGCATCGTCATCTACCCAGTTGAACACTGTCAGATTACATGTCTGCTTTCTATAATGACACTTTACAATTTCTGTCTGAATTCTTGTGACTTGACAATAAGGCAAAATTATATAAAATGAATTTGCTTTATTGATCAGATTAAACCCCACATGTAATAACCGGAAGTTCATAAAGAGATGTATTAATTACATTTTATTCTAACACAACTGATAACACTGTAATGAATATCGTGGGGGAGGGGGCAACTGTCGGCAACCCACAATAGTATTAGTACAAGCTATACATATGAAGGAAGTATATCAGGCATGGGGTCAATTCTGTTTTGTCAATTCCAAAAAATCAGTTCTAATTCCGCCTTGCAAAAAATCAATTCCAACTGTTAAAATCCTAGGCTAAAGAAAAATTCAAATCCAATTCGTTTTAACACAGTTTTATTTGTCACGTGTGCACAATCATATTTAATTAGATATGATAAAAAAATTATTGTTCGTTAAATGCACACATACACATACACACACATATATATATATATATATATATCAGGTTTGCCATAAAAAACTTTAAAATGGCATCCAGCCATTTCATATGTACTTTCTGCTGCGACACCTCTCCTGGATTTTTGCTAATAAAACCAGACATTTTGGACAGCCCTGGACAGTTGGGTCATTAATCTGAGTTTTGAACAGTTTCCCCTGTTTATATTGGGTCCAGGTCATTTGCCCCCCTCCCGGACATTTGCCCCTTTGTCACTTGCCCCCCAAACATTAGCCCCTTGCCTTATTCAAAATCTGGACATTTGCCCCCTGTCCGTAGCTTCTGGATTATTTGTAAGTTTTTTTAAGAAATGTTTTTTTAACTTATTTTTTTTATTTCTGAACATGAATTCAAGATATATATTACCCTAATTGTAATTAATGTTCTTTGTGCCAGATCAGCCAAGTAAATTACTTTATGTAGTTGGAGATGATCCTGTAATCAAAGGATTATCTTTATTGCAATTGTCAGTGACATTAGGACCAGGACATGTTAGGACAATTGAGGATATTTGAAAGAAGCCATCTCAACAAGGTTTCTTTTGAGTTGCATTTACCATGGAGAGTTGGAGTGACTCCATTTTTCTATAAAACTGGATGCACAAGCCAGAGTTGTCAGAAAACACTTATAACTTCATCATGGAAATTACTACTAGCATCTGAGGAGGTCAGAAGCTATGTTTTGAGTGTCATTCCTACACCAAGAAGGGGGACCAACAAGATTACTCTTCAATGGGAGTGAAGCCAGCGTCGATCCTAATCATGCAAGGGTGCTGTGGTCACTGATCTGATCTCCAGATCCAGAATGTGATCAACAAGACTGCCTGCAACCATGATGGTGACACGGCACAGATAGAAGCTGCCAAGGTCCGTGAGGACCTGAAAACTAAGGCAGCTAATACCAGGGGCACTCCAAACCAGCTGATCTCTGACTCGTTGCTGTCCACCAGTTTGTGGAAGCATCACCCAAAGAACCCATCTTCCACTACTGATCTGACTATCAATGATACCTGGAAGACAACTGGTAACAAGATCATCTCATACACACTCCAGGGGATAGGCCATTGCATTAGGCTAAAGTGACTTCGACTTGTCATTGAATGTTATGTTATTGTAGTAATAATGATAAAACTGCAAACTGATTTTCACTTGTCAACTATCATAGAAAAAAGGGGCAGATGTCCTGGGGGGGAGCAAATATACTAGGAGGCAGATTTATATCGCTCTCAGTTGTGGTATCATTGATATTTCATCAAATTTACTGGAAAGTTTGAGTCTTCAACATCCTAATCTCCAACATGTATTCTCCATGGGGACATTTTTAATTACTACAAAGGGCAAACCCTACAGCCACATGTAACAGCATTGTACAGGTGACCAGTGACATGTGTAGTATTGGAAACTTGTGGGCTGAACATTAGGCTTGGATAAAAAAGAGGCTGCATTCAAGTGGGGCAGGCTTCCTCTCTCACACAAAGGGAATGAGCAGACAGGTGCCCTTAATTGGCAATCTCTGTAAATAAACCTTGTACACTGAGAAAGAAAATGAGGCCTGAATGGTCTGATTTTGGTTTTACTGTCTGTTACAGTAACTTAGTATTTCTTTTTGATGCAAATGCTTGATTATATTGTTCTTGGTCACAATGTTTCAATACCAGAGTAGACAGTGTCTATGCTGTAATGTTGACAACTTCCTGGCTGTTACCAGATTCAGGGTGACATGCTAATAGCAGACAAATATGATTTTAAAAGTAATATAAGGGTAAATATTAACAGTATCAAGTCAATAATTCCAACAAAATCAATTCCAATAAAAAAATTTTTTTTTAAATAAATTCCAATTAAAAAAACATTTTTGAAGTCAATTCCAATTCCGGAACTGGAATTGAGGGTCAGTTCCAATTCTGGAATGGAATTGACCACATGCCTGAAGTATATTCATGACAATATCTTGTCTCTGTGTACTACAGCAACAGTCATGAACAGTATAATTGAATTGAAACAAGCTTGTCTGTGGGGCTTTTGTCGGGAGGGGCTTTTGTCCTTGCACCATACTATCTAGCAGATGCTTTCAGTATAATACCTAATAATTATATATATATTTACATATATACATATATATATATATATATATATATATATATATATATATATATATATATATATATATATATATATATATATATACGTGTGGGCAGGTATGTGTGTGTTCGTGCAGCATTTATAAGGTAAAGATGTCACAAGCATAGATCTGCATTTGGTCCATTAACAATATTCATGCATTATGTTATCTAAATCGATTGTCAGATATAAAATAAGTAACCCCATAGAAAGTATACCTATGGGCCCATATTTTGCTATGGAATTTGGACCCCTTATAGAATTTTGACCTCCCTGGCCCATTGAAAACAGTGCAATGTTGATTAGATAATATAATACACTTTGGAGCTAGGATGCTACAATTTTGGTTACATGCGTTTGGTTATGTTACCAGTGGCATTCGTTAAACTAACCAAACAGATTCATTAAAAACATTAAGAGATCAGTGAAAGACCCATTGGTTGAATTAACATGGCTCCATAGGGAAAATGCTTTTCACTGTGGTTGATTACTTTATATATTCTATATGACACTGGCACTCTTATATTCTAAAAATAATATATACAAGAGAAAGTTTCTCACATTGTGATTAATTTTTATTATGCAAAAGATGAATTTTGTAAAATTTTCAAGTCACTGTATGTGTAATCTTTTCAGATGAAGGATTCACCATTGGTTCGTACAAGTACAGGTACTAATTTTGAAGCGTCCAGCGCTACGGGTGATGCCGTCAATCTTTACATTACGGATGTCACCTTTAGTGCCATCACTGCTACTACTGCTGTGGCACCACATACAACTGATGCTGAAATGCAAATCGATCCAGTAACGATATTTCAAGTGCGACACTTCGCGAATGCTGCTGTAGTCATGGATGACATTATTGCACCAATGAACGTTGATCATGACTACTCCTATGTGAAGCTTCCATCAGATTCAGAGAGAATAAAGACATTGGTGCAGATGATGCACACTATGTGATAACAGCGACATAACCGAGGGTGACTCAAGCAGCTCCGACACCTATGAGAAAGAGAAGAAGTTTGTCATTCGTGAGAAAAACTTATGTCACTTTTCTGCACCTGCCACACACAAAACAGCCATAAACTGTGACACAGGTTGTACTCATGTCTGATCTATCAGCAAAGGTCTTTCGGATACTAGGGTGTCTGTCAGAGGAAAGTGTGCTGATTTCTACCCCTGGATGAGTGAAAGGTGAATTGAATATGTTAGGTGTACATGTACTATCAGTCAGAATAAGTAGTGTATTGGTGTATATTTACTGCCAGTAGTGTATTGGAACAGATGGTTGGTGTGCAAGTACTATCAGTCAGAACAAGTAGTGTATTGATACATATGATTGGTGTACATTTACTGTCAGTACAAGTAGTGTATTTGGTAGAGAATGAGACGCTTGGTTTACATTTGCTGTCGGTAGGAACAAGTAGTAGATTCAGTCAGAAGAAGTAGTATATTGGATACACATGATTGGTGTACATTTACTGTCAGAAGAAGTAGTGAAATGGTGCAGATTCCAGAATGAGAACATTGGTGTACATTTACTGTTGGTAGGAACAAATAGTGTATTGGTATGCATGATTGGTGTACATTTATTGTCAGTCAGAACAAGTAATATTGTTACACATGATTGGTGTACATTTACTGTCCAATCAAAACAAGTAGTCTATTGCCATTGGTACAGATGATGAAGGTGAAACAGTTAAAATGCCTTGGCTTTATAAAGATTAATTATTTCCTAAGCTAAACTACCAGTATATTTGATATGTTGTGGCATAATAATGATGTGTGTAACTGTGATATCCATGTTCCAGGTTGTATTTCCCGGTGGTAGAAGTCACTGTTTTAGGTCAATGTTTAGTCTTGGTTTCAGTCGTTCTAGTTAGCCTTATTTCTTTGGTAATTGTTTTACTATGTGAATAAACGTTTGATATATTTTATGTTGGTCTCAATATAAATGAAATTGTGTGTAGTGACATGCAAGATGCTGCAGGTAACATTTTTGTTGACAGAAATGGGATATAGATAAGAAGGCATTCACATCATTCAGTTATTAATATTTTAGTGGGAATTTTTGTAGTTTTCCAGGTTGTTTTTCGACCTGCTGCATACTGTGGGTGCCTCACAATTTGTCTATAACAGACTATTAGTACACTCACCTGTGTCAGGTCAATCTCCATAGCTAAACTTTCCATCAATTCAATTCGGTTCAGAATAGACATCACAGATCCTTCCCACATCGCAGGATGGGATTACTTGTCTTGCCTTTCCTGAGCCTGAAATATAATTTGTCAGGGTTAGTTGATAGCACTAATTCCATAATTACCATAATAGTTGCAAAACTGTGAACATTACATACTGTCAGTAGTTAATTATTGTTATTTAAATTATTACATTGCACCAAACAACAAGGTGTTATGGTGTGCTACAGAGAGGGGTGATTACAAGTACGAATATTAATGTAATCATGATTACAGTAATTATTGCAATCACAATTGCTAATGTAGTCATGATTACAATCATTATTACAATCACGATTACGGTAACATTTAAGAATATATATATATTCACATAATGAATTAAATAAACCCTCATGTTATTATTGTCATCAATGTTATTCAACACAAAATCAAACACAATATTAAAATACAGTCACGGTACACTTCATTAGATTAGATACAAAAGAAAGAGAAAAGCCTGCTTGCATTGCCATTGTAGTTCGGACCTCGCCCTCGGGCTAGGTAAAAGAAATATGCAGAAAAAATATGATTATTAAAATGGCAATGATTCGATAACAATTGAATTACTGACCTGCCCACGAATCAATGAGTCGGCACGCAAATCATGCAATGACAGCAGACCAACATCTAGCACTGCTCTGTTTGTGCATATCACTACAAAATCATCGTCTTCGCCTTCGTACGGTGATGCAAGCACCAACGCGGTCGGGCACACGGTGCTGCATAGCCATAGCCATAGCCTAGCCCTAGGCATGGTAGCTTCCTCGGCGCAGCATGATGACTCAACGTAAACGTGCGCAGACATCGGGACGCAATTTCCACAGGTTCACCACATCACATTACCTAGTCAGGAATCGTTGACAGTCAAAGCGCTGTTGTAATGTTTCCTGAATCCAACGTCAACAAAGGCGAAGCCGACCTGGAGTCTGGAGCGTGACTCGCACACTCGGTGACACTTTACGACTGTCAACTGTTGTTTCCGTGTGGCCTGTCGAAGTAGACTCTTCGTCTGTGGTTTCCATTTCTCCAAAGATAGACAACTATTACGGAAGTTCAGTAAACCACTAATCGCTAGTAGCAGATCTGGTAAAACTGTCACAAGCGATGCATCTATCTTGTCAACAAATAAAAAATAGTTCCGGTATTACGTTATCGCATATTCTCGTTGGTTAGCGTCTCGTGCGTTCGAGAAGTGTGGCGTTTTCCACGATTTTTTGCGTGTTTTGTTGTAATTTCTTTAACTTTTTTTATTTGGAACGAACAAAAACGCTATTTTGTTCACGTGTGTAAACACTTGTATATATAACAGAGACCCATATCTTTTTTTTCGCTCCAGAATGCCTATTTACGAAATAAATCGCAAAAAATCGAAAATTTACATTGATTAGATATACGCGACTCAAACCACTCGTTTCGACAACAAGATGGCGATACGCAGTGATGCATTTTGTCGATTTTTGTCTCGAACAAAATCAGTTTTTCAGTTTATCTCATAAATTAGCAGGTATCTGTCAACATTAATGCATAGTTTGATAATATATATTTAAATATACGGCATAACACAAAATTGCTTCAGTTCCCCTTTAATAACCAATATTAATAATGTTGGGACTAGTAAAATGTATGCCCCATGCCTTCATATATGTGTGTATATACGAGGCCTGTTAGTTATTGCATCACCTGTAGTGCAGTTATTTCTTAAACATTTAGTTTCAAGCAACGCGCCATTTTTGCCACCACAAACTCTGGCAAGAGTTCAGAGGTCAGCAATTCTCTGTAGCCAATCACGAGCACGCGAGGCACTGCTTGCCAGGACCCATTATGGGAAAAAAAATTTGCTTACGGGGGGTTTGACGGGGATGCAATAACTGACAGGCCTCATATTGCCTGTTGTGCTTTTCAAGCTTGACTTAACCCATTCCGACTATTCAAATAGGCTGGAATTTAGTTCGGAACGTATTTCCCAAAACTTCCTTTCAATCGTGCGTGTTTATAATGTTTACGTCGTGACATCTAAAAAAAAAATCGGTGAACAACTTTTTTTATCGACGTTGACCGTCGGTGGGCGATAAATGAAGTTGATTCACATTAAACAAATGTAAAGAAGCATTGATTTAACTAAATACGGCATGTTTTTGCAAAGTTAGCATATGTACGAAAGAAAGGTACAGTCAAAGGAAGCTATGTGATACACCTGTTTAAAGAGATTTACAAATATCTAAGTATCATCATTAAATTCACACTCATTACAACTACACAAGTCCTGATTACATTTCACAAACATCAGTTGCTGAAAGCAGTCATCACTGAGGTTGAAGATTTTTCCAGCTACACTGATAATGACAGCACAGAAAACCTGGCCTTTATAGAATGACTACTGATGGACCAGCCACATACAGACAATACATGCATTAAATATTGGCTTTTAAGGTAAATTTCCCTTTGAAATAGAAAGACATCACCAAATCAAGATAAAGCCCCCAGTTCAGGCAGCTTAATTATTCTGTGTAGTTGCACCATTGCCTTGATCTCTAATGGAAACTCACAGGGGAGTCACAGCTGAGTAAACAATGTGCAAGGAAGCCAAGGGTACTTGTTTCATTGTGCCTTTCCTACAAATCTCATCCAGGATGCCTGTTTATTACTAGTGATGCTGTGAAGCCTGTGATTGCAGGTCAGTGTGCTGGATCTTTATCTCAGACTTGAGATAAAAGTGGTAATTTGACCTGTATTTGAATCAAATACATCAAATACAAATACAAATATGTAAATTTTGCAATAGGATAAAACAAATACAAATATGAACTTTGCTGTATTTCAAATACAAATATGTACTTAACCCCATCCTTGGCTGTATCCTGTGAATACTCCACTCAACTTAGCAGTCAGAGCTTGCAAAGAAAGCATCACGTTTTCCAAACATGCATGCCATTACAGAAGCATCGAAGGCAATCACTTCACAGTGACTGTCATTCTCGCACCACAGATAGATGTCACACCACTTCGCCCCTGTCAATCCCATCTGACCTATGCACTGTTCATAGTACTGGTGACTGCGCTGTAGCAGCAGCTTGTCCTCTACATCCTTCAGGTAGCTGACATCACAACAAGATTTAACAACAAGATTGCCATCCCAAACAACAAGTTCCAGATGGCAAGTGGACAAGGAAGCCATTGGCTTATCGAGAGTCCCAAAATTTTCTCATCTATGTGTAGCCCGCCCATATCAAATATCTGTCAATTCTATTTTTAAACATATTCCCACTACTAGCATTAACACAATCATTTGGCAGTTTGTTCCATTCATTTATCACCCTCTGTGAGAAAGAGTACTTTCTCATGTCCAACCTACACTGCTACTTAACTAATGTTGCTTTGTGTCCTCTGGTTCTACTGCCTTCTTTAAGTTTGAAGTACATATTCCTATCAACATCCTGATAACAATTCACTATTTTAAACACTTCTATTTGGTCTCCTCTTAGTCTCCTGGTCTCTAGTGTTGTCAAACCACATTGTAATAAGCGACTTTCGTAACTAAGGTCTCTCAATTTGTTGCTCTTCGTTGTATTCTTTCTAACTTGTCTATGTCCTTGAATACAATATTCCAAATGTGGTCTATTATTAGCCCTAGAATTTGATTTCCACATTGCTCTGAAACTTTCATATCAGCACTAAATGTTACTCCTAAGTCCTTTTCTTGTGTGGTTCTACCTAGTACAGCACCCCCCATTTTATATTCTTCGTCCATGTTTCCATGTCCTATGTGTATACATTTACACTTTGCTAGACAAAATAGGGCCTAATACTGATCCCTGTGGAACCCCACTCAAAACAGATTTCCAGTTTGAAATCTCACCATCTACTATTACTCTCTGTCTTTTGTGTGTAAGCCACTTTTATATCCAGTTGATTACATCATTGCATCATTACCATGGGCTTTTAGTTTAAGTAACAATCTTTGAAGTGGCACTTTATCGAAAGCTTTCTGAAAATCTAAGTAGAATACATCCACTGGTGACCCGTCATCTACCCACTTTGTAATTTCTTCCAAAAAACATAAGAGATTGGTTAGACGTGACCTTGCTTTTAGGAACCCACGTTGAGATGTATTTATTAATTTATGTTTCACAAGGAGTTCCACCATGTGATCTCTAATTAATGTTTCGAGTAATTTATATACAACTGATATTAAACTCACATAAGGGATTTTTTTACGATTACCGTCAGAGGGCTCCACTGCTCGTTCTCAGCACGTTGCTTTTAGATGCATTTTTGATTTACACTACAAATAGAATAACGTGTACAACGGGGGAAGACCTGATCGGTAATTCGGTGCTATAAACAAAGAATGTGACGGTAACACCGCAGACAGGGAGGGAATCTCGGTCATTGTTGTGAAGCACAGGCGCTTCGTCGGATGGGACTGAACATTTCGTCGAGGACATCACCAATAGTCTGAGGGACAGGACAGTAGAAAATGAAGAAGACAATAAATGTAAGTGCATTAACTGGCTTCGCAGATGAGACGGAGGGAGATTTAACCATATTTGAAGACAGGTTATTGGATGAGGGCGATATTGACGGAAATAGGGGAGGTGGGAGGACCGTGCGGCACTGTGTATCGATACAAACGACGCGTTGACTGGAGTGGTTATCTTAAAAATAACAGATACTATATATATATATATATATATATATATATATATATATATATATATATATATATATATACACACACACACACTGAAATTAAGTTTATTGTAAGAAATCACCGATGTTTCAGCGACCTTCCATGACGTCATCAAACGACAACAAGAACAAAATTATCAATGTATAAAGTTCGTCGTTTTGATAGCATTATGTGACAGTCACCAAATATTTTCATCAGTTTCCGTTGGAGACGGTTTAATACTCCTCGCCCTCCTCTTCCTCTCCTTCGCCCTCCACGGACTCGACGCCGACCTCTTCGTAATCCTTCTCCAAGGCAGCCAGATCCTCACGGGCCTCGGAGAACTCTCCCTCCTCCATACCTTCTCCGACGTACCAGTGGACGAAGGCACGCTTGGCGTACATCAGATCAAACTTGTGATCAAGACGAGCCCAGGCCTCGGCGATGGCGGTCGTGTTGCTCAACATGCACACGGCACGCTGCACATTGGCGAGATCTCCGCCGGGCACGACGGTCGGTGGCTGGTAGTTGATGCCCACCTTGAAGCCGGTCGGACACCAGTCGACGAACTGGATGGTGCGCTTCGTCTTGATGGTGGCGATAGCAGCGTTGACATCTTTCGGGACAACATCACCACGGTACAGCATGCAACAGGCCATGTACTTGCCGTGACGCGGGTCACACTTCACCATCTGGTTGGCTGGCTCGAAGCAGGCGTTGGTGATCTCAGCAACCGACAACTGCTCGTGGTAAGCCTTCTCGGCAGAGATGACCGGAGCGTAGGTGGCCAGGGGGAAGTGGATACGTGGGTATGGCACCAAGTTGGTCTGGAACTCGGTCAGATCGACGTTGAGGGCACCATCGAAACGCAGAGAGGCCGTGATGGAGCTGACAATCTGGGCAATCAGACGGTTTAGGTTGGTGTAGGTGGGACGCTCGATGTCCAAGTTGCGACGGCAGATGTCGTAGATGGCCTCGTTGTCGACCATGAAGGCGCAGTCGGAGTGCTCAAGGGTGGTGTGGGTTGTCAGGATCGAGTTGTATGGCTCAACGACGGCAGTGGAAATCTGTGGGGCAGGGTAGATAGCGAACTCGAGCTTTGACTTCTTGCCGTAGTCAACCGACAGACGCTCCATGAGCAGTGACGTGAAGCCAGAGCCGGTGCCACCGCCGAAGCTGTGGAAGATGAGGAAGCCCTGCAGACCGGTGCACTGGTCAGCCAGCTTGCGGATACGGTCAAGCACCAGATCGACGATCTCCTTGCCAATGGTGTAGTGGCCGCGGGCGTAGTTGTTGGCGGCATCCTCCTTGCCGGTGATGAGCTGCTCGGGGTGGAACAGCTGACGGTATGTGCCAGTGCGCACCTCATCTGTAAACAACGACAAATACAAATTTGATGATGTTAAACTGGTGTGATTTCATAAAACTGACAGGACGTTTTAAACAAATCGTGTACTTCTTAAAAGAAGTAATAATAGATACAACTATATTTTTTTACAAATCAGAATAAATAAAGTAAAATCGATACTAATTTTTTTCTGCTGGAAATATTCTCTATTCTCTCAAGCATTATATAATTAACCTGGTTTCATTCAATAATAAATAGGAAATATATACAATTTAACAATTGCACAGATATTTTGTTACCATTATTTACCGCATAAAATTCACCCCAGTACGTACCGACTACGGTTGGCTCGAGGTCGACGAAGACAGCCCTGGGCACGTGTTTACCCGCGCCAGTCTCGCTGAAGAACGTGTTGAACGAGTCGTCACCACCGCCGATCGTCTTGTCACTCGGCATCTGTCCGTCCGGCTGGATGCCATGTTCCAGACAGTACAACTCCCAGCATGCATTGCCGATCTGCACTCCAGCCTGGCCGACGTGGATACTGATACATTCACGCTGAAAACAGACAAATTACTGGTCAGACAACAGGACATTATCGACACTGGTACTGGCAACAAGTTTAAATTTAATATTTCGTGCGCAGGCTTGAACACATGGCCTATCCCCGTAACTAACACCAAATACGTTATTTCATCTAAATATTAGTACCAAACAATAGCTGCCCTATCAAAAATGCAGCCAATAACAACTAGAATGAGTGAGATTACCCACGAGATGTGTCAAAACACATTCAACGTTGTGACATGAACCCCGCGATCAATCTCATCAACAATGCACGTATGACACGCGTGTCTGTTGGTAAGAAATGGCATACTGGCGACATTTGTTTAGCTTGGGGGTGGTTTCAAAACAATCTATGTAGGTTTAGGAAACAGATTTGATAACTGCGTTGGAAATTATTAAACGAGTTATGTTACAGAACACATTTAATACGAAATAAATACTATGTTATAATCACGCAATACTTGAAAGCAAAATGCAATGACATAAAATCGCTAATTTTAATAATTATATAACTTAACTTAATTTATTAATTTAACGAATGGATGTTCTAAGTAACGACAACTGCTCATAATATTATATAGGCGTACACTGAAAACTAAGACGAGGCGTAGACACTGACGAGTATTCATTATGGTGCGTTTTGATGCGCCCCTAAAACGACAGTTGCCGGTTAGTGATTTACGCGCGAACCAAGCTCACATCCTATATCCGACTCATTGAAACGCGATAACGCAGCCGCTGGACTCAATATTATCAGAATATCTGGCGGTTACCAGCCCTCAAGCATTAGAAAACGGTATGGTACCCCCGCCCCCCCCCCCCCCCCTCCGACCCGACGAGTCGTGATTTAGGGACCGTATCCGGCCGGCCACGTCGTCAAACGTCTTTGTTCTGGACGACGGTTATGTCTTGGCGCGAGTGAACAACATGGCGATACCAACTGGCATGTTGCTGCTTACTAACCACGGTTTCAAACCTAGACCGCCCGAACCTATTTGTACGCCGAACCCAATACGAACCAAAAACCCAACCATGAAACTAACCGTAGATCGATACTACAGTAAACTGAACTGACCTGTTGCAATTAGCCGTTTTTAAACTTGGTAACTCGGCCCTACAGGTGCAACGACACACGAGGAGGGGCCGTTTAGTCCGGTAACAAAATCGTCTAGTCTTAACATTTTAACTCGCCATTGAATCAAATCAGTTACGACTAAAACTGGTGTAAAATTTACACTAAGACAATATCGCTGTAATCACTTACCATGTTGACTATGTGGTCTTTAGACGATCGACAAAATCGAGGAGGTAGCTTTGGCTAACGGGATCTCGCAACGCGTTCGATGGGACGTCAAGAGAACTGTGTTACGTCGTTAGGGCGCGGCCTTCCTTGTATACCCCGTCACGACGTCAAGGCAGCGAGTCACGCGCCGGAGTCACGTGGAGTCACGACCAGGCATCAATGCCGGCGGAGCCGCCCTCGCTGAATTTGAATAAAATACATCAAATACAAGGAGCAAATACAAATATGTCACTTTTGCAATAAGTAAAAACAAATACAAATATGAACTTTGTTGTATTTCAAATACAAATATGTACTTAACCCCATCCTTGGCTATAACCTGTGAATACTCCACTCAACTTAGCAGTCAGAGCTTGCAAAGAAAGCATCACGTTTTCCAAACATGCATGTCATTACAGAAGCATCGAAGGCAATCACTTCACAGTGACTGTCATTCTCGCACCACATATAGGTGTCACACCACTTCGCCCCTGTCAATCCCAACAGCTTTTTCAGCATTTTTACAACCTGCTTTCAAGCCAAAATAAACTAGCAACAAAATGTAATAGCAAACCGCCAAAAAATATGTCTACTCATTTTTAATCCAGATGTACCTGCACACCGTCATTTCACTTTGAAAAACACCAGAATGAAGTACATGCAAAGTAAAATAAAAAATTCCACACACCACAACCATTGAGCAAGGCCCCCAGCATCCGATTTTCACATACCACCCACAAATCATGGAAACCAGTACATTTACCATTTTTAGAGCAATTTTACTTGGTGGCACCTCTTCTTCGTCATCCTTCCAGGCTGACATCAAGTGCCTTGACTGAGCATGAGGCAAAAGGGCTGCTTCTGCAGATGGCCGAGAGGGAGCCAGGCCTCTTATTCGATATTATGAGGCAAAATACACCAAGAACAGTGGGAAGTGCGGTTGCTCCAAATTGGTCATTGTCAAGAAATGACCAGCGATGTCGAACGATTATGCTGCAACATACAGCCTGACAAATGTTTCAGCCTTCGACCTGTAAGTAATACAAGAAGGTGTGTGGCAGCGGTCTCAATCTCCTAACCACCTGTTTTTGGGACCAACTTCCCATCTCCCATCTGTTTGTGGGTCCAACCTTTTACCCAAACTCCCACATCCCACCATTTTTTAGAGTCAATCTCCTATCTAATCTACCACCTCCCACCATTTTTTTAGATTTAACCTCTCACCAATTTTTCAGACCAACCTCGCACTTTCTGCCACCCCAATTACTTGTGTACGGTAGTGAACATCATTTTCTGAAGTTACATATTTCTTACTACAAATCAGTTTAGTAGCAGGGTTGGAGTCATTATGATGATAAAGAAATGATAATTATTGTGTTAATTACATAATTATAACGAAAATAATCAATTTTAAATTCACATAATGATAATTAACCCATGATGAAAAATAATGATCATCATGCCATCAGGTTATTTAATTATGTTGTCACCATTTAGGAGGAAATACCAGATTCCATGAGTTTCTCCAGGCTTTTTGATGTTTCAATGAGTTTCACCGTGGAGTATACATAGCAGGAGACACTGACAGACAGTCACTGCTGAATGCCTAAAATTTCCTATGAAGCCTACTTTGAAGCATACTTTTAATTAAATTCCCTACACAACTTTTTTGTATACAAGTCTATGAAGACATGCTCCACAGGCTTGCCATTGAAGCCATTCACTCACTGGTGATCACAATGCTTGAACAAACACAAACACCTTATTATACCAAATTTCTTACAGAATGTACATCATTGGCTCTAACCAACTGATCTCATTAAGAACTACTGAACAAATATAATCAGCTGTCCATGAAGCAACAACAGAACAGTATAGGATAACCAGACTGTGTTACATCAGCAGACAACTGTCAAGCATCACTCTTTCTCTGTTTGCGTTTTGTTAAGCTGTCATGTCTACTACAAAGTTTTCCATGCTGCAACATGTTTGATATGTGATTTGTAATGAAAATGATAACGAAGAATTATAAATTATACACATACCTAGTGACAAGATGATAATACATTATACTGATCACAATGAACACTCTTAATGACTCTGACCCTGTTTGGTAGCATTATGTCAATGGCACACAATATGCTATGAAGTGTTTGACCTATATCTTACTTTCATATCAACATTATTTGCAACTGTTACAAAAAATCAGACCTACAATGAATATAATATTCTCATAATATAATATTTCATATTTTAGAATATTCCAACATTCAATTGCGGTCTCATGTTATTCCAATCTAGCTTTGCTAAGTATTTTCTCATATCTTTATAGTTACCTTTGTGGAAGTTTCTCCTATACGTTTTTTTATTTTTATTTTCTGATTTTACATTGATGTCAAAATGTATTTGGTGGTCACTGTTACCCAATGGTTCATGTATTTTTACATTGTCCACTAATTCTTTTTGTGATGATAAAATTATATCTAATACATGTTCTCCCCTGGTTGGTTCTAGCACGTGCTGAGTAAGGAAGCTCTCCTGAATTAAGAATAGAAATTGTTGGTCCTCACCCCCTGTACTCTCTAGAGATTCCCATTGTATGTGTCCATGTTTAAAATTTCCCATTATGATACATTCCCCTTTACTAAATTTCTTTATAGCATTTTGTATTTTTGTGTTATCCTCTTCGTTTATGTTTGGACTTCGGTAAATTAATCCAATAGTTAATTTTGAATTTCCTGAAACTATTTCATAAGCCTGAATAGATTCTTTAACATATAAAATAACTCCCCCTCCCCTTCTTCCTATTCATTCTCTCCTAAACATTACGTATCCTGTCAATCATAATTCAGCATTTGTTATGTCTGTGTTGGCCCATGATTCGGTAATACCAATTATGTGAGGGTCAATATCTTCTACCATAATGTTTAATTAGTTTTTCTTATTTGTTCCATTCATTTATTACCCTCTGTGAGAAAGAGTACTTTCTCATGTCCAACCTACACTGTTCCTTAACTAATGCTGCTTTGTGTCCTCTGGTTCCACTGCCTTCTTTAAGTTTGAAGAACATATTCCTATCAACATCCTCATAACCGTTCACTATTTTAAACACTTCTATTTGGTCGTCTCTTAGTCTCCTGGTCTCTAGTATTGTCAAACCACATTGTAATAAGCGATTTTCGTAACTAAGGTCTCAATTCTGGAATCATTTTAGTTGCTCTTCGTTGTATTCTTTCTAGCTTGTCTATGTCCTTCTTATGATATGCTTGTATACAATATTCCAAATGTGGTCTAACTATTGGTTTGTACAGGGGTACAATTAGCTGTTTCTCCTTATACGTGACAGTTCTCCTAATTAGCCCTAGAATTTGATTTCCTTTCGAAGTATCAATCCCACATTGCTCTGAAACTTTCATGTCAGCAATACATGTTACACCTAAGTCCTTTTTTGTGTGGTTCTACCTAGAACAGCATCCCCCATTTTATATTCTTCGTCCATGTTTCCATGTCCTTTGTGTATGCAATTACACTTCCCAAAATTGAATAACATTTGCCATTTTTCTGACCATTTAACTAATTTATCTAGATCATCCTGTAAACTTTGTTTATCTGTATCATTTGTAACCTTTCTGAATACTTTTGTGTCATCAGCAAATTTTAGTACTTTGCTAGATATGTCATCTTCCAAATCATTTATATATATTAAAAACAGTATAGGGCCTAATACTGAACCCTGTGGTACCCCACTCAGAACAGATTTCCAGTTTGAAATCTCCCCATCTACTATTACTCTGTGTCTTCTGTGTGTAAGCCACTTTTCTATCCAGGTGATTACCTCATTACCTATACCATGGGCTTTTAGTTTAAATAACAAACTTTGATGTGGCACTTTATCGAAAGCTTTCTAATAATCTAAATAGACAACATCCACTGGTGACCTGTCATCTACCCACTTTGTAATTTCTTTAAAAAAACAGAATAGATTGGTTAGACATGACCTTGCTTTTAGGAACCCATGTTGAGATGTATTTATTAAATAATGTTTTACAAGGAATTCCACCATGTGGTCTCTAATTAAAGTTTCGAGTAATTTACATATAACTGATGTTAAACTCACTGGTCTGTAATTCTCTGGCTTGTTCCTCGATCCCTTCTTAAATAGTGACGTAATGTTTGCTTCTTTCCATTCTGAAGGAACTATTCATTCTTGTAATGAAAAGTTAAAAAATGTTGCAAGTGGTGTACTAATTTGCTCAACAATTTCCTTAAGCAGTTTTGGTGGTATCCCATCAACTCCAGGTGATTTATTATCTTTCATCTTCTTAATTTTGTTTGCTATCATTACAGGAGTTACAAATAACTGCCCTAAATGTTCTGAGTTATTTCCCTCAAATTTAGTAAATGGAACTGGAAGTGAGCTGGTATCTTCTGTGGTAAATACTGAGCTGAAATACTCATTCAGGACCTCTGCCATTTGAAACCCCTCTGAAATTATGTTTCCCGTGTTGTTTTCCAGTGGTCCGACCTTATCTCGAACTTTCTGTTTACTCCTTACATAAGCATAGAAACTCTTGCTGTCATTTTTTATATTACCTGCCAATTTTTTTCATAGGTTCTTTTAGATTTTCTAATTTCAGTCGTAGCTAGGTTAAGTGCCTCTTTGTAGTTTGCATAGTCTTCATCCTTTCTGGTACGCCTATAAAACCTCCACATAGTTTGCTTAAATACTATTTTTCTAATAGCTTCTTTTGACAAGTATTTCTTTCTAGACCGTTTTCCTTGTTTTTTCAAGGCAACAAATTTATTGATGATACTCTCAATTTTAAATTTCAGAATATTCCAACATTCAGTTGTGAGTCCATCCGCAAATACTGTTGCCCCCTTTCCACTTAGATGAAGCTTGTCCTTCATGTACATATCAACCCTTCCAACAAAATTTCCCCACAAATCCACAAGAAACCAACTAACTCTTCCCTACATAGCTTCTCGACTAGCATGTTAATTGTCATCCCCCGGCAATTTCAATATCTATGACCCCTCCTTCCTATTACTGGTAAAATCTGCGTCTGCTTTAGTGTTCTGACCAAATTCCTGTATTTCCTAACCATGGCAGTTGTACCCTCCTTCTCTACGTTATTTGTCCATACGTGTACTAAAACAGATCCACCCATGCCCGAACCCACGATGCTATCTACCCTCTCAGTTATCGCCTCTATTTTGGCCCCAGGCAAGCAAACTACCACATCATCTCCCTTGTTTAAGACTCTGTCGGTCTTCCTAACTATTGAGTCCCCCACAAATTCCCTCGCTCTCTTTCTCACCCCCTCTATCACTGCCTCGTAATAGCTCTTCCGATGGATCCCCTCCATCACATTCTGTCCTGCAGCCTTGTCACTTGGTGGCAGACTGTTATCAGGCACTCTATCACTCATCAACCTGTCCCTCCCATCGCCTGGCTAACTTGCGCTCCCGTCACCTTCCCTCCTGACACCTTCCCTCCTGTCTCCCTCACTCCCATCGCCTTAACTATCGTCACCTCCCCCCCCGACTCCTTTGCTACTGACTCCCCTATTCCCCTTTCCTTTGATCCATTTGTCTTCCCTCCCATTTCTTTCCTTCTCGCCTCCTTTCGTCCTGTCTCCCTACGTCCCGTCTCCTTATGTCCTGTCTCCCTACATCCCATCTCCTTACGTCCTGTCTCCCTACGACCTGTCACCTTACCTCCTCTCAGCCTCCTCCCAGGCTAAGGTGAGCTCTCCCTAGCATCTCTCTTGTCATCTCCCCCACTTTATCATCTATTGTCCTCCACCAGAACCACTGGCACAACCCACTTGCACCCTTCCCACCACTGCCACAACGAGCAGCCTCAGCTGTTCTAACTCCACCTCAAGTTCCTTCATCCTCGTACATCCCCTACACTCAAAACTAAAACTATCCACTTGAACCTCAGCCCAGGACTTCTCACACCTGGACTTGACAAAGTCCACCCAGTTGCTACAACTGCTGCATATTAAATGCCTGGTGGCCTTTACCTGCCGTTTGCACAGCGCCATCCCAAATTTTTTATTTAATCTGATTGCTACGTTAGCCTTGAATAAGGCTGTTTTTACTAACTGAGTCCTTTATTGTACATTTACTTTGGTAGCATAGAGCACGGACATCTGACCCATCAGCACATGAACTCACTTTAATTATTAAGCATAGCTTGACTTATCATGTCTTATGTGGATATATGCCAAACAGCCTTTACACAAACGCTATCCCAGGCATGGGCAATTAACTTGAAAAGTGAATTAATTAAATTACAATTTACTCACAAATCTTCCAATTAAATTAAATTAAATTAAACTCACACATTTCTTAGGTCAATTAAATTAAATTAACCTCCCAAATTCTTCAGTTAAATTAAATTAACAATTAACTTTAATTCAATTAACAATTAAATTATGTTTTGGTAGAAATGCAGATTACATTCATATGACACTGTTTTATGTAAGCTTAAACACTTGATACAAGTCATCATTGAAATAATAATATGCTAATTGTTATTTACACATTTTATAACAGTTCTAAAATCACAAGTAGGTTCGTAAACGTTACTGTCACGATAGTACATTGTTCATATATATATTGATGGAATTACTTTACTTATTACATCTGAGAAATATTATTATTAACTAAAAGATATGTGTTTTGCTGATATAATATTTATATACCAAAACATTGTTCATGGGGTGTTTTATGACATTTTGAAAGTTGTAGATGCTTGTTAAAATTAATGTTTTTTTCTTAAAGGAATGTAAAGTCGTGGCTGAAGATTTGCAGGGTGTGGAGTTTCCTCCTATATTCAACCATCAAATTAACAATACTGGGTAACTACATACATAATTTCTGTGCACCAAGTTGTTATTTATGCAGTGTTTTAATGCTAAATCATTAGGTTTCCTCTATATACAATTATTAAAATATTTATACACAATTTTTGTATGTATCACTAGAACTGCCTTACTTTTGATTCCAGTTTTCTCTGCATGTAATATGTACACTTGCAGATGTACAGAAAAATATAGATACATATTCTAATGCATAGGTCCACTTGGCTGCAATTGCCACCAAACATGTTTACTTTAGACAGAGATTTGCAGAAGCCATGATTTGTAAACTTATTGCACTACCAGAGAACTTTTTATTGTCTAGGCCTTCCCTCCAATTCACAGGTGCCTGAGTGACCAGCCCACTCCAGTTGGTACAGACAGTATTGGTGCTCTGTGATGTTCTCTCTCCCATTAACACAGGCCTTAACCTGATCTCTGTCAGGCTAATGACTGGAATAGTGACTGCAAGCCTTTTGGAAATGCCTGGGTAACATGGGTGTGAACTATCCTGTAATACCAACTGTATTGCACTTAATTGAGAGTTAATTGGAAATTTGTCAATTAAATTAAATTAACCACTTTTGGTGAAGTTAATTCATTAAATTTAATTAATCGAGCCTTTCTGGTAAAAGCATTTAATTAAATTAAATTAACGTAATTGAGTTAATTAAAATTAACAAATTAACAATTGAAATTAACCCACGCCTGCACTATCCCATGGGATAATATAATATCTGATGCTCTAATATAACTAATATATTTTTTTTAATGTATTTCAATTACAACTACTTAAATTGTATATTTAGTTAAATAAGCTGAATGTAGTGATTTGAATTCAGTAGATGTGTACACAACCAGTAGTGTTTGTATGCATACTGCAAACACCTGCAGGGATTGAACCTGCCACACACAACACTGAAACATGTTTACAAATCAATGAACAGTTTGGCAAAACATTTATACAAATACTGACCTGGTATGTTATATTACATTTACAATGTATATAAAATGTACAAAATGATACGTTAGCATTATACAGTTATTTTGTATAAAAAATGTCAACAGGAACATCACACATTTCAACACAAGTCCACAACACCAATGACACAACAAGCAGACGTAAAACAACGAACATACAACACCAACAACACTGCAATCAGACCTACAACAATGGACATACAACACCAACAACACTACAAGCAGACCTACAACAATGGACATACAACACCAACAACACTGCAATCAGACCTACAACAATGGACATACAACACCAACAACACTACAAGCAGACCTACAACAATGGACATACAACTCTAACAACACTACAAGCAGACCTACAACAATGAACATACAACACCAACAACACTGCAATCAGACCTACAACACCACCAACACTACAAGCAGACCTACAACAATGGACATACAACACCAACAACACTGCAAGCAGACCTACAACAATGGACATACAACACTGCAAACAGACCTACAACAATGAACATACAACACCAACAACACTACAAGTAGACCTACAACAATGAACATACAACACCAACAACACTACAAGCAGACCTACAACAATGGACATACAACACCAACAACATTGCAAACAGACCTACAACACCAACAAAACTGCAAGCAGACCTACAACGATGGACATACAACACCAACAACACTACAAGCAGACCTACAACAATGGACATACAACACCAACAACACAACAAGCAGACCTACAACACCAACAACACTGCAAGCAGACCTACAACGATGGACATACAACACCAACAACACTGCAAACAGACCTACAACAATGGACATACAACACCAACAACACTACAAGCAGACCTACAACAATGAACATACAACACCAACACCACTGCAAACAGACCTACAACAATGAACATCCAACACTACAAACAGGCCTACAATAATGAACATACAACACCAACAACACTGCAAACAGACCTACAACAATGAACATACAACACCAACAACACTACAAACAGACCTACAACAATGAACATACAACACCAACAACACTGCAAACAGACCTACAACAATGAACATCCAACACCAACAACACTACAAACAGGCCTACAATAATGAACATACAACACCAACAACACTGCAAACAGACCTACAACAATGGACATACAACACAAACACTACAAGCAGACCTACAACAATGAACATACAACACCAACAACACTGCAAACAGACCTACAACAATGAACATCCAACACCAACAACACTACAAACAGGCCTACAATAATGAACATACAACACCAACAACACTGCAAACAGACCTACAACAATGAACAGTGGTTGTGATTTATTTTCGGAATTTTTGATGGGGCGTAGGCGAAAAAAAGGTGTGTTTCCGGTAACCCGACCCTACCTAGAAAAACGGGCTGACCCTAATCTTTTTATTTGATATTTCAATCAATGTTTGTTTTGTTACATTTAGTTAAAACTAATAAGACAACCCGCGAGTAAAATTCAACCTGCGTATGCAGTAAAAATAGTGGTTGTAGGCTGCTGTGTGCGGCCGCTCTCGGTCTGACTGTTATCGTCATTTAACAACGTTCTCAGATTCTGGATTGTCTACGTACTGTGTGTTATATACCGTGAATGTACAGAGAGTACAACTGGAAGGTCTGTGACTTGCTTGTGTTTTTAATAATACGTTTTACATTGACTTTTAAACTGGCCTTTATTCTAAGGCGTGGCTGCCGCTATCAACTTCAACCGGTTTGAACTACACATCCATGCGCTACCAAACTCACCGTACCGGAACATTGCCTGCTTGGGGTAGCGACCGCTGAAGCATGTCGCTGTCCAGGACGTTGCTTCTGAATTTAAGGAAATGCATGCAGCCGCCTAGTCACCCGTGGACGGCAACAATAGAAAGACTGCATTTGTGTTGACTACCCACTAGACGTGGCACAAAAGCCGGAATAAGACGATCCAGGCCAATAACCAGGATGGCCAGCAGACGGTGTCATCGGGTCAGTTCTGTGAGCAAACAAACTGGTGTCAACAATTCAAACCTGATACAACTGACATCGAGGGGAACTGGGAATTGGTCGTTCATTGCGCGAAGCTCGCCTGACCTTCGTGCGAAATTCGCCTTGATGAATGCAAGATCCATTCGCAACAAGGCGCTGCTCGTGCATGACTACACTCTAAAAACAGATTGGTTAAAATGACCAGGATATTGGTCAAATTCAACCAATGTGGTTGGTAGATATGTGTCCAACCAATCTCTTGGTTAAGACAACCAATTTGTTATGGTTAACTTTTTAACCAATCCATATTGGTTAGAATAGTAACCAACATATGTTGGTCAATTTAACCAAGTTATTGGTTAATATATCTAAGTCATGTAGCAACCAATGTAAATTGGTTAGGCTAGGACCAATTATATTGGTTGGAATATGACCAATTGATTGGTTGACTAGAATAGGACCAATTATGTGGAATTAATACAATATACCATTTAGGCAATGCAATAGACAACAAGCTAGAGTTCATTCTACTATCACTGCATGCATTTAATTTCAGGAACATCATGTCAGTTTTTTCCACAAAGTTGTCAGTGCAAGTCGGTGCAAAACATGTAATATGACGGCATTGTACTGAGACATTAAATCATTTAACCTTTAGAGACCCGGATTTTTTTCAAGAAATTGCTATGCTATTCTTTAAACGAAATTGCTATGCTATTCTTTAAACGCATGTCATTTCATTACTATAAAGAATTTCAATACACATGTATACATTTTTGGAAAGGTAATATCCTCAAGAATTCAGTCACAGTGAAATATTTGTGTTTATAAGTTGTCAGACATCACACTTTATTCAAAATGGCTGACAATCATTATCGCTGGCGACACATCATCACATTTATTAGACAATAACAAAAAAGTACTACTCACATATGAAAACTGTTTACATATTCAGAAACTGCACTAAAAACTACACAAAGTTTGAAGAAAATATCTTCATTGTTTCCTGTTCTATACAAAGTACGAACTGTAGGCCTAGTCACAGGCCTGCCATGTCCACGACCACGCCCTCTGTGAATAGGGGACCGGTCACGTCCACGTCTTGACTTTGAAGCGGTAGCCCTACCTCGCCTGGGCCTGCCTGTCGTTGCCGTTGCCCTGGCCTTAGACCTAGTCAGTCTATCCACACCTTGCTGTTGTTCACTGTAGCTGTCAGTGTCACTGCTGCTTTCAGGATGAAGATTACCACTGGTAGCAGCAGCTACAACTGTCGAAACCACTCCACTTCCACTCGGGATTGGATCGATCGAATCAATCGTTTCAGTCTCACTGTCCGAATGAACAGGCGTCACAGCGAGCGATATTTCGGCTTCTTCGTCAGTCTCGCCGTCATCTTCATTCGATAATTCACTATCTTCCATATCATCAATAATTCGAAGCACCTCGTGTGGATCTGCGATTAAGCGCGATCGCAGCGCCATTACTTACTTTTACGGCGGAACACAAATTATCAACAACAATCTTCAAAACGCTATAACAACACTAATATAAAAAAAATTTGCGACGCCATTACTACAGGGAATGCCTAGGCTATTGCTCTATTGATCAATCCCCTACACCCCTCTACCAGAGCAATGAAATTACCGCAACAGACCACATATGACCACCCCTATGCCGTCGCGCGATATATCGCGCGACCGGTTTCTAAAGGTTTTAACATAAAATACAATACATTATAAACTACGGGTGAACGATATAGAACTAAAGCCAATAAAAAATCAATGCAAACAAAGGCAAATGATAGAATAGCTCAAACTGGCACGTCTAGTCAATGTACTAGTAACCCTCAAGGTCATGAAAGTATAAAAATGTGTCGTGTGACATATGCACAATGTAAATTGTTAATTGTGTTACATGAAATAATTCAAGAGACGTCACACTGTGATCTTGATTTCAGTTTTCTAGTACACACAAAAGTACACATTACGAGTACACATTTGTAAGGGCAAATAACTGGCATGCAGTGCATGACTCTATTCGTTGTCTGTTTCAATTACTAACTAACCAAGTACAATGCACATAGAGCAGACGGGCAGCTTGATGACAACTAAAAACAAAACAATGTCAGCTTCGTATTTCTAGTCCTAACATTTAATGTGGCCGAGAAGTTCCATCTCTCTTGGTGTGACCACGTCATATGGCGTGGTGATGTTGAAAAGCCCCTTCTGTACGAATGTCCACACGTCTGCTGCCTCAGCGGGGTACTCTGCATTGAATATAAAGAAGACCTTGAAGCAGATGTCGACTGCCTTCACCAAAAAGTCCACCTCATAGAGCACATCCTCACAGAGGAGGAATAACTCCTTGGCCGCCAAGATAGTGTCACAAAGAGCGAGGATTTGAGGTTGCCGAGTCATACCTCACTTCTCCTCTCATCTCTTTCTTAGGTAGGCAGCAAAGTATGTCCCACTCTGGAATAAGCAAGGAACACGGAGTATAATACGGTGAAGCATGACGACATTCCAGTACATTATGTGTACATTTATTTATATATTCATTTATAATTACTAAGTTAGTAATGTTTTTGATTATGGATGTGGCATATGCTGCGAACATAGACATGCCATGTGTACTCCAGTGAGAAGTGTCAAATAGCCAGACTGGTGACTATAGAACAGTGGATTTGAACAAAAAGTTAATACTTAAACTTACCCCTGAATGTCTCAATCATGTGATGCATTCCCCAATCGGCCATCTTGTCTTCCACATAATTGTCCATCAGTGATGACTGGTGAAACTATAAAAATATTATCAAATATATTAATCAATATAATGTACTAATTGGTAGACATCAAGTAGGTCTAAATACTCAAACTACCCGTTATATAGAAAATAACAACACAGCTGCACAAGTCCCCAGTGACTCAATACCATTGTATTTATGTAGTTCACTACACGCGTTTACTTTACTAAGAATGTATGACATAGTATGTAACAGCTAATAAACAGCTACAAGAAGCAATTTGAGTTTGTTAAATCTTGCTGGCTGGTACATGTAGACTATCCTTGAAAGTCATTAACACTGACTGCTGTCTGCCATCTAGTGGAGTATGGCTGTTGCTATGAACCACCCCGCTGGCTTGAGCTGGTCACTGGGTAATTTATCATTTCTGCATTCCACAGTCAAACACAGGATATATCAGTTTCAAACATTCCATTAAAGCTTTGCTAACTAACTTTACTAACTACTTACAACTCCGCATTTTACAGTTAACATAGAGCAAGATGTACACTGGCTAACAGAGAGTTACTAACTCCTTATGATGATAAACCAAGATCTGGTATATTTCATCAAGAACTCCTAGTACTGCTTCCAGCTATATATGAAAACTGATACGTGCGGGCTTGGCCCGTCTCCATCACTAAACACATACAAGGTCACACCCCTGAGAATAAAACTAGTCATATGTATGAATATATACTAATACATTACATTAAAGTTACATCAAATAATAGCATATTCCTTTATATACCATATCATGCCAAAATTATATAATATAAACAAACTTTTGGTTAAGAAACTATTTGACACTTACCAAGTGTCTACGCGGTGGCCTCGTCAGTTCAAAGTCATGCTGTGAAAAGGAAGTTGCCTGCATCTCACGTGACCACTGCCACTCAGCAAATGTAGTCACCTAGTATTTAACTGAAACTTCTTGGATTGTTTAGTTGTTTTATTATGGGATTCACAAAGTACTAATACAGCGGTTTAAGTTGATGTACTGCACAATAAGGAAGACATCAGGCAACAATAATAAACAAAGATTGGTTGTAGGCCTAACCAATGTGATTGGTTACCGGACAACCAAAATAATGGTCACTAGTTGACCAATATATTGGTTAAGCCAACCGATATTGGGCCAAACAATTATATTACTAATCTAATGTACTAATACATCGTCTGAAGTTGCTGTACTGCACAATAAGCAAGGCATAAGGCAACAATAATGCATAAAACAATTGGTTGTAGGCGTAACCAATGTGATTGGTTACCGGACAACCAACGTATTGGTTACTAGTTGACCAATATATTGGTTAAAACAACCAATATATAACCAATATTGGGCCAACCAATTAGATTGGTCGTTTTCTCAACCAATCTGTTTTTAGAGTGTACATCGACGAACGCGAATTGGACGTCGTCGCCTTGACGGAAACTTGGCTGGGAGAAGATGAAACGACTGCCGTATCCGAACTGTGCGGAGATGACCTCACGTTCGTACACCAGCCGCGTGGTGGCGCTCGCCGTGGTGGAGGCGTGGGAGTTCTGTTTCGGAAAACACTACAACTCGTTTCACGTACCAATATTGACACCCATGCGAGTGAGACATGTCGCGTTATTTTGTGCAACATCCGCATCGGCTGTACCATGCGCGTGATCGTCGTCTACCGACCGCCAACGTCCGATTTCCGCTCCTTCCTGGATGATATTGGATTTCAATGCTCATGAGTTGGACCCGATAGCACTTCTCTATCGTTATGACTATTGCCTACGTACTGTCGTTGATGAGCATGCCCCTCTCGTGTCACGGACTATTACGGTGAGGCCGATGACCCCATGGCACACCAGTGAACTGGCCGAAGAAAAACGAGTTCTACGTCGGGCCGAACACCATTGGCAACAATCAGGCTTAACAGTTCATCGACAAATATATACGGACCGGCGCAACACTTTCCGGAAATCACTGAGGAAAGCACGTTCTGAACACTATCGAGCAGAAATCGAGAAAGCTGGCGGCAACATACGCCTGGTCTACGAAATCGCAAATGCACTTCTGGGTCGAGGCGTAGACCGGCCCCTACCCGAAGGGTCAGGCGCAACCCACGCGGCACTTGCTACCTTATTCCAGCGAAGCTTCACAGACAAAGTGGATGCGCTGTGTTGTAACCGGTCTCAGCAGCCAGGCGATGACATGATGACAGAGGTGACTGCTCGTTTAAATTTCTTTGAACCTGCGTTACCATCGGACGTGAAACGGATAGTGCTGGCATCTGCTGTGAAGTCGTGTGAACTGGACCCACTACCAACATCGCTCCTGAAGTGTCACATTGATTCTCTGTCTCCGGTCCTGGCCCGTATTATCAACGCCTCTCTATCGTCTTCTGTGGTTCCTCCATCAATGAAGCACGCTGTTATAACACCAATACTAAAGAAGCGAGGCTCTGACATCAACGTACTCACCAACTACCGCCCTATCTCTAACATCACGTTTGTGGCGAAGATAAGTGAGCGTTTCGTTGCGCAACAACTGCAACACTTCATGGACGAGAACGGTATTTACGGAGTATATCAAAGTGCGTACCGTCCACATCATAGTGCCGAGACAGCGCTTTTGCGTATCCATAACGACGTGGCACAGGCCATAGATAGTCGCCGGGGTGTACTTCTGGTGTTGTTAGACCTCACTGCGGCATTCGACACCATCGACCACACCATACTGCTGCGACGATTGCGTGGCTACGGATTATGTGGCGACGTACATGCTTGGCTGACATCGTATCTGCATAATCGAACAAATGTAGTACGCGTGAAGAGTAGCTTGTCGGAAGTTAATAACATTACGACAGGAGTACCGCAAGGGTCGGTTCTTGGACATATACTTTTTAATGCCTACATTGCTCCTTTAGCGAAACTATTACACCAGCACAACATGCAACACCACCTGTATGCTGACGACACTCAATTGTACGTCACTTTCCCACCAACGGACCACATGCAAGCTCTCGCACGCATGGAGGCCTGCATACAGGAAGTAAAAACATGGCTCTGTGACAACGGACTCGTCATGAATGAGAACAAATCAGAAGCCATAGTTATCCGTTCACCAAGTCTGCGAACTCCTATTACCTTTAGCCGCATCAACATCTGTGGCCAGTTCGTTGACACATCCGCCGTTATCCGAGATCTTGGATTTGCCATTGACACTCATCTGTCGATGGCATCTCAAGTGTCGAACATATGCCGCAGCGCTTACTATCATCTAGCTCGAATTGCTAAGATTCGAGACTCACTTACCACCAGCGTTTGCAAAAGTCTGATTCACGGACTAGTAATATCACGGCTGGACTATGGCAATGCGATGCTATTTTTAATAACCGATCGCCTCCTGCACCGTCTGGAAATGGTCCAGCGGTCAGCGGCTCGCATTGTCATGTAGATTCGACGGGGTGATCGCCAGTCCATGACGACAATACTGCGGCAACTTCACTGGCTGCCAATTAAGAGAAGGATTGAGTATAAGATACTCGTCCTTGTGCACAAGGCACTCTACGGAGGCACACCAGAGTACATTGCCGCACTGCTGCACCAGTACGCACCAAGACGCGGCCTACGCTCTGCCGGCGGGCTACTTCTCGACGTGCCACGAGTCAACCTAGAACGTTTCGGCCGCCGAGCATTTGCCTGCGCTGGCCCCACGCTGTGGAATAAACTGCCTGCCAACATACGTGGAAACGGCAACCACCCGCAATTCAAGAAGCTACTAAAGACATTTCTTTGTTCCACTTAATGGGTTTTACCGCTTTGATATTGCATTTTTAATGATCTTATTACATATTATCAATCCTATTTATGTTCTGTATTATTGATGATTTTAGCGTTTTATTTCCTATTTGAGATTTATCTTTTATATACAAATACCATGTAATCAGTATACTTTTTCTTAAAATAATTTTACACACGCGAACATTCTGCATAGTAATTAACATTTTATACAGCGTATGTATTATTGTTATTATCACTATCTACATACAAGTTTGTGTCGTGTGAACTGATGCCTGTACACACCCGTGAACGGGGCAGTAGCCCCGGATTTGATGGTGTCAAAATAAAGTGTTATTATTATATTATTATTATCAATGACATGTGTGCACTACCGAACTTATTTGGGCTTGCACGCGTGATTGGCGGGATCGTTAATATTTCACCCAATAAGCAGTCTTGTTACATGCTTAATCACGTTGGCTAGGGATGGCAAGATGGCACTTGCGTCTCTAGTCTGCATAATAAAACGTCAGTGCTTATTCCACATGAAAATCCTGCACTGACATTTTTTATACTGTCAAACGAAACGTTTGACAGCATTGCCAAATAGTATGGCTGCAGCGATGGATCGTGTTGTTTACCTCGCCGACGCCAGTCATCAACGTGGTTATGGCACTTAGATGTAAATTCATCATGATCTCATGCTGGATCCTGCCAATACCAGCCCTTCAAAGTGGCATCAGCTGTTAAGGAGCAAGCAGGCAAGGGCAGGGGCATAACTTCTGCCAAGTTTCCATCAAAACACTTTGCAAAAGCTACTGCTTCTAACATCAAGCAACATGATGTCATTGATGAGGACGACACGTCAGGCACACCTCACTGCGCAAACATCCCGACAGCTCAGAGTGTGTTAAATGTCGGAAAACAAGAGTTATGTAAGGCAGAAGACAACTGTTAGAACGACAGAAAACTACGTTTGCTATGCTACTGTCATAGTTTGACTACACTTGTGGTAGCCATATCACACCGCCGAGCATTCACTGCATGGCGTCGTCATAGTTAGGATGGACATCAACTGTTCCAATAGAAAAATACTATCATTCTGATTATGCATTATAAAGATGTTTGGCCTTATTTATGTAAAACAAGAAAATGGTACAACCTTAATTAATGTGTTCTAAGAAAAGAGAGAAAGTTAGCACTCCCCTTGATAAGGACGGAATAGACATTCGTGGACTTATAACACACGAGGCAATTGTTCCCTACTTCGGGACAACCTTATTTTAGAGGGCATGGAGGAGGGAGAGCTGTCGTCGCTTAGTGGTAGAGCGTTCGCTTTATGTTTCGAGGATCCCGGGTTCAATCCGTGGTAGGTCTGATTAAACTTTTGTGAGCTGTCGGTGCTTAGCGATAGTGTGCGCTTTACGTTTGCAGGGTCCCGGTTTCAATCCGTGGTATGTTACATTTTTGCCTGGGATATGGCTACCAACAAAGGTCGATGGCCTAGAATAACCCTGTAAGTGTAATTAACCTGTCTGCAAGGGCAGCTGTGGACGGAGGAAAGTGGCGCCACTGGTGGTAGGAGAAAGAAATATTGCAATCAGCACAAATTATCAAGCGTCAATCGATCAAGCATATCAACTATTAATCAGCAGATTCTGCTACTAATTAATGGCCTGGCTTAAAATAATGCACAATGGTCGAGCGTGTAAGAATAACAGATATACCGATTTATAATGTTATGCATTTTATTGCAAGAAATGATAACATATGGCGACGGACAACGAATTATCCCATTCAGCCACTGCTGGAGAACGTCAACGGACGGTTTAATACTCCTCGCCCTCTTCCTCTCCTTCGCCCTCGACGGAGTCGACGCCGACCTCTTCGTAATCCTTCTCCAGGGCAGCCAGATCCTCACGGGCCTCGGAGAACTCTCCCTCCTCCATACCCTCTCCGACGTACCAGTGGACAAAGGCACGCTTGGCGTACATCAGATCAAACTTGTGATCAAGACGAGCCCAGGCCTCGGCGATGGCGGTCGTGTTGCTCAACATGCACACGGCACGCTGCACCTTGGCAAGATCTCCGCCGGGCACGACGGTCGGTGGCTGGTAGTTGATGCCCACCTTGAAGCCGGTCGGACACCAGTCGACGAACTGGATGGTGCGCTTCGTCTTGATGGTGGCGATAGCAGCGTTGACATCCTTCGGGACAACATCACCACGGTACAGCATGCAACAGGCCATGTACTTGCCGTGACGCGGGTCACACTTCACCATCTGGTTGGCTGGCTCGAAGCAGGCGTTGGTGATCTCGGCAACCGACAACTGCTCGTGGTAAGCCTTCTCGGCAGAGATGACCGGAGCGTAGGTGGCCAGAGGGAAGTGGATACGTGGGTATGGCACCAAGTTGGTCTGGAACTCGGTCAGATCGACGTTGAGGGCACCATCGAAACGCAGAGAGGCCGTGATGGAGCTGACAATCTGGGCAATCAGACGGTTCAGGTTGGTGTAGGTGGGACGCTCGATGTCCAAGTTGCGACGGCAGATGTCGTAGATGGCCTCGTTGTCGACCATGAAGGCGCAGTCGGAGTGCTCAAGGGTGGTGTGGGTTGTCAGGATCGAGTTGTATGGCTCAACGACGGCAGTGGAAATCTGTGGGGCAGGGTAGATGGCGAACTCGAGCTTTGACTTCTTGCCGTAGTCAACCGACAGACGCTCCATGAGCAGTGACGTGAAGCCAGAGCCGGTGCCACCGCCGAAGCTGTGGAAGATGAGGAAGCCCTGCAGACCGGTGCACTGGTCAGCCAGCTTGCGGATACGGTCAAGCACCAGATCGACGATCTCCTTGCCAATGGTGTAGTGGCCGCGGGCGTAGTTGTTGGCGGCATCCTCCTTGCCGGTGATGAGCTGCTCGGGGTGGAACAGCTGACGGTATGTGCCAGTGCGCACCTCATCTGTAAACAAACAAATGTAATATACAAATTTGTGATATTTGTTTTGCAAAATTAAGAGCAGTGCTCCAATTTGCATTATGTTAAACTGGTGTGATTTCGAAAATAAATGGGCGGATGTATTAAACAATCTACGATTCTTCAAAGCCTTGTACAATTTACACAACTATAAATAAATTTATATATACTGTTCTGCTGGATGGCATCTTGCTTGAAATGTTATTCATGTACTCAGGCAGACCACATTGTATTAACTGGATTCACTCAATGATGCAATAATTAAAACGTACGAAATACATACCTTTAATAATTTTAATGTTGACCATTACTTTACGAATAAAATTGACTCCAGTATTTACCGACTACGGTTGGCTCGAGGTCGACATTAATTAAAACCTTGTAGGAAATATATAACTGCATTGCATAATAATTAACATTTTGAAATTTAGTTTACGAATAAAATTCATCCCAGTACGTACCGACTACGGTTGGCTCGAGGTCGACGAAGACAGCCCTGGGGACGTGTTTGCCCGCGCCAGTTTCGCTGAAGAACGTGTTGAACGAGTCGTCACCACCGCCGATCGTCTTGTCACTCGGCATCTGTCCGTCCGGCTGGATGCCATGTTCCAGACAGTACAACTCCCAGCATGCATTGCCGATTTGCACTCCTGCCTGGCCGACGTGGATACTGATACATTCACGCTGAAAACAGACAAATTACTGGTCAAACAATGTTCAGTGAAACAGACACGTTACGAAAGCTACAATGTTACCAAGGAACAATAATGACCAGGCACCAGTCTAAGCGGAACACTGGAAGTATGTAAATGACTGCAGTTTCGGAGAAATTGTTTTTTTGCAACAAAACATGTACAAAAGATACTTTTTTTTATAATTATTCAGACACATAAAATATTAAAATAATTTAACAAATTGTGATTTTAATTGATTAGTTCACGAATAAATTAGTTCTACAACGGCACTATTAACAGACAAATCAATGTATGTTAAAAACTAATAATGACCCCTAAAAATAGTCCAATGGATCGTATTTGACTGGTTCGTATTCGTCACGCCTTTGTGACGTTGGTCCACATTCTAGGGCCAACTGGCCGGCCTTGCAAGACCTAGTTTAATGTATGCTGTGAGTTGGCTTTGGTAACACCAAGCCGCGACTGGCTATAGAATTTACCCATGCTGTAATTACGCATTTGACCCACTGCTTAAAATTCGTGCTTTCCGTTGGCCTTGTAAACTAGAGACGGCACACTGGCTATTCAGGAAGATCAACGACTGAGTCAACAGGTTATCAGGTGATTTCAAAACATCAGACCCCACGAAAATGCCATAAATTTTTTACATGAGACCCCCGCTACTTGATAATTTACACTGGAAAGTGGATACAATTATTAATAGCACACAAACATACTAACATGACTGTAACAAAATGTGATTTATATGTTTCTCTGTTACCAAAATAATTACGAGCTGTGCATGTGACCGGAAAACAAACGATGTTTCGGGGACATACATCGACTCACGACACCAAGCAAATAATACCCGTAACCCATGACACCAATATTGTCGAACATCGATCTTTTGAGATAATCCCTTACGCAAGTGGCAACGATATTTGAACAGGCGATGATTTATTGATTTGAAACAAGCATAATAACATTAACAATTATAACAATTGGAGTGGTCAAATGTTGCGTTACCCGCTTGTAAAACAGACCGATATCGTTATACGGTCCCCGGCGTGCCGCGACCAATCCCAGGTTATGACGCAGAAAATGAGTATACGACAACACGTCGATATCACTTCGACAAAATTATCTGATATGCTTATCTAATCATAACATACTCAGTCTCTCTAAGTTCATAACATCATTCTCTACCCAACCCTAACCAAAACTCTAATCATAGAACTATAACCACAATCCACACCACATATAACCGATTTGAAGTGACGTGTTGCGATTAGCCGTTTTAAACCTTGGAACAGGGTCAAACCGCCTATGCCTATGCAAAACTCTCGGGTAAAGAATAGAACTTACTACTTACGCAAATGACCACAAAACGTTCCGTATGGCTACACTAACACGATAACACTGTAATCACATACCATGTTGTCTATTTGGTCTTTAGACAATCGACAAAATCGAGTACGTCACTTCGGCGAATCGGTTCTCGCAGCGTGTTCAATGGGACGTCGTGAGAACTGTGATACCGTTTCAGCACAGCGTGCCTTATATAACAGAGAGCGTCGTCAAGGCAACGTTTGCGTGACGAGACATCGAAGGCGAGGCGCCCGCGCGCTCGCTTAAAGCTTGTCCACACACGTGTATGTTGATCCTGGTTGGTGGTCGTTGCCGTCTGAATGCCGGGCAGGTTGCTAGGCTTATTGTTGTAAGAGTTGGATCTGCCCCAACTCTAACAACAATAGGCCTTAATTGCACTGCCAGCTCCAACCAGTATTGACTGCCATGACGGTGTTAATTTAATGTCCAAGCAGAAACCAGCCTAAGCCAGTTTCTGGTGGGTAGGAATGTATGCAGACCCTGTCCTGTCATTGGTTGAAATATAATAATGTTTTATTTCAGACAAAAGACAATAATATATATATATATATATATATATATATATATATATATATATATATATATATATATATATATATATATATATATATATATATATATATATATATATATATATATATTATTACATGTACTTTATATTATATTATTACGTGTGTGTGTGTGTGTGTGTGTGTGTGTGTGTGTGTGTGTGTGAGTGAGTGAGTGAGTGAGTGGGTGGGTGGGTGGGTGGGTGGGTGGGTGGGTGGGTGGGTGGGTGGGTGAGTGAGTGAGTGAGTGAGAGTGTGAGTGTATGTATGTATGTATGTATGTATGTATGTATGTATATATATATATATATATATATATATATATATATATATATATATATATATGCACACACACGTGTGTACAGTAAAGTACATGTAAAACAAGTTAGAATACAATGTATATATCAGGCTTGTTAGCAAATGCAAATTTGAATGCTGAGCATTTGAATGCGCATTCAGACAAATGACTCCCTTGTGTTGTGTTGGCACTGTTGGGGTGGGTTGTGGTGGCAGCTCATTGGGGGAGTAAACATTAACAGTGCCAGCCCTAAATATTTATAGCCAGAGGGAGTGATTAGTGGTAGCTGTAATTATCCACCAGGTTATCTTCCCAATGACCCCACTAGTGGACTGTCTGTTGTCTTGTGTTCCTCTTCCATTTTGGCCTACCTGAAGGATTAGCATTTCATTCCCTGCCATGGTTCCCAGTAAACTGTCAATTGCCTATTCCCCATCTCATATCCACCACCTCTGCAGGCCTGGAACTGTGTGACTCAGTGTATGACTCTACAGACATGTTCATGTAGTGAGACTGGTATGTAATGGCACTTAGTGGTTACAGTAATGTACTACTGTATTTATTAAATAAATTAATAATGTCTTTTAAAACTGACCATGTACTATTTCTTCTGAAGTTCAGAATTATGTGCAACCATACCGCTAGAAAATTACTCGTATAAACTAGCAGAGAGATTCTAGGAAGAATTAGAATTCGGCAGAAGAATCAGATACAAAAAAATGCCGGATTATCGCGCATATGGAAACCTATCCCAATACCATGACTTGGCTTGGGGCACGGCTATTCCCACCACTGGGCATCGGCAGCCGTGTTCTCACAGCAATTAAAAATTATAAAATGTACGTTCACAAAGTCATGCAATATTAGTTATATATCACAATAAAAAGATATATGTGCAGTGGTGTTGGTTTGTAATGTAATTCAAACCACGTCACGAAAACATTCGACTTCCCCATTATCGCCCACGCTAGGCGCACAAACTAGTTTCAAAGTAGAACCCGCAGCACGTGTCACAAGATAGTAGATACTACAATTATTTTAACAATGAAATGAAACAATTATTAAGTGCGGTTGTGTGCTAAATATCTTAGTTGAAACTGTGGCGAATACAAGTAGTGATAACGAGGAAAATATGGGGAATAAGACGAAAACGCAAGTGTCATGGACCGTCACCGTGGTAGTGGGGCGCATTCTGAAAGTCTGGCAATGACTTTTGACAATATACTATTCCAGAGCACCTTAGATCTAAACATATTCACGATTAGAGATTTTGAGTGTACATCTAACGAAGTGCAGGTATGATATGTGATACGTATAACTTGTAAAAAAAAACGTTCATTTCGATGTGCACGTACAGCGTTAACGCCTAGTGGTGCGAAACAAACTATCGAATGGCACGGCCAAATCGACGGCTCTCCCCGTCCAGAGCTGGTAGCGCTATGGTTTTACGTTGGCTGTTAACGGCTTATGCAGCTAAATGTTTCATTTGAATGATTTGCGTAACCTATGCATGTTGCAACATTGGAGGTCCGACTTGAACCATTTTTGAAGTAATACAACTTACAAAATGGATTCTCCAGCTGGCACCCACTATTAAAAACACCATAACGATATTTGGGCGTCATTGGCGAGCCACAGTTAACATATTTAAGCCCTGTTATTACAAGCATTTGCATATATTTGTATGGTTCCAGACACGACAATCGGAGACGCAAAACTCTTAATGCTGGATTATGACTATGACCTCTGCGCGCGCAACACCACTAATTTCCTTCCGGTTACGCCTTCATGTTGGCGACGGCATTTGGCAGATGCATATGTTTGAACTAGGGTTGACAACGACATTTGATCAACCGATCATTGTAACATATTTAATGATTAAATTTGCGCTTTATTGCAATACAAAACTGTTTATTTACGAACTGTTTAAAATGTTTAATATAGTTACATTTCGTTTTAGTTAATAGACAAACAACCGAGGAAGTTATGCGACTACCCATACGCAGCACTGCTATTTCTTGCTGGAAAATTACACCATCACGCGTGCGCATTACGTACATTTCCAGTATAAGTTATAGTCACAATCCAGTATACTCTTGCATTGGAGACTATGCCAATCATCAGAGGGCGCCACTCAACAATCCGGTCCCTCGAGCGTACTTCAGGAAATATTAAAATGCCTCCCGTTATGCCCGATACACTAAAAAAAAACTACTAAAGCGTTCGTGGATGCTGGGACGGAATGTGTGTGTGCTCAGGCACGTGTTGCCGTGGCTGCAATATAGTTCGGACTGTCTAAATGTAAACTGCACAATTACACATGTCTATGCTATAAAGTAGCTTGTGAGTGTGTCTCTTTCTGTTCCTGCGTATCTCCCTCAGTTTCCCACGTATGGGACTGACACTCAGTAAGGGTGCCCGGGGGAGGGGGGGTGGCGATATCAGGAATAATAGGTTTTTGTCTGCTTAAGTTCCTTCGTACGGAACGAAAGCTTCGTGAAATCGAAAGTTGGGCATGAAGCTGTCATTGCCCTGCCAAACTTGATTGGATAGTGCAAGGAGTCGTCAGCTGTTACAGAAACTGCCTTTTCTACCGTGTAACTCGGCTAGTGGATCTATTTTAATCACCATAGAAGCTATGGATTTGAATAAAATACTAACGCCACAAGAGAAGGAGCATCGACGCTACTGGCAGGTGTTCAGGAATGACAAACATACTGGTGCATAATTTGAGTGAACTTTATTGCAACAAATCAGACACCGAATTTCTAACGACCTTCAACGAGGTCGCCAAGCAGACGAACGGAGACAGATTTGTCATCGTGCAATGACCAAAGTTCGGGGTTTCGTGAAATGACGGCGACGGAAACCGAACGTTTCCGTTCAGCCACTGATAGAAAGATTCAACCGACGGTTTAATACTCCTCGCCCTCTTCCTCTCCTTCGCCCTCGACGGAGTCGACGCCGACCTCTTCGTAATCCTTCTCCAGGGCAGCCAGATCCTCACGGGCCTCGGAGAACTCTCCCTCCTCCATACCCTCTCCGACGTACCAGTGGACGAAGGCACGCTTGGCGTACATCAGATCAAACTTGTGATCAAGACGAGCCCAGGCCTCGGCGATGGCGGTCGTGTTGCTCAACATGCACACGGCACGCTGCACCTTGGCGAGATCTCCGCCGGGCACGACGGTCGGTGGCTGGTAGTTGATGCCCACCTTGAAGCCGGTCGGACACCAGTCGACGAACTGGATGGTGCGCTTCGTCTTGATGGTGGCGATAGCAGCGTTGACATCCTTCGGGACAACATCACCACGATACAGCATGCAACAGGCCATATACTTGCCGTGACGCGGGTCACACTTCACCATCTGGTTGGCTGGCTCGAAGCAGGCGTTGGTGATCTCAGCAACCGACAACTGCTCGTGGTAAGCCTTCTCGGCAGAGATAACCGGTGCGTAGGTGGCCAGGGGGAAGTGGATACGTGGGTATGGCACCAAGTTGGTCTGGAACTCGGTCAGATCGACGTTGAGGGCACCATCGAAACGCAGAGAGGCCGTGATGGAGCTGACAATCTGGGCAATCAGACGGTTCAGGTTGGTGTAGGTGGGACGCTCGATGTCCAAGTTGCGACGGCAGATGTCGTAGATGGCCTCGTTGTCGACCATGAAGGCGCAGTCGGAGTGCTCAAGGGTGGTGTGGGTTGTCAGGATCGAGTTGTATGGCTCAACGACGGCAGTGGAAATCTGTGGGGCAGGGTAGATGGCGAACTCGAGCTTTGACTTCTTGCCGTAGTCAACCGACAGACGCTCCATGAGCAGTGACGTGAAGCCAGAACCGGTGCCACCACCGAAGCTGTGGAAGATGAGGAAGCCCTGCAGACCGGTGCACTGGTCAGCCAGCTTGCGGATACGGTCAAGCACCAGATCGACGATCTCCTTGCCAATGGTGTAGTGGCCGCGGGCGTAGTTGTTGGCGGCATCCTCCTTGCCGGTGATGAGCTGCTCGGGGTGGAACAGCTGACGGTATGTGCCAGTGCGCACCTCATCTGTAAACAAACAAATGTAATATACAAATTTGTGATATTTGTTTTGCAAAATTAAGAGCAGTGCTCCAATTTCCATTATGTTAAATTGGTGTGATTTCGAAAAAAACAATGGGCGGATGTATTAAACAATCTACGATTCTTCAAAGCCTTGTACAATTTACACAACTATAAATAAATTTATATATACTGTTCTGCTGGATGGCATCTTGCTTGAAATGTTCTTCATGTACTCAGGCAGACCACATTGTATTAACTGGATTCACTCAATGATGCAATAATTAAAACGTACGAAATACATAACTTTAATAATTTTAATGTTGACCATTACTTTACGAATAAAATTGACTCCAGTATGTATCGACTACGGTTGGCTCGAGGTCGACATTAATTAAAACGTTGTAGGAAATATATAACTGCATTGCATAATAATTAAAATTTTGAAATTTAGTTTACGAATAAAATTCATCGCAGTACGTACCGACTACGGTTGGCTCGAGGTCGACGAAGACAGCCCTGGGGACGTGTTTGCCCGCGCCAGTCTCGCTGAAGAACGTGTTGAACGAGTCGTCACCACCGCCGATCGTCTTGTCACTCGGCATCTGTCCGTCCGGCTGGATGCCATGTTCCAGACAGTACAACTCCCAGCATGCATTGCCGATTTGCACTCCTGCCTGGCCGACGTGGATACTGATACATTCACGCTGAAAACAGACAAATTACTGGTCAGACAATGTTCAGTGAAACAGACACGTTACGAAAGCTACAATGTTACCAAGGAACAATAATGACCAGGCACCAGTCTAAGCGGAACACTGGAAATATGTAAATGACTGCAGTTTCAGAGAAATTGTTTTTTGCAACAAAACATGTACAAAAGATACTTTTTTATAATAATTCAGACACATAAAATATTAAAATAATTTAACAAATTGTGATTTTAATTGATTAGTTCACGAATAAATTAGTTCTACAACGGCACTATTAACAGACAAATCAATGTGTAAAACTAATAATGACACCCAAAAATAGTCCAATGGATCGTATTTGACTGGTTCGTATTCGTCACGCCTTTGTGACGTTGGTCCACATTCAAGGGCCAACTAGCCGGCCTTGCAAGACCTAGTTTAATTTATGCTGTGAGTTGGCTTTTGTAACACCAAGCCGCGACTGGCTATAGAATTTACCCATGCTGTAATTACGCAGGCTTTGACCCACTGCTTAAAATTCGTGCTTTCCGTTAGCTTTGTAAACTAGAGACGGCACACTGGCTATTCAGGAAGATCAACGACTGAGTCAACAGGTTATCTTAGGGGTGATTTCAAAACATCAGACCCCACGAAAATGCCATAATTTTTTTACATGAGACCTCCGCTACTTGATACTTTACACTGGCCAGTGGATACAATTATTAATAGCACACAAACATACTAACATGACTGTAAC
>OY759261.1:21204459-21256959 GCA_963662155.1 Lamellibrachia columna | reverse complement strand
CCTCCCTTTATGCCCGATACACTAAAAAAAAACTACTAAAGCGTTCGTGGATGCTGGGACGGAATGTGTGTGTGCTCAGGCACGTGTTGCCGTGGCTGCAATATAGTTCGGACTGTCTAAATGTAAACTGCACAATTACACATGTCTATGCTATAAAGTAGCTTGTGAGTGTGTCTCTTTCTGTTCCTGCGTATCTCCCTCAGTTTCCCACGTATGGGACTGACACTCAGTAAGGGTGCCCGGGGGAGGGTGGGTGGCGATATCAGGAATAATAGGTTTTTGTCTGCTTAAGTTCCTTCGTACGGAACGAAAGCTTCGTGAAATCGAAAGTTGGGCATGAAGCTGTCATTGCCCTGCCAAACTTGACTGGATAGTGCAAGGAGTCGTCAGCTGTTACAGAAGCTGCCTTTTCTACCGTGCAACTCGGCTAGTGGATCTATTTTAATCACCATAGAAGCTATGGATTTGAATAAAATACTAACGCCACAAGAGAAGGAGCATCGACGCTACTGGCAGGTGTTCAGGAATGACAAACATACTGATGCATAATTTGAGTGAACTTTATTGCAACAAATCAGACACCGAAGTTCTAACGACCTTCAACGACGTCGCCAAGCAGACGAACGGAGACAGATTTGTCATCGTGCAATGACAAAAGTTCGGGGGTTCGTGAAATGACGGCGACGGACACCGAACGTTTCCGTTCAGCCACTGATAGAAAGAGTCAACCGACGGTTTAATACTCCTCGCCTTCTTCCTCTCCTTCGCCCTCGACGGAGTCGACGCCGACCTCTTCGTAATCCTTCTCCAGGGCAGCCAGATCCTCACGGGCCTCGGAGAACTCTCCCTCCTCCATACCCTCTCCGACGTACCAGTGGACGAAGGCACGCTTGGCGTACATCAGATCAAACTTGTGATCAAGACGAGCCCAGGCCTCGGCGATGGCGGTCGTGTTGCTCAACATGCACACGGCACGCTGTACCTTGGCGAGATCTCCGCCGGGCACAACGGTCGGCGGCTGGTAGTTGATGCCCACCTTGAAGCCGGTCGGACACCAGTCGACGAACTGGATGGTGCGCTTCGTCTTGATGGTGGCGATAGCAGCGTTGACATCCTTCGGGACAACATCACCACGATACAGCATGCAGCAGGCCATGTACTTGCCGTGACGCGGGTCACACTTCACCATCTGGTTGGCTGGCTCGAAGCAGGCGCTGGTGATCTCAGCAACCGACAACTGCTCGTGGTAAGCCTTCTCAGCGGAGATGACCGGAGCGTAGGTGGCCAGGGGGAAGTGGATACGTGGGTATGGCACCAAGTTGGTCTGGAACTCGGTCAGATCGACGTTGAGGGCACCATCGAAACGCAGAGAGGCCGTGATGGAGCTGACAATCTGGGCAATCAGACGGTTCAGGTTGGTGTAGGTGGGACGCTCGATGTCCAAGTTGCGACGGCAGATGTCGTAGATGGCCTCGTTGTCGACCATGAAGGCGCAGTCGGAGTGCTCAAGGGTGGTGTGGGTTGTCAGGATCGAGTTGTATGGCTCAACGACGGCAGTGGAAATCTGTGGGGCAGGGTAGATGGCGAACTCGAGCTTTGACTTCTTGCCGTAGTCAACCGACAGACGCTCCATGAGCAGTGACGTGAAGCCGGAACCGGTGCCACCACCGAAGCTGTGGAAGATGAGGAAGCCCTGCAGACCGGTGCACTGGTCAGCCAGCTTGCGGATACGGTCAAGCACCAGATCGACGATCTCCTTGCCAATGGTGTAGTGGCCGCGGGCGTAATTGTTGGCGGCATCCTCCTTGCCGGTGATGAGCTGCTCGGGGTGGAACAGCTGACGGTATGTGCCAGTGCGCACCTCATCTGTAAACACAAACATACCATTTATTACTAGGTGGTTGTGCGTACGAAACAACTCGCAATAATTTCGTGTAAGCTTTTAATAATTATTTGAAAAAGAACAAATATTAATTAATATAATTAAGCTGAGTGTATTTCCTCTCAGAAAAAGTCAAAACCTAAATATAATTTTAATATTTTCGAAGATTTAAGAAATTTTTAATAATTATGCTACACATAAAACTGTCTCGCTCATATCGACTAATTTAAACTATGTAGGAAATTTATAACCTTAAATTAATAACTGTAAACTCGCCCTAATTGTTACCACCATATTACTCATAAAATTCATCCCAGTACGTACCAATTACGGTTGGCTCGAGGTCGACGAAGACAGCCCTGGGCACGTGTTTACCCGCGCCAGTCTCGCTGAAGAACGTGTTGAACGAGTCGTCACCACCGCCGATCGTCTTGTCACTCGGCATCTGTCCGTCCGGTTGGATGCCATGCTCCAGACAGTACAACTCCCAGCATGCATTGCCGATCTGCACTCCAGCCTGGCCGACGTGGATACTGATACATTCACGCTGAAAACAGACAAATTACTGTTCAGGCAACAGTACAACATAAGAGGCAAAACTGACACAGATGCCACGAACATACTATTGTACCACCCATTTAAACAGAATCAGTAGCGCGTATCTTTGAAGTTCCGTCCTATCTACATTCGAACGTCCAAACCGGCCAATACGCTATTTCACGTACGCATTGAATCACCGCACTATTTCACGTACACATTGAATCACCGATGTACAATCGGTAACCTCCCCACATGTGCAACGAATTTAGCAGCGTTTGAGATGACCCCCTACACCAATGCATACAAAGCGTTCGCGCGGGCTTTATTTTGCGCCTTTTTAAAGACGCCCGTCGTTGTGGCATTGGTTCAACTCGGGGTTGTCTCAAAAACCGACAAAAACTAACTATGTTCGAAAAATGCTTCCACTAAACCACTAATGCCGAAATAGTAAAGTACAATAATCAAATAAATTGCCAATCATGTAATTGGTTATTATGATGCAGCGGTTACATGAATAAACAGGCGAATATGGAGTTATGTATTTATCTGCCCCAGTAAAACGTTCCGACAGCATTGTGTTTTTGTAAGCTTCCCCAAATGTATACAATATGTAATAGTTAATGGCGACATATAATCTAGAGCACACGGATACTGACGATGTTACGGTCTACTTAAATTAATTATCTATACACACAACTAAAACAAAAAAGTATAAACGCGCAACATAATTTGAACTGGGGATAATCATATTGCATTCACTCAATTAAAACTAAATGAAAATGTCCATGGAAGCCCGCAAATACGAAGACCAATATTGTGACACGGCCCCCAGTGAGTCATGACTTGACGGCCGTATCCTGTATAGACCGATACCCAGCCTTGCTTTGTCCGTTCGAACACCAGCAGACCCATTTGTCGCGCGGGGCAACGACACGGTTAAACGACAACACTTCGGTACCAGTCTGCGTGTTTCGACATTACCTGATCGTATTTTAACGTTAACCTTCGGTATCCCTAACCCTCGCTCAACATACCAACAAATTATGTTCTAAAAACTCCAGTTGTAAGCCAAACGCCAATTATAACACTACTATACTGTCTAGCCGCAATGCAACGGGGAGCCGATTTGAACTGACGCGTTACGATTTACCGATTTCCCAGCCTCCAACGGCAATGGCTTTCACCTAAACGCCAAAACGTCTCGTGTAAATACCCGGCTAACTACTGAACCGATAACAACGTTTTACCTGCGAATACTTTTAGTAATATACACGTGAAACAATCACTTACCATGTTGACTATTTACTGTTGTCTTGAGACGATTGACAAAATCGAGACGGTCGCTTCGGCAAACAGGTTCTCGCAACGTATTCAATGGAACGTCGTGAGAACTGTGATAATTGATTCCGGCATTAGGTTGCGTGACGGTAGCGCGTCACATAAAGCAACATCTGTGACGGCGAAGGCGCTAACAGCAAAGGTGTGTATATGAACGCGTAGGGGATACGGGTTAAACTAGTACTCGACACCGGGAACGGGGTCTGACACATTAGACTGGGAGCCCAGTTTTTTATTTATGTAAACGACGAAACTCCAAATCTCCCATTCTCGAACCGACACGTACCTACCCTCCTTCTTCCCATCATCAATCTGACTCTGGAACAGTGCACCTGTAAATACATCATCAGCTACATCCCTACCTTCATTCAGGTCTTTACTGAAGGTATGGATGGTGCACCACATATAATCATAAAAATAAATCATTGACATTGTCTATATATATTTGTCTATATTGTCTATATTGTCTATATTGTCTATATATATATATATATATATATATATATATATATATATATATATATATATATATATATATATATATATATATATATATATATATATATATATATATATATATATATATATATATATATCATAATAAAAAATATATATATATATGTGCAGGGATGTTGGTTTGTAATGTAATTCAAACCACGTCACGAAAACATTCGACTGCCACATTATCGCCCACGCTCGGCACACAAACTAGTCTCGCTTATCCGACTCTCTCTTGGCTTCGTGAATGGATAATCGAGGCTACACACAAACTAGTTTCAAAGTAAGACCCGCAGCACGTGTCACAAGCTAGATACTACAATTATTTTAATCTTTCGTGAAACAATTGTTAAGTGCGGTGATATGGATCTTAGTTGAAACTGTGGCGAATACAAGTAAGCATAACGACGAAAATATGGGGAATAAGACGAAAACGCAAGTGTCATGGACCGTCACCGTGGTAGTAGGGCGCATTCTGAAAGTCTGGCAATGACTTTTAACAAGATACTATTCCAGAGCACCTTAGATCTAAACATATTCACGATTAGAGATTATGAGTGCACATCTAACGAAGTGCAGGTGCGATATGTGATAGGTATAACTTGTAAAAAAAAGACACTCATTTCGATGTGAACGAAACGAACTATCGAATCGAGCCCCCCCCGCCCAGAGGCTGGTAGCACTACAGCTAAATTATTCATTTGAATGATTTGCGTAACCTATGTATGTTGCAACATTGGACGTCCGACTTGAATACTTTTTTTAAGTAATGCAACTTACAAAATGCATTCTTCAGCTGGCACCCACTGTTAAAAAAACACTTGCCATGACGATATTTGGGCGTCATTGGCGAGCCACAGCTCACAAATTTAAGCCCTCTTTAACAAGATTGCCATCCCAAACAACAAGTTCCAGATGGCAAGTGGACAAGGAAGCCATTGGCTTATCGAGAGTCCAACAATTGTATCATCTATGTGTAGCCCGCCCTTATCAAATATCTATCAATTCTATTTTTTTAATATTCACACTACTAGCATTAACACAATCATTTGGCAGTTTGTTCCATTCATTTATCAACCTCTGTGAGAAAGAGTACTTTCTCCTTAACTAATGCTGCTTTATGTCCTCTGGTTCTACTGCCTTCTTTAAGTTTGAAGAACATATTCCTATCAACATCCTCATAACCGTTCACTATTTTAAACACTTCTATTTGGTCTCCTCTTAGTCTCCTGGTCTCTAGTATTGTCAAACCACATTGTAATAAGCGACTTTCGTAACTAAGGTCTCTCAATTCTGGAATCATTTTAGTTGCTCTTCGTTGTATTCTTTCTAGCTTGTCTATGTCCTTTTTACGATACGGCCTCCATGCTTGAATACAATATTTCAAATGTGGTCTATAACAGCATTCCGGTCCCTCGAACGTACTTAAGGAAATATTAAAATGCCTCCCTTTATGCCTGATACACTAGCATCTCTCCGTCAAAGGTGTTGCTTTAGTTGCGGAAGAGCCCAACATCCGCATTTTGTCGCGACAATTTTTTTTTTTAAACTACTAAAGCATTCATGAATGCTAGGACGGAATTTCTATGTGCCGCAATCACCCGGTTTAGTTTGCGAGATCCCACGTTCATTAAATATTTGCGGAGTCGGATCGGGCACGTGTTGTCGTGGATGCCCTATTGTTCGGACTGTCTCAGTGTAAACTACACAATTACGCATGCCTATACTGTAAAGTAGTTTGTGACTGTGTCTCTTTCTGTTGCTGTGTATCACCCTCAGTTTCCCACGTATGGGGCTGACCTTCAGTAAGCGTGCCCGGGGAAGGGCGATGTTATGAATATGGAGGTTTGACGTAGTTTACGTAACTCAGAAGAAGGCGTTCGTAGTTACGTTCAATTATCTGCAATGCTATGCGTGTTTTATACGATTGTTCCGAATTACGTGATCAACGTCATATGTCTGCATAATTTCTGCAGATTCCTTCGTACGGAACGAACGCTTCGTGAAATCGAAAGTTGGGCATGAAGCTGTCATTGCCCTACCAAAACTTGACTGGATAGTGCAAGGAGTCGTCAGCTGTTACAGAAGCTGCCTTTTCTACCGTGTAACTCGGCTAGTGGATCTATTTTAATCACCATAGAAGCTATGGATTTGAATAAAATACTAACGCCACAAGAGAAGGAGCATCGACGCTACTGGCAGGTGTTCAGGAATGACAAACATACTGATGCATAATTTGAGTGAACTTTATTGCAACAAATCAGACACCGAAGTTCTAACGACCTTCAACGACGTCGCCAAGCAGACGAACGGAGACAGATTTGTCATCGTGCAATGACCAAAGTTCGGGGGTTCGTGAAATGACGGCGACGGACACCGAACGTTTCCGTTCAGCCACTGATAGAAAGAGTCAACCGACGGTTTAATACTCCTCGCCCTCTTCCTCTCCTTCGCCCTCGACGGAGTCGACGCCGACCTCTTCGTAATCCTTTTCCAGGGCAGCCAGATCCTCACGGGCCTCGGAGAACTCTCCCTCCTCCATACCCTCTCCGACGTACCAGTGGACGAAGGCACGCTTGGCGTACATCAGATCAAACTTGTGATCAAGACGAGCCCAGGCCTCGGCGATGGCGGTCGTGTTGCTCAACATGCACACGGCACGCTGTACCTTGGCGAGATCTCCGCCGGGCACGACGGTCGGTGGCTGGTAGTTGATGCCCACCTTGAAGCCGGTCGGACACCAGTCGACGAACTGGATGGTGCGCTTCGTCTTGATGGTGGCGATAGCAGCGTTGACATCCTTCGGGACAACATCACCACGGTACAGCATGCAGCAGGCCATGTACTTGCCGTGACGCGGGTCACACTTCACCATCTGGTTGGCTGGCTCGAAGCAGGCGTTGGTGATCTCAGCAACCGACAACTGCTCGTGGTAAGCCTTCTCAGCGGAGATGACCGGAGCGTAGGTGGCCAGGGGGAAGTGGATACGTGGGTATGGCACCAAGTTGGTCTGGAACTCGGTCAGATCGACGTTGAGGGCACCATCGAAACGCAGAGAGGCCGTGATGGAGCTGACAATCTGGCCAATCAGACGGTTCAGGTTGGTGTAGGTGGGACGCTCGATGTCCAAGTTGCGACGGCAGATGTCGTAGATGGCCTCGTTGTCGACCATGAAGGCGCAGTCGGAGTGCTCAAGGGTGGTGTGGGTTGTCAGAATCGAGTTGTATGGCTCAACGACGGCAGTGGAAATCTGTGGGGCAGGGTAGATGGCGAACTCGAGCTTTGACTTCTTGCCGTAGTCAACCGACAGACGCTCCATGAGCAGTGACGTGAAGCCAGAGCCGGTGCCACCGCCGAAGCTGTGGAAGATGAGGAAGCCCTGCAGACCGGTGCACTGGTCAGCCAGCTTGCGGATACGGTCAAGCACCAGATCAACGATCTCCTTGCCAATGGTGTAGTGGCCGCGGGCGTAGTTGTTGGCGGCATCCTCCTTGCCGGTGATGAGCTGCTCGGGGTGGAACAGCTGACGGTATGTGCCAGTGCGCACCTCATCTGTAACCAACGACAAATACAAATTTGTGACCTTTTTTTTTCTGCAAAAATTTTAGTCAATGCTGGCTCCAATTTCCATGATGTTAAAGTGGTGTGATTTAACAAAACTGGCAGGACGTTTTAAACAAATCGAGTACTTCTTAAAAGTAATAATTCATACAACTATAATTTTTTTTTACAAATCAGAATAAATAAAGTTAACTCGATAAACACAAACATATCATGTATTACTAGGTGGTTGTGCGTACGAAACAAATCGCAATAATTTCGTGTAAGCCTTTAATCATTATTTGAAAATGAACAAATGTTAATGAATATAATTAAGCTGAGTGTATTTCCTCTCAGTCAAAACCTAAATATAATTTAAATATAGAACCTAAATTTTAGATTTTTTATCATTATGCTGCACATAAAACTGACTCGCTCATAATTTAAACTATATAGGAAATATATAACCTTAAATTAATAACTGTAAACTCGTCCTAATTGTTATTACCATATTACTCATAAAATTTATCCCAGTACGTACCGACTACGGTTGGCTCGAGGTCGACGAAGACAGCCCTGGGCACGTGTTTGCCCGCGCCAGTCTCGCTGAAGAACGTGTTGAACGAGTCGTCACCACCACCGATCGTCTTGTCACTCGGCATCTGTCCGTCCGGCTGGATGCCATGTTCCAGACAGTACAACTCCCAGCATGCATTGCCGATCTGCACTCCAGCCTGGCCGACGTGGATACTGATACATTCACGCTGAAAACAGACAAATTACTGGTCAGACAGTACAACATAAGAGACAACACTGACACAGTTGCCACGAACATACTATTTTACCACCCATTTAAACAGAATCAGTAGCGCGTATCTTTGAAGTTCCGTCCTATCTACATTCGAACATCCAAACCGGCCAATATTTCACGATCGCATTGAATCACCGCACTATTCCACGTACACATTGAATCACCGCACTATTTCACGTACGCATTGAATGACCGATTCAATACGTACAGTCGGTAACCTCCCCACATGTGCAACGAATTTAGCAGCGTTTGAGATGACCCCCTACGCCAATGCATACAAAGCGCTCGCTTTATTTTGCGCCATTTTAAAGACACCCGTCGTTGCGGCATTGGTTGAACTCGGGGTTGTTTAAAAAACGACACAAACTAACAATGTTCGAGAAATACTTCCATTAAATCACTAATGCTGAAATAGTAAAATACAATAATTAAATAAATCGCCAATTATGTAATTGTTCATTATGATGCAGCGGCGAATACAGGCGAATATGGAGTCATGTATTTATTTGCCCCCTTAAATTTTCCGACAGTATTGTGTTTTTGTATGCTCCCCAAATTTATACAATCTGTAATAGTTAATGGCGAGATATAATCTACAGCACGATGTTGGATACTGGTCTACTTAATAATCCTATATATATACACAACTAAAGCTAAAACAAAAACGTATAAACGCGCTACTTACTTTGGACTGGGGATAATATATATGATAATATATATATATATATATATATATATATATATATATATATATATATATATATATATATATATATATATATATATATATATATATATATATATATATATATATATATAATATATATATATATATATATATATATATATATATATATATATATTGCAATGTAATGTTATATATTGCATGCACTTCATTAAAACTAAATGGAAATTTCCAGGGAAGCCCGCAGCTACGAAGACCAAAATTGTGACACGGCCCCCGGTGAGTCATGACATGAGGGCCGTATCCTGTATTGACCGATACCCAGCCTTGCTTTGTTCGTTCGAATATCAGCAGACCCATTTGTTGCGAGGGGCAACGACAAGGTTAAACGACAACACGTCGGTACCAGTCTGCGTGTTTCGCTATTACCTGATCGTATTTTAACCTTAACCCTCGGTATACCTAACGCTCACTCAACATACCAACAAATTATGTTCCAAAAACTCCAATTGTAAGCCAAACGCCAATTATAACACTACTTTCTAGCCGCAATGCAACAGGCCGCCGATTTGAACTGACGCGTTGCGATTTACCGTTTTCCCAGCCGCCAACGCCCAACGGCAACGGCTGTCACCTAAACGCGAAAACGTCTAGTGTAAATACCCGGCTAACTACTGAACCGGTGACAACGTTTTACCTATAAATACTTTTACTAATATACACGTGCAACAATCACTTACCATGTTGACTATTTACTGTTGAGACGATGAAATCGAGAAGGTCGCTTCGGCAGACGGGTTCTCGCAACGTATTCAATGGAACGTCGTGAGAACTGTGATAATTGATTCCGGCGTTACGTTGCTTATATAGCCGAGAGCGTCATCACGTGACCCAACATCTGTGACGGCGAAGGCGCTAACAGAAACTGAAATGGGAACTTAATAAATTCATATTATGTGACATGATTGCCTTCGAGCAGGAATATTGACAGGTTAGTTTGTAGCTATTGGCTATGAAACAGTGCATTTTTTAGAGATTAACTGGTGGAGGAATTTATGGGAATTTTTCTGCTATGGGCCGCGTAGGCGCATGAATACATGGCTGTTTTTTTGTAAATATTGACGGGCATTGCACGTGGCGGCATTTTAAAAGAGCTGGAGATATGTGATTTTTATGAAGGCTGGTGAGCACGTCAGTGAGATGATGGCAGTTGCTGTGAAAAAGTTTAAGAATTTTTGATGGTCAGGTTTTCTTATAATCAGACAAAACGTTAACATGGCCACCAATGCAATTCTCTACTGTGGTCTGTCCCCAAATAGACGGAAGTCGTGGTCACAAACACGTTTATAAAATATAGATATGCTTATGTTTTGGACGTTGGTGTTAGCTTAATTGTGGATATTCCAGGTAATTTGGATGAAATTATTAGTTTGTTATAACAAATTTCTTATAATTTTTATAATTTGCAATTCCGATAATATAATCTGGGCTCATATTTTTTTAAATAAATAAATAAATAGAAACGGTTGCTAACTTGCCTCATGTTGTGTGTGTTTGACTTTGAATATTGTCGGTGTCAGACTGGATAATAATATATTATTATTATATATATATATATATATATATATATATATATATATATATATATATATATATATATATTATTTATTCCATCTAATCAACAAAATCATTACTGGTTAACCGCCGCTACTATTTAAACTGTTTAACCGTCTCCTTTATCTACTAAATATAAAACAAATTCAAATAAATATGCATTTTAGTTATGTACTATGACATTTGATGTGCACGAGCTGATACTTTGCGCAAATTGATGTTTAATATGATATTTAATTGTTAATATGCACAACTGTTTTATTGTTCATATGTTAAAACAGCATGAAAAAGCTTTTGGTAAGTTAAAAGCAGACAATAAGCAACTATTGGAATAAACAACAACTATTGCCTTTCCAAAATGTATAATCAACACATAACAATACCAATTTCATGTTGTGTGCATACTTTGTAAGTGCTTGGGCAAAAGGAAATGAAGGTATCCAACCCTAACCTTTGTTAACCCCATATCTAGTCAACCCCACACCTAGCTAACCCCATCTATAGCTAATCCTAACTCTAACCTAGAAGTGGTTCACAGAAGACATAGCCATTCCCATAGGCACAGATTGATAGGATTGGTGAATAGTTTGCTTGGAAAAGGCGTACAACAGTAGCAATCACGAATAGCATGGTACGTATCAGATGCCAAAATGTAAAATTAGTCAAAATTAGGGAGTATGACACTACTATGTGAGGAAGCAGGTAGCCATTTTGTACTAGAACATTCATTGGTGATATATGTTATGTGGCCCAGTGCATTGGTAACATCGTGTAACAAATTTGGAAAGAATAGTTGCATATTGGTTGTGTCACAGCCACTGGAAGCATTGTGTAGATCAGCATTTTCAAATCTACTTTGCGACGGGTATCTGGTCATGTGATACCCCTTTATGGTGGCGTATCCAAATCAAGGCGTTCGCCTTGTATCTCATCAACTAGAAGCATGGAAGCAGTCATATAAACAATACAATTTAACAAGTCTGACACATTGGAATTTACCCGAAATCCTGTTTAATGTGACAAATTGTAAATTTTCTGACAAAATTACGCAATGTTTGGTTAAACATCAAGCAATTATATAAATATTAATTTGAAAATAAACTCATTGGCATATTGAAAGAGACAATAAGCAGGCTTCATTGGGTCGCAATGCTCTAGAAATCTAGTGTACATGATCTATGATTTATCAAGTGTCAAAATCGACATATAATTAAATTATGTGACTGGTTTTCAGCTAATAATATGGGCAAGGCATTGTTTAGATTTGGCCGTCAAACAAATAATAATGACGTGACAAGCTGGAGTGTTCCATAATATGTCTTCATATACATCATGCCGCAACTTGGTAGAAAATTGGGCACTTTCTCAAAAAAAAGCTTCTCTATTTGGGGTAAGACCACAGTTGACCTTCCTGTTTATTATTTCACGAATGTAGGGCGTACGAAACTGTGAAATGGGAACTTAATAAATTCATATTATGTGACATGAGTGCCTTTGAGCAGGAATATTCGCAGGTTTGTTTGTAGAAGCTATTGGCTGTGAAACAGTGCATTTTTTTAGAGTTTAACTGGCGGAGGAATTTATGGGAATTTTTCTACTATGGGCCACGTGGGCGCATGCATACATGGCTATTTTTGTAAATATTGACGGGCATCGCACGTGGGGGCGTTTTAAAAGAGCTGGAGGTATGTGATTTTGATAAAAGCTGGTGAGCACGTCAGTGAGATGATGGCAGTTGCTGCGAACAAGTTTCAGAATTTTGTATGGTCAGGTTTTCTTATAATCAAAACAAAACGTAAACATGGCCACCAATGCAATTCTCTACTGTGGTCTTCCCCCTATAAACGCGTAGGCGGATCGGATTAAACAAGTACTGGGCGCCGGAACGCGTTCTGACACATTAGACTGGGAGCCTAGAGCTTTTATTCATATGTAAACGACGCCAAAAGGTTTGACCCCTTGGACTGAAGGGTTCACCCCTCAACATTGCGTTGCTGTCGGGTCTGGACTGGGGAATTGCCCCTGAAATCACCCATCAAAGAGGGCAAAAAAGTACATTTATGTATAGGAATGGCGCCAAGGCTAAAAACAGTGTCAGTGTCAGGCGGTTCCCTGGGTATGGAATGACTAATGCCAGCAGTTTTAGGTGGTAGTGGGGGTCCCCCTGCCAGCAACCCTCAAAGGGTGAGAAAAGGTACATTTATATATGGGAATTGCGCCAAGGCTAAAAACAATGTCAAATCTTTCCTTGGGGATCCCTGCGTACGGAATGACCAATGCCAGCTATTTTAGGCGGGGGATTACCCCTGCCAGTAACCCCCAAAGGGTGAGAGGGGGGGGCATTTATATATAGGAATGATGCCAATGCTAAAAACAGTGTCAAATCTTTCCTTGGGGTTTCCTGAGAATGGAATGACCAATGCCAGCAATTTGGTCACGCACGCACGCACGCACGCACGCACGCACGCACGCACGCACGCACGCACGCACTCGCACGCACTCGCACGCACGCATGCACGCACGCACGCACGCACGCACGCACGCACACACACACACACACCGCATCAGTTGTCCCGTGGGCGATTCGTATCCATGTATTTGTGCTATAAACACGGGTTGTTGGTCGGTGAAACATTGTTGCCTGGCGTGTTGCTATTGTTCGTCCTACTCAAACTGACTGGGCAGTAAAACCACCGGCGTCCACGCGCGGATAGCAGGCCTACTATTCACAATTGCATTGCGTGGAATGCAATCAACACGATTAATTATGTAGACCCCATATGCAGAGTTACACTCCTAATAAGTGGTCTTGTCCGTGCGAATGTCCGCGTTTATTTTAGCGGGGGGACGTCTGGGCAATTGGTCAGGAGCCTCCAAAAAATCAGTTGTATGAATACGAATACGCATACATTTATTTCAGGTAAAAACACCCATAAACAATCAGTACATACAAATAAGTATAAAAAAAAGACGTAGCATACAGTTGTGCACTAGCTTCTTAGCACACAAGGGCCTTGATGGGCGCCTCCATAAAAATGTTTTGGGTCATGGACCCCCTTAGCTTTGGGATAAAAAAATGACACGAATAGCCTGCTGTGCCACTACACCGATAAACCGACGCGTGGTGATTTGCCTGCTGGAAGGTAACCGAAATTTTAAACATATTTGCACCGAATTGCTCAACAGAATCTCGGTTGTTTGCCGACCCCCATCACAGGCCTTGATTATAGGAAATACGACGTTTAGTTCTTTCGACGTCCATGTTGTAGTAAGTAGAACTATTGTGATATGATGACCGGTCAGTCACTGCACAGGGCCTCAATAGCCCTAAACCCGGGCCAGAATCAATTGTTTTTATTATCCTGCGAGAATCAATTGAATGAAAATATAATCTTTAAAGCTCCATCTTCAATAAATTTTTACCGGGACTGGTAAAAAATAATGTAAATTTACATTAAATTTACCAAAATATCTTATTAGATTCCCCATGTCCCAAAACAACAGCCTAACATTTTAAACCACTCCACATTTAAAAATAGAATTGGGGATATGCAGAAAGAAATGCGTTTCGGAATTTCGTGGCGGCCATTTTGAAAATATGGCGCCACACCCCCTTAAGCTGCACATTTCAATGGGGTCCACCTCTTATCTTATTTATCACCTGTTTAAACATATGTGTGCGTCATGTGATGTTTTAACACAATCTGTACAGTTGGTCTGGTTTTGTGCGCTAATTTAATTCCTTAGCCAAAAAATGTATAGAATATTTTGTATTCCATAGTATTCTATGCTATGTAGATTTCTATAGATTCAAAGATATTTCTATAGCTTTCTATGCTAAGGGCTATTATAGCGTTGGAGCTATATCGATTAACCAGCAGAGCAACCAGAAACAGGCCGCTCGCTGTGCGAGACGAAGCTGGGCAAAATGTGTCGGTCGTGAGTCAGCACCCTGCGGGAGTGATGACACGTAGAGGCGCCATTAGAGGTCAGACCACAGTTAGACTTCGGTGATTTTATTTGCCAAGAAGTAACTGTGCTCAGCCAACGAGGTGGGAACGTTCGAAATGACGCACCTTTGGCAGTGAGACGTTTCAGCAAGAAGCGTAGGTATTTTCGTGGTGACATTCCCGAAACACCTGTAAGCGTATTAATATTTGGCAAAAACTCAATTTTGAGGGTAGACACGTTTGCGACATGCTTACAAGAGCTGGGATGTGTAATTTTTACGAAACTTGTCCAGAATACCAATGACATGATGGCGGTGACGGTGAATTTGTTTCATTATTTTTATGGTCCAGTTTTCTTATAAACCAACAGAACGTTAACGTGGCCACCAGTGCAGTAATGCACTGTGGTCTGGCCTCATTAGGCGGGCACGACCGATCACTCGATCTACGCCTACACAGACATGAACGACGAACGTTCGGTGCGTTGTCACTAGCAACGAAATAATCGATCCTTCGCCTGTGCAAACATGTTGGCCTCTCCAGCGGTACAGTGTGGTGCAATGCACACGAGCACCGTAAACCAAATCGACCATTGTGCTAAACACCACAGAATCAATGGAATCCATTACATGACGTCATTGTGTATGTAGACAAGTTCTGACTGGACAAAGCGTACACACTGTTGTCCCAGTAACAACTAAGCTGTTGGCGAATATGTCTGAACATAAACCGCAATTATAGTGTTTATGTCCTCTTCCAACATTGTTTGTCATAATTTGGAAGTGGTCGTCATAATGACGGTCACTCCGTCATTATGCACTAACCAAACCTCTTTGGTACACTTTTAGATGCGTTTGTCCTAACCCAATATTTCCAACACTGATGGACTATTGTGATGGCTTACGCTAATAATTCGATCTTTTCAAGTCGATGATCCGTTCGCGGCTTTCGGCTTATGTTCAGACTTATTATTTACTCGACGTACTTTGACGGCTTCGAGCAAGCGATCTCGATAAGCCCACGGACAGCTATTGTTACCGACCTACTGCGCCAATAAATAATATATTCACCACCTGTGTTCCATTGTTGAGACGCAATTAACGCCTACTGTTGTATGAGTCAGATTCACATCGTTTCGGCGCCTACGAATCCACTTAGTCAGACGCGTAAGGGATGGGCTTCTGTGGTACAGAATAGTGCCCGAAGTTTGTACATAGTAGTGCCCGTGGTTTGTACATAACAGTGCCCGTGGTTTGTACAAAACAGTGTCCATGGTATGTACAGAGTAGTGCCAGTGGTGTATACAGAACATATTAGTGTCTGTTCTTAGTACATAGTAGTGCCCGTCGTCTGTACAGAACAGTGCCCGTGATAAATACAGAACAACGCCCCTGTTTTGTACAGAACATTGCCCGTGGTCTGTATAGAGTTGTACCTGTGGTTTGTACATAGTAGTGCTCGTGGTCTGTTATCAGTGTTATCAGCGAAAATGCGCAAGACTGTAGCAGAATATTCGTCTTAATCATCAGACTTTATTGTGCTCAATTATCGGTGAAAATGTGCAAGACTGCACCTTTGTATTTAGTCTTCGAATAAAACATGTGACTTTACTTTCTGTGATTTTTCCCTAGCCAAAACTGTGACTTTTTCCGTGACTTTTTTCTATGACTTTATTTCCGCCCACCACTCGAGTACTCCGGAAACCCTTGAACTTTGTGTGAAGCATTTGTCGTCAACTACTAACCGCTGTGGTCTACGAATTGGCCAGCACAGACCCACTGTCAGATGGAATATCTGATGTATCATAAACCTGTGCGAAATCAGCACTCAGAACGTCCGTCTGTTTATGATTGCAACCGGGAAAAATAATAAACACAACGCGTTTTCAGCGTCGACAACGCATCAACAGCGGTCACAATAGTGAATAACTCGTAATTCCTTGATGCGATACTCCCTAAACAGCTGATCACAGCTAAACTGTTAGGTAGTAGTAGCGAGATAAGATATTGAGATCACGAGCTATGCAAGGCGCACCAAGTCCTCAAAAGGTTTTTTAGACAGAGATATATTTTACTTCCCCTGGCATAGACAGGGCACCAACGGCTTTTTGCGTCTCTCCCGAAAGACATAGGCAAAGTGGGGTGAACGAAATGTAAACGTTCTGAAACGGCAGAAGGTGGACTCTAGTTCTCTCCCCCTCGATCGATACTCCGGCGCTGTAACAACACGTTTCTTCCTGTACAACAGGAAGGAGCGTGACAAACATACTGCCCCGACGTCATGAATCATCGGGACCATGTCATAATACCGATGATATTTAGCCTTCTGTTAGTCCCATACTTTACGATTAGTTCACCATTTTGGATACTTGATGAAAGAAGACACTTCAATCAATATGATCAGCTTCTGTTGCAAAATTAGACGTTTTAGTTGAGGACGATCCGTTAATTGCCCGTGACGTTTGCCGGCCGTAACATAATGTGCTTGACAATAAAAGTACAGCTATATTGCTACAAGTAAATAATTAATTGTCATCAGCTAATTTAAGGGGTACAACAAAACCGTCACGAAAATCGGCCAAATGAACTACGTTAGATCATTTGAATAGGAAGCAAACCTACTCGCCAAAGGAACTTGATTTCTAAGCTAGCATAATAATAAATTCTGGCATTTTGTAACGGCCCCCCGGAGTAAACAAACGCGACAACAGTATCGTTTCTTAGCAACAAATGAGAGGCGCGCATCACGTATGTACATGGCTAATCCTTAGCCGTCTCGCTGTGTAAACTCAATCGATAAAACAACATCGGGGTCAGCTCAAACGGCAAAATAGGATTCTAGTCAGTTGGTTAAACTTGTGTTCGGGAGGATATGGCTGTGCATCGGTAATGATGCTTTGTGGTTACGTACTTCAGTCAGGATCCATCTGTCATTAATCCAGACATAAAGAGTCGCTAGAAAAGTGAGGATTGTGTGTGATGTATAATTTTTCTCGAAAACATTTGCATATGATTCGTTAGTAAAGTTATTGTTTTTGGCACTACTGCATTATATCTTTCAATTGGTCACAATGGACAGTACGTGGCCATTCGAGTATCAACACAGTGAAACACGCACCAACATATCCGTCACCGGGCTAGGTCGAAATTGAGGGGTATCATCTTTAATTTGGGAATGTATTTTCACGAATTTTCCACACGATGTCAGATATTTGATGTTTAAGGTGTTACGCAAGTTAAAAAAATCGTTGGATAAAATTTCTATGGAGCACAGGAAACGCTATAATGGCCAGCTATGCATAAAGTAACTATGGTTTCTCCCCATGTGAAACAACATATTGAATGTTAGTTAAGGGGCGTGGATCGGGCGGCTCTTCAAACATACAAATGGTTTCGCTTACATTAGTTAATCAATATGTTGCCTGTAACTCTATCAGTGTTGTTTAACGAGTTATATAATCTGCCTGATCAGTAATTTGTCTGTTTTCAGCGTGAATGTATCAATATCCACGTCGGCCACGCAGGAGTGCAGATCGGCAATGCATGGTGGGAGTTGTACTGTCTGGAGCCGGACGGACAGATGCCGAGTGACAAAACGATCGATGATGGTTACGTTTCGTACATGTTCTTCAGCTAAACGTCGGCTTACTTGTTGCTCTAATTCACTCAACTGCCACCAGGGTGCACCATTGTTTCTGGCCATAACTGTGTAAGAAAAAATCCTTATTCCACACTCCCCAGATAATTCAAAGTATCTCGTATATTGTCCATATGGCAAGTAGCAACGTGAAATTGAGTCTATAAATTATTATGTTCCAAATAAGACACGTGCTTTATTAACGAGAAAAAGATTAACATACCATATACTCCCATCCCATGGAACCCCAAACAATTGGATTCTTTGTGTGCAGAGGGAATAATATTATATCGTCGATACAACACGCACATATATGTGTACAATTATTGGTGGTCTCACACATGGCTGTACAATTGTTAAACAACATTTGTCATGAAACATAAAATCACAATAAGGGACACTATCTCAAAGTCACCGGCAATTAATTCCTCTACACGAAAATCACATTATACTCACAATGAATCGTGGACATCCGCTACAATTGCTAAAACAGTCAAGGCACACGGATGTCCTGGGGTGGGGGGGTGGGGGAGGTGGTGGTTGGGGTGGATCGGATTGTTATTAAATTTAGGCATTTTATAGCAAGTAGATTGTTTACTAGTTTTGTTAAATATTATGATATAGTACATTTATTAATTAATGATATACAATTATATTACAACTGTCCATTGAAAGTGGATATTTTGGTAAAGGCAAAGATTTTTGGTAGAAATTTTATTGTTGAAAAAATTCTCTGGGCGCCCCTGTTAAGACACCTAGAGGTATACTTGTGTAAATAGCTTTCGACAAATTAAATCCATGAAATGGTGGCTAGAAGTAAGCTGACTGTTCCCCATTAATCGTTGATTGTAAGGGCCAGCATATTTGGAAATCTGCGTTTTTGTAAGTTTGCAAACCAAACATATTATTTAAGCATATTTTCTTATTTTTAGTGGACTTTAATAGATTACAGTCTCTTGCCGCTGAGTGTCGCCATCTGCCGGACACTCAGTCAATGTTTCCTTTCACAGCCTGTACTGAAAAGTGGCTGAGTGACATGTATATTATATTGAAAAACCGCGAATATTCCAATATATGTTTTTGACGCGACACAATAAACTTGCTGAACGTTTATCAACGCAGCATGAAAAGTCGAACATATCGTGCTGGGCGTCTGCGTGTGCATGTGAGGTGCACGTTGAGGCGTCGCAAGTAAAATTTAAGATTTAAGGGATGAACGTTGTTCATTCGGTCAACAGGAATAACGTTTCACCAAACACAAGTGGTATCATTGATATCCTTTATCTGATGATAGATGACACGACGCCAATGACACCACTCGGAACATCACCGAGAAATCCTATCCAACAACAAAGGCCAAAACAAAAGCGGTCAAACAACGCATCGCCAACTTGCCGAACAAAAATTAAAATATGCCCTACTGAGCATAGAAATAGAAAACCTCGCGCAGGGCGCATGTTAAGTCCAGTCCTGTTAGTTCGCTGCCTGTTTTATCAGCAAGTTGGCGGCGCGCTGTTGCCTCCTGTTCAGCCAAACTAAATAAAAATGACCAAACTCGAAATACAATTTTACTATACCAAGGTTCCCAACCGCAGGATGAAAGGTGTAAGCGTCAAACAATTAACGCGCGCGCGCGCGCGTGTGCGTGCGTGCATGCGTGAGTGCATGTGGACAAGTTGAGGTTTTCTGCGTGTGCGTGCGTGCGTGTGTGTGCGTTGGTGTGAACTTTTATACGACTCACAAGTGTAGCACGTTATGGAATCTTCCACAAATCGTCCCCTTTTAATGCCAGTTACACCCACCGCTGATAGTACTCCAAGGAAGACATCATACGTAAAACCAAACTGTGTTATTACGAAACGTCGACTTGTTTAAAGCGACTTCAACCCAGAGCTTCAACCCATTCTTTGTATGGGAAGTACTCGTCAATGTAGACAGTGTACTGGTCCACGCGCTGGAACTTGAGCGTCTCTTTCACCCCTTCCCCGCAGTTGGTCCGGGCGACAAATGGATACTTCACCGCCATCACGTGCCATCTGATATTCGTCGGCTCCTCGGCTACGTCAGAGCGATGGTCCCAGCCGAACGACTGGTACTGGCGCGTCGAGTATACCTGCCAGGGTTGGATTCAATTACACAACACCATCAAACTAAATTATACATATAAATACAGTACCCCAAACATTTCAATTACAATTAAAATTACATCGCTTCAAGAAAGATATTGCAATTACAGGGCTTCAAAACACGCACGCTCGAACGCTCGCACGCACGAACGAACGCACGAACGCCCGCAGACACACACATTAGTTGATTAAAACTGCATTGTTTAATTAAAAGAACATTATATGAACTATTTACTTTTAAGCAGGGTTTTACTGCATATTTATGATTGGTGAATTCATGCATTCTTGCAGCCAGCGCTGGGTTCAGTGGCCGTTGTCACAAACTAGGGTCAGTTACAATTACACGTACATTTACACAGCATCATAAAACTTCACTTACGACTACAGTTGTACTTAGACAACTGCATTCAAGTTCAGTTACAACTACATTGTCTTAAACATCGATCACAATTACACTATCATTGTAATTCATTACAATTTACACAACTGCTGCTTAACCCTACGCTGATATATGTACCTGCAAAAGGAACTTGCGCGGATCCCGCTGGGCCGGGAGCCACAGTCTGGCCATGGGCCGGTCGTGGAAGGGATAGAACGCAGTTCTCTCCACGACCACTCTCTCCGGGTGTGGCATTGTCGTCCAAACATGAGTCGAATTTTCATCGTAGTAATGCAGTTCCACTAACGGCCACGGATGCTTCGTTTGTCTCGACGTTTTCTTAAAGAGTCTGACATACTTGTAGCTATCTTTGCCTGTGGAATGTTCCGTTATTGTGAGTTTGTCATCTTTCGAGATTGCCTTCGACAGTATTTGTTTATGGGACACTTTGGCCAGCAGCTGAATGTTATCGTCATAGGGCAGTAGATTGTGCATCACATATGAACCGAGCAACGAATGAAAACCGAGCACGTACGATATGTTATTTCTGTCGAGAAACACTTTTACAAGCTCGAGTAAATCAACCAAACTGCTGCTTTCTGTGATATTCAACTTCGACGGCGGCAAATTCTTTGGCGGTATCGGTACTGAAAATTTCGAAAGTTCTTCCTTTCTCATAAATAGCTGCCGTTCCAACTGACACGGGTCAATGCTAGAGCCGGTAGATGGCGCGACTATTGTTGTTTTTCTGGTGTGGGTTTCAATGGCAATGTCCGATCTAGAGATGACCTCATGCGGCACAAGGTCAGTGTCTGGGCGGGACATATATCTACTGATGAAATAGAGAAACACCATGGCCAAGACCAATACGTAGATTGTCAGTCTGCGGGCCATTATAATGTAATTTGTTACGGAAACTGTCAGTGCATTTATATACTTTGTTCACTCGATACGACTGTTTGGATCTGTTTACGTCGATCGTTCCTGCCGTGGTTAGACCGCAAACAGTGCAGTACGATGATGTTCGACTGCAACATACAACATTCTTAAACAGGCAATAAAGTTGCTTTGTACACGGTATAACGCTACTGTAAAATGATATTCGAAGAACAAAATATTCGAAGAATCTAGGTTGAGTTCAAAAGTCACACTATCCGGCGATATGTTGGAAACAGACAAGACAGACCAGTGAGTTTAACATCAGTGATTTGTAAATTATTAGAAATGTTAATTATAAACCACATGGTAGACTTCCTTGGTAGGCATACATTATTAAATCCATCTGAACATGAATTCTTAAAAGCGAGGTTATGCAAATATGTTTTTCTGAAGAAATCACTAAGTGTGTAGTTGAGGGATCACCAATAGATAATATCTTCTTAGATTTCCAGAAAGTGACACACCAAAGACTACCACTTAAATAAAAAAACCATGGTATCGCAGAAAACAGCGTGTTGTAGCTGGGAGGTTTCAAACTGGAAATAAGTTTTGAGTGGGGAACCACAATGATCACGCACGCACGCACGCACGCACGCACGCACGCACGCACGCACGCACGCACGCACGCACGCACGCACGCACGCACGCACGCACGCACACACACACACACACACACACACACAAACACACACACACACACACACACACACACACACACACACACACACACACACACACACACACACACACTCAATTTACGTTTATCATCTATATAAATATATATATATATATATATATATATATATATATATATATATATATATATATATATATATATATATATATATATATATATATATATATATATATATATAAATATATATATATATATATATATATATATATATATATATATATATATATATATATATATATATATGTATATATATATATATATATACAGACAGACAGACAGACAGACAGACAGACAGACAGACAGATAGATAGATAGATCGGCGTACATTGAACACGTAGATTGTGTGACCAACCTGAACACCAACCTGAACAATAACATTGGGTGACTCTGGGTAGACAGTGCCACTTAGGATTAGGCTACAGTGGTGCCACGTTGATCCAAACATTGTTGACCCTAGAATTGCTGCATATTAACCCCTTGAACACTCAAGACACAGCATATGGGAATGGAAATCTCATCAGTCGCCAATGTCTCCAAGCCCTACTGATGATCGCTGTAGTGGAGCAGAACCCTGACCCAAACTCATTGAGGGATGAGACCATCCAAGAGCAGGATGATGTTCTGGTTGAGCTCTGTGCCAGTGCGACGTCCCCTGAAATCCCGGATACACTTCGAATCTATGATCCTCGCCTGGATAACCGAACGCTGGAGAGGCAAGTAAACAAGGTTGGAAAAGGCACTCTGATATTGAACTTGTCACACCTAACTATACCAAGGAGGCATGTGTATCAGCACTGATATGCAGAATACAAAATCTGCTGCCAGATCAATGTCGTCTGTGCAAAGAACGTTACTGCATCAAACCGACTGACACCCCCTACTGACCTTCACGGTTTGTGGCCAGGGCACACATGACCGCTCCATCCCGGACCACCTACATATACACGAGGGAGACCATACTACACAGACCCCTTCTGATGCCTGGAACCGAGTGAGTCCAACTAGGCTGTCAGGTGTACACTATCTGTGTGGATCCTGCAAATCTTCCCAGAAGACACTGGAAAGCTGAAACGAAAGCTGAAATCCACAACACAAGGAGATACAGAAGTGGTAACGGTTGAGAACGTCCCGGAAAAAGAAGAGTCTGGATATGCAGATTGCACTAACCATGTATTCAAGCCGGATACCACATTAAAAAGGTAAACGCAAGTTTTTATATAGCGCGGTATCCAGTCCTTCGGACTGCTCAAAGTACTTTATACTTCACCCCCTGGCAGACCTGTTCATTCCAATGCCATTTCAACTTCTCTGGGAAGCATCCAGCCACGCTGCAATTACTGCGCGAAGACTATTCGTTCACACATCCACCACTGTCTATATTGCCAGGTATTCATTTATACATTTGAGTGAACTGTGGCAACGTGGGGTGATAAAACTTGCCCAAAGGGTCGAAGCGACCGCAGTGGGATTTGAAACCGGGTTCTCTCGACATAAAGGGAAGGGACATTAATCCAGTCAACAGGTGACACAAGACGTCCTCAGGGTGCAACCCCCAGCTATCTGACTGGGAATAGCCGTCCACAGGACACCAGTAAAGCAGCAGCTCCGCGGAACTTGGTGCGCCACGCCGAGATATTACCTGAAGTCACTGGAACACACCAACTCCCAGACAGAAGGAACAACAGGAACGTATGTTCTTTCTACAGACAAGGCACCTGCAGATATGGCATGATAGGTCGCTTGTGCTCCAAGGAACACCCCCCCCAGTGTGCAAGAAACTCGTTAAACATGGAAATGAGGATGGTCCGAATGGGTGCACAGCTGGAAGAACCTGTGACAAGTTTCACAAAAAAATACGCCCAAAGTCCCTTAAAAAACGAGAATGTCTCAATCCAGACTGCAAGTTACGACATGTAACAGGCAGGAAACGGCAGCTGGAAGGGACAAGGCCAACATATCAACCCAGGAAACACGACAACTGCCAAATAATGGAGCAAAAGCTGGACTGTTTATTAGAGGCACTGCGCACTGTGAGGGCGGAAATCATGGAAGAACTGGACCGGAGGACAGCTGCCACGTGCCCGATTCCACCAGTAATCCCCCCCCTCTGGTGCAACAACCAGCCCAGCTCCCACCACAAGCCGCACCCATATGACCGGAGTAAAACACTCCCAACCAGATGTGCATGGTGTGGCCAAGAGGGCCGGTAGTTGGTGCACCCAACCTACGACTAGGAGGCAACGCCAGCCATCCCATGATGCTGGTGCCAATAGCTCTAGCCAACTATACCACTTCATCATACTGAATGTGCGGAGACTAAAGCCTAGGACATTCCCCTATAAGATCCCCTACATCCAGGACCTTCTCCACTACATCAACCAGCTCTTCTTTGCTATAACGGTGACCTGGCTGAAGAACCACCTGGACGCGGAACTCATGATAGACGACAATACACTCTTTCGCCAAGACTGCATTCGGCAAAGGAGACACCGGAGAGGCAGAGACTGTAGTGGTGTAGCCTTCGGTCTGAGAGATGACATTGCATCAATTGCCGAACCAGTTCCAAACTTCTCGAATGGAGCAGTAGAGGCCCTTGGATTACACATCAAATTGAAAATCTTACTTCTCATAGCGATGTATTAGCAGCCCGACGATGTCACTGGTTGGAATCAATCAACTAGTAGATAATGTAGGCAAGCTCTAGATGAGATAATAGCCACCCTGGCAGCCATTCCTTCACCTGCCCACGATGCAGTCCTCTGTGGGGATTTTAACTTGCTCCACATCGCTTGAGCAGATGGAACCCTCCGTGGAGGCATAAGCACAGATGAACGTATCGTGGCCAAGCATCTCGAAGTCTGGCAAATGAATATTTTCTGTTTCAGCAAATCCACAAACCTACTCATCAATTAGGAATCACTTTGGACCTGTGCTTCTCCAACAATCCAGCATTTATCCATAGCTACCAGTGCTCTGCAACAATCTTCACAGACCACGACATTGTAGAGGGTTGCACTACACAAGGTACTGCTCGCAGCGAAGAGACGTATCGCTAGCCACTTAAGGCGGATGGATCTAGAGCAGTATTTGATGAACTCAACTTTTTTAGTGAAGATGTCGACTGGGAAGGCCTGGAGAGAGACCTTGAGAGCCATGACTGGGACCTATCCACCGTCCAACCCAACCAGACGTTGGACAGATTTATGACGATCTGTGCCAACACATCCCTGAAATATGTGCCTTGTAGGAAGAAAGGTAAAAAAGAGAGCAAGATTCCGCGAACCTGATGAGGCGCCGAAACAAGATGAACAAGCAGTCTTGTGTCACATCAGAAGCCAGAAATGGTCAAGATGACCCAAGAATCCAGAGAGATTGAGAATAAACTACAGGACTCGTACAGGACCGAGAAAGGTGAGATGGAACACAAGGCTGTGTTAGCTATGAAGAACAGCAAGTACTCCTACAGCACTAGTTTCATGACTAATGATGGCACCTTCAAGAAACATATTCAACATGCAGTCTCTGAAGCTAAGAGGCAGTATGAATGGCTACTGAGAATATTTGGCACTAGACAAGTACTCCCCATGCTCATTCTATGGAAGTCACTTGTACAGTGCAAGCTGGATTACTGTAGTCAGCTGTGTTGTCCCACAGAGACAGGAGATATCTAATCAATGGTTCAGATATCATTTCTACGGGAAGAGCCAACAACTAAACCACCTCCAACTATATTCCCAGGAGAGACGCAGAGAGCATTACATAGTTATTTACATATGGCATATATTGGAAGGACATGTCCCAAACAATACAAGTGCTGATGGGCTCACTAGTAGAATCATGGCTAAGTGGCTCATCAGACGAGGCCAGGAATGCATAATACCCAAGGTCAACATAATACCCAAGGTCAACAGAAACGCTTCTCAAACTATCCAGAGACCAGAGAATATTTTTAAAACAAAGTTGAACCATATCTCAGAAGGGCGGGTTACGCATAAATGAAGAATTGTTGGACTCTGGATAAGCCAATGACTTCCTTGTCCATTTGCCATCTGGTATTTTGCCTTGGGTGGCAATCTTGTTAAACCTTCTAGATCTTGTTAAATAGAGCCTAATTCGGACGCCTGCTTTAGGCGACCACTGTCTTGGACGACCACCCTCTTGGACAACCATCCTCTTGGCCCATTGCCCTTTTCAGTGTTAATTGATCTGCTATGTGAGACCACCTGTCTTGAGAGACCGCTGTTGCTGGACAGAAGGGGCGGTCTGTCAAGTGAGGTTCTATCGCAGACATAATCAATAGCAAACACGGACGCACGCATGCACCCACGCACACTATATATATAAGGCTCGAAATTAACAGAATAGCTTGTCCATGTTGACCAAAAATTAAGTTTGTCTGCAGATACGTCAACTTGTCGAACAGGATAAGTGATTAGATATTGCACTGACATACGTACTATAAAGGTATGACGTACTGTGCAGGGTAGAGTTTGTGTAAAGACGTGCACCCAGTTAGAATTAGATCATTAACATGTAACATGGTTGAAGTACATGGAACGTAAGTGTATGCGATAACTTGCGACTGAGTCGTTATTACTGTTGCTGTTAATATATTCCGATGTAAAAGAATGTGTAATAAACTGATGATACCAACCTATGTCACATAAATAATCATCGTCAGTCGCCACGCTTGAGCAGTCAGTGACACAAATCAATGCATCATAATTAGTGTTACACAACAACGGATGAACAACTCCTGTCCATATAGGATAGACGTGGCATGGCGGTATAAGTTCGCAGTCACGCACGTACGCACGTACGCACGCACATACGAACGCATGCAAGCACGCATGCACATACATACACACAGCCCAAGTCTAACAGCATTACCCAAACAGTCAATAAAGCTGACAACCTCTCACTCGACATATTGCAGATCACATATTAACACACATTCTCACATGTGTGTCATTTTATCATCCTTTGACGGTTCTTACCTATCCAGTATAGTCAGTAGTCAAAGTCAGTATAGTCAAACATGGATGTGCTAAACTTACCTCGGCTGTTTACGTTAGACGTATTGTGCACCTCGAGCGACCAGAATATTCGGTCTACCGCCACGACATACGTAAACTTACTGCGCCTACATCATATCGGTTGACGTAAGATCGAGAGAAGAGAAGATCACGTTACGCTATTGTTAACGTAGTGAGCGTGTCACAGATTTATGGTTTGGCTGGGATAATGCGGTAAGCCATTACAATTACAAATAAATCAACAGCAGGGGTATATGTAACATATTTCCCATTTAATGACCAAATTAATAGTATGATAAAAAATCACAAATCAAGTATGCTGAATAGAATTACAATCTACCAACGTCCAATATCACTATAAAATCACAGTTTACACAATAACTCACGAACTTGCTGGCGTCGCTTCTAGCATAGACAGTTCCAGCGAGGGTGGTGTCAAACTAGCCACAGCAATTGCAATCAAGCGTGCCCCAGCGAGTGCAGTCAAGGGTGCAGCGTGGAGTGTCGATGGAGGAATCACAAAGAGACGTTAGCGCGCCGGCAAACGTCGCCCAGTCCGGACAACGAATAGCTCTCAAAGAGGCAGTCAGTGTATTAACGTTCACCGATGCATAATCGACAACCCAAGTGATGAAATAACGGCGAAATAATTGTCTCTTGAATCAAGAATAATGAATGCACCGACAATTATTGTCCTTGCACATCAAAACTCTTAAAACGAGACATGGGTATAATCACATTACCGTACTCGGTCAATGTGTTCTGCTCGAAAGAACATTGCGTCACATTGCCATGTCTCGGAGATAATTTATCGATTCACATGGCGATTCACTTCGTGAATAACCAAACGTGTCAGATGTCTGATTTATCTCAATTCTCCGACCAAAACATCCGGCGCAGCTGTTTTGTACTTCTTCTACCACCAAAAACAGTTGTCGTCTCATAATAAATCAACCAATTATTTTAGTGCATGCATAACTCACACAGACCACGGAAAGCCTATACAACTTGAAAGTTGAATTGTGAAAAGTTACGTAATAGTTGCACCAAAACACCCAGTATCAAACATTCAAAGCAAGTAATATCCTTCACAAATCTATATCATAGGAATCTAGATAATACTCACATAATGATGGTATACACCAAAGTGCATCTGGTACAAGATTTATAACAGAAAAAGCACTTTACACAATTCCTTTATCTCAACCCATTGTTGACAATGAGAACACAAACATATTTACCTACCCATTATGCTGTCACCGACACAAACCAGCAACTGCTACTATATCTCTATAGCTATTGTTCTCCACCATAATTAAATGCTAACACAATGATAAAAACAATATCAGTAAACAACGAGTTTTCCAATGATAAAAATATGACGACATTTCGTTTATCAGTTAATCCGTTATCATTTTTTTTTCTCCGAAATCGTGATTTGCCATTGGTCGCTCTTCGGCGCCACTAGCACGACACTCAATCTTCAGCTTTGAAGACATTCGGAAGGATCTAGGCAAGGTTCGACTTCCATGGTGCATCAAAAAAACTCTGCAAAAACAATTAAACTTTCAGTTGTTTTGGACAGTGTTGTCAAGCTGTAAGTTACTCTTGGCAGCGTCAGTCCACGTGTTTGGGGTACCTGCACCACACCTCTCCACATACCTTGAATATGTGAGGTAAAATACCTTCCTTCTTGACTTGCATGAAAAGTCAGCGTGTACTGGAATAACTGCAGGTGTTCTACAGAATGTTGCCAGTTTGCCAGATGGTACTGGTTCAAAACAGTATGTTCGACACATTATAAACCTAGCAGCCAATGTCATGTTTTTTCATATGTCCTGCATTAGGTCAAACTCATGCCAGCTTCTGCTCCTCACCACTCAGGACAGTCACAATATGTGCAGCAATTGTTCGCATGTAGAACAGACTCACTGCTCGGTACCAAAGACAAGAACAAAAAAGCCTTCAACATGACACCATCAAATCAAATGACCCACTTCATGGTGTGACAGGAAATCAAATGAAAGAAGCCTTCAAGGTAGTGAGAAGAAAAAGACAGAAAAAGAACTGCAAGCATTCAAGAAAAAAATGAAGAAAGATTCTGTCAAGTTGACCGAAGAAATACACAATAATTTGAAGACAGTCAATGTCTCTTCCATTGAGGAACCTTTGTTGAAACTATTCTGGGAAGAACAACAAAAATAATTCCAATCAAAAGACCATGGGACGAGGTGGCATCCAATGGTGATTCGACTGGCAATCCTCCTCCACAGCAGAGGAAGGGGTGCATATGAGACTTTGAGGAAGACAGGAGTCCTGAAACTACCAGGCTCATCAACTCTGCGTGAGTACACCAACGTGATGCACCCAAGAGAAGGGTTTAGGTTTCAGCTACATGTGCAAGAAGAACTGCAAGCAGCAGCAGACAAACTGGAACCACACAAACGCTTCGTTGACAAAAGAAGTGGAGAACTAGTTGGCTTTGTGAACAGGGACACATGGTTATTTGAAGGAGGGAGAGAAAAACTTGCCACACATGCACTCACATTCTTTGCTGTTGGAATCAACTCAACTATAAAAATGAGCCTGGGATTTGTTGGCACCAGATACGCAAACGCAGGTGAACTCTACACTCTATTTTGGCAGGCAATTGGTGTTGTTGAAGAAACAGGACTGAAAATGATTGTATCAACAAGTGACAAGGCGCCTGCCGACCAAAGGTTGTATCAAATGCACGGTCACGGTGGTGAAATCTGTTACAAATCACTAAATATGTTCTCACCAGACAGGAACATTTATTCAATTTCAGATCCACCACATCTTGTGAAAACTTTACGGACAACCTGTCCAGCAGTGGCAGTGGAAAGAACACTAAACTATTGTGGCAAGATGGTCAGCACCTTCTATGGAGACACATTGTTGACCTCTACAGACGAAACATTGACAGTGTCTTGAGAAGAACAAAACTGACAGGTGACCACATCCATTTGAACCCATACTCTGTAATGAATGTCAGACTAGCAGCTCAAGTCTTGAGCCATCAAGTGGGGTCAGTGATGCAGCAGTATGGAACTCCTGGCTCTCAAGAAACAGCAAAATTTATTTTGTTGATGGATAGCTTCTTTGAATTCCAGGAATCTGAGCAAAGCTGACCGCACAAGGAAACCAGGGCTGCTGCCTTATACAAGGGTGGATGATCCACGATTTCAGTTTCTGCAGAACGAATTCCTCCAGTACCTTGAAGATTGGAGAGTGTCCATCAAGACCCGGCCTGGGGAATTCACAGGAGCACAGAAGCAGAAAATGTTCCTCATTCACCAGACATACAGAGGACTAGTGATGACTGTGTATGCTTTTGTGGAAGCAACCAAATTTCTGCTTATGAGCAGTGTTGAATTTGTTTTGAGCAACACATTTTGTCAAGATCCTCTTGAAGAACATTTTGGGAGACATCGAGGACTAGGACGGACAGCAGACAGATAACTTGTACCAGTTCGGATAGCAAGAGAACAGACTGCAGCTGCAATGAAACTTGGCACTAGTAGTGATGCCAAAAGGCAATGTCAGTGGTGCAAAGCGGGAAAAAACAGCTTGCACAATCACCACTAGTCCACTGAAAAAACCTAGAGTCTGAAGGAGGAACTGACGAATATTTAGCTCTTTCACTTGCTAAGCAAAGCAAAATATTGCTCAGAATATCTTACTAAAGACAATGCTGCTTTATCGCCCATGCCATTCAAACTTGAGCATACACTTTTCATGATCAGAATTTACTTGCTATGTCAGTTGTTTTTATCTTCAGTGTTTTGCGGAGGCTTTTAACTCTTCCTGAGACATTCATTTGGTTTCTGGACTTGTCCATATATGTCCTGCATGCATGGTGGACTCTTATTTTGTAATACAAATGTCACTACTTAAGCAAACAAGTCTTCTTTTTGAATTTTACTAGTACATGTATCTACTTTGCACATCGTCTCAGCAAATTGTGATGTCGTCACTTCATCACTACTGCACATAATTTCAAATTGCTTGAATATGCACTGCTCCTGATCAGTGTTTGAACAAAACCTCTCTGACCCTCACTTCCAACAGTTGAAAGAAATGCTCTGCATTTTTATTTAGGGTGATCAACCCTCCTCTGCTCAATGTGCTTGTGAGGCTGACTTCAGCATCCTGCACATCCTCATCAACAGAGCCAGTTCTAGTTATGTGCTGCAGACATTCAAGTTTTTCTGTTCTAGAAACTGTTTGTATCTGCTGGAAAGTCTTCTGCTTTATTTTTTGCACTACACTCCCTCCAGTGTAGTTGACAATGTCCTGGTCGTCTTCGGTAATGCTCTTGCACTGTTCTTGATTGGAAGACTGTGGTGAAACAGGGTAGTTCAGCATGACTAGATGCTCAAATATATTGAGACAAAGCCATGCTGCATTTGCAGGAGACCCTGGTCTATTACAGACTGCATATGTTTCAGGTACTCTCTGTGATAGTTGCTCCATGCTTTTTCCCTTGCAGAGCTTAAAAATTTGGTTTTGGGTACCAAACACTCGTCCATGAACTTGACCTTGTTTAACACTTCGTCTCCTGTTGACAGAATCGTTTCATTGGTCAATGACCACCTTTTATGTTTCTGTTTAATATTCTCTTATATAAATTATGAAGTGTACTGAAATTAAGTGATGGCTTATTATGCGTACAAGCACACTGATTGATTAGATTGACAGTGTGCTAGATGTAGACTGTAACTGAGTCAATGAATATGTGTTGCTGTTTAACAGTTCATGTACAAATGTGAATGTAAGTACAGTCATAACTGCATACATACTTCAAATAATTCAAGCTTTGTTTGTTTAAAATAGTACTCTTGAAAAAAAACACTTATAGGTGTGGAAAACAAATCTTGTATTGGTTTGTTTGTTGAGTGTGTGCAAATAGTTGAAGTGTAAGTGTTCACCCCTACAAATACATGATGTGGTACATGTATACAAGTTCAATTTCGTTCCTTTTTGCTGTCCTCTTTGTGTAATGTGGCCCATATACAGCCTACACTTACTGTGTACTGTCTCACAGAAGTGTCTCTTGCTGGTTGACTGGTTCTTGATCTTTGCTTGTGCTGAACATACCTCATTGATGATGTCCAATGTGGCCTATGGACAGAATGAATCAGTTATTTTACAAAGGGTAGACATTCACGTTCAGATTACCCAGAAGCAGACAAAATCATATTATACAGAGGCAGAGAAAAATGTTGCCTCAACTTCTGTCTCTCTACTCCCTGCTGACACAAACAAACAACCCTTAATGCACAACATGCCATCCAATTCTTTGGATACCCATCCACCTTAATTCTTCAATATGTTCTAAGAGATTAGAGCAAGTGCGAACGGCTATAGCTATTAGTAATATTGCATTAAAACGTGCGTGATCAATTCACACACAGCCACAGCCTACAGGTGTGGCTAAAATGCCATTGTCATTGATAAAAACAAAACAAAAACACAATTATTCATTCTACTGTTATTATTCAATATTGTATTTACACTCACCTCGAACACATGAGAAGAATGTTCCTGCACACACAGAAGCTAAACTGTCATATCTTAATGAATGAGTCATTCAATTCCTAAGCATATTAGCATAGCCATACTCAAACGCTGGCTGAGATGTCCCCTGCTGAAAATGCAGCCGCCTCAAACGCATATCATTTCATAAATTATCACATTATTTTCATGAAAGAAAGATAAAGTCCATGCCTAGAGGTGCTTTGACTTAAAATGTAAACTGTACAACAAAATCAACATTTCCCGTATAGTTACCGGTGCAGTTTTCGACCCACGCCATTGAAATCTCGCTTGATATCGCGTTAGAGACGTCACAGCGTCTGTTTACGACAATACCCATACAGAGTCTTGTCTGAGCAAAGTATATTTTTATATATAATATGACATGGAACACGTTTATGATATACATACCTTGATAAAAAACCGACTTTGCATGCTTACCAGACATTATTATTGAGCGTCTGCTGACGCATGTCTCGATCTTGGCCACGTGACAATAATAGCCCTTTTTGTGGTAGATGTATGGCAAGCTAGTCTTGCCATAAAAGTAGGAATAATAAAAAAAATTAAATATACGAGAAAAAGTGTACTACATTAACATTATATATTCAATGCAAATATATGTGTATGTGTTTTATAAAGCGCTATGTCATGCCTGGTGGATAAAAAGGTTGACATAATTGGAACAAAGTGGTAAAATTAAAAATGATTGTCTGTACGGCTTGCCATATATATATATATATATATATAGGTCGAATTCCGCCGGTTTCCTCGACTAGCGCGACATGGTTCAGACGTTCAATATTCGTAAGTTTTTCACTCAAAACAACTGTTTTAATATTTTGTTTACATTGAATACATGAAGTAGCTTTTGCTGATTTGGTATATCGATCTCTTACACAAAATGTTTCTTCAGATTTTTTTTTAAACGGCATATTCTATTAAGTAGGTCGAAAAATACATCGACCAGTATACCGCAAGAATCGCATCAATGTCCAGCTACATGTTGCGATGTGAGACCGGAAGTAAACAACTCAAACTGTCGAGCGGCTAACGCAAACTCCACCAGAGGCGCAACGCGTGGTACGCGCAAAGCTGGCAGTCCAGTAAATATAAGTCCATGATTTTCATCAAATGACCAGCGCATCTGTTGGGCGCATTTGCTGGATCTGCGCAATCTGCAGATTTTCGAGTATCTAGGGATTGCGCAGCACAATCGAGCGCAATTTCAGATTGAGCAGATCAAGCAACTGCGCCCAAAACGTCTATGAACGCCAAACATTCACACAGTATGTTCATTCTTTCGCGGGGAGATATGGTCAAACATGGGGTGGGCGTGTGTGTGTTCGTGTGCGCGTGTGTGCGTGCACGTATGCGTGTGCGTTTGTGCGTGTGCAGTGAATCTATGAACGACGTCACCGATAATGCTAATAATAACTTTGGGGAACCCCTGGACGCCATGTATATGGCATGTGCTAGATCAGTGTCTGAAAATGTCGGACTGCTGCTAAAGAATTCGTACGTAGTAAACTACAAGTTTTAGCTTGTGTTGTTTCTTGGCAATGCATTTGTCCCGCGTTGTCATGCACTTGCAATAGATTTTTTAGTACTCAAAAAGGGGGGATCCGGACCCCCCCTCTGGATCCGCCTTTGAAGTATGTGTCATTCTGAATGAAATGTCGATCAGTCGAATTGTCATTCTGACAACCTACTTAATGGCTCTGCTGAGAAAATCAGCGCCCACATTTTCTTTGCCGGGAATGGTCTCAATTCTAAATTCATACGGTTGTAACTTCAACGCCCATCGGATTAACCCCAGATTGGTTAATCAGGTTGTTCTTCGGAAAGCCAATGGTTGATCATCGGTTTGGATAACGAATGTCCGCCCATATAGGTAAGTCGTAAACTTTTCCAGCGCCCAGAAAATTGCCAAACATTCTCTTTCCACTATGGCATAAGCCGCTTGTGTACGGTTTTACGTCTTATTGGCATACGCTACAGGAAATTGTATGTAGTTTTTTTTTGCGAAATCATCACACAAACTATAAAATTACGTAATGCTTGTTCAAGCATTAAGACTTAAGTTTAGTGAAAATCTAATTTTTTTAAAATCCCGATTAACGACCAAAGTAAATTGTTTCGATGATTTTAACAGCAATAGGCTTTTTTATAAAGCAGACTGCGCACATTACTTACGCTAGTGACACAGTACACATCTGGACAGAAATTAACCGGATTCGAGATGGCTTGAACCATTTCAGGAAGGGTTTACGTAACAATGAAAATAACTGTTTTATTTGGATCCAGGTCCTGGGGCGTGCGACAAACAGTGGCGCTGTACTGAAAAATCGCGTCTTGAAATATATGGTCGATTTTCACGAGTGCGCATGCGCGGTGCCCTATATAGATCACATTGAGTCACGTGCAAATTTCCCGGCAAGCCTACTGAAATATTCGGTCGTTGTGTTGCAGCGTTTGTCTTGTCTTGTCTTGTTGCAGCGCTACGGTAAGTTACGAATGCCATTGTAATTACCTTTTGCATTGTACTAACGTATTTTTACATGTACACATGTATGGTTAGAGCTATGGTTTAACGTGGTTCTAGTTGATATACTTTGACCAACTCAAATATAAAAAACGCGCGCCTAGTAAACACGTGGTAACCAACCAGTGCCCGAGGCACTTCTAATTCTACGTGGTTGATCAGCATTGTCCATAAGTCTGGATTTTTACTCCGATGTGTGTGTGTGTGTGTGTGTGTGTGTGTGTGTGTGTGTGTGTGTGTGTGTGTGTGTGTGTCTGTGTACGCGCGCGCGTGCGTGCGTGCGTGTGTGTGATTTATATTATATACCTACAATGTTATGTCGTGTGGGTCTGACTGCGGATTCACCACGCTTCGATCACATATTTTATTTCCTTGCAAATGGGTTCTGCCACACGTCCGTTAGCAATACATTTAGAGCCAGTGTGCAACGATCTGCAAAGAAGTTTCGTTTGAGAGGTATGTGCAGTCATTGATATTTGATTTAGCTGACTTACGCAGATTGTTTTCATAGTGGAGGATCTGAAATAGAGTTGAGCTGTGCTCAGTCACAGGAGTCCGTGCTTTAGTTCAATCATTCAATATGACCCCAGGCATATTTATGTTACAAAAATGTTGCATCTTTGCGCATTTTGAGGGCCAAATAGCGCCCTGGTATGTGCCATGGAACTAAAGCACTGAGGTATCAAATTTAGGCAAAACTATAGTTATAATGGCGAAATCGAGGTACACAAGTCCCCTATAATTTGTAGTCGCCTTGACTATTGCAAGTCACTGCTAAACAATGTTGCTAAAAAGGACTTGGCTAAGCTCGAAGGAGTACATAATTGTTTGGCATGTGTTGTAATCAAAGCCCCTCGTTTCTCAACATCACTTCCTCTACTTAAACAGCTCCACTGCCTTCTGGTTGTATATCGAACCAAATTAGCTACCATTATGTATTGTGAACTTTCTACACAATAACCACCCTACTTGGTTAGTTTCTTGCATTTTTCAGATATCCCTAGGAAGCTAAGATCATCTGTGCCACAACAACTTTTTGTCCCCAAAACTAATATTGACATTGACAAATGTGCTTTCTCTGCATGGCAGCATGGGTCATATTGAGTCACATGCAAATTTCCCAGTTAGAAAATAAACAAACAAAACAAGCACCATCGTACGATGAATCTATATATTTCATCCAGTATAGCAATTATACAATGATTATTTCCTAAGTAAAAAAATGTCAGCAACCAAATGTTTTGTCTAAGTACTGAAACTTTCGGTTATCTATTTCCACTTTTGCACATACGACTTCTGTGCCAACCTGATATTTCAACAACAAAAGGTTTCATTACAGCACCTATGAGCTCAGATTCCTGGGGACGCATGCGCATTAAGTTCACTATATTATCATGTACCACACTAATCTACGAAATAATCATTAGCAATTATTTGTAGAACGTTCATCTGCATGTAGAGCTTATCAATTTATGACAGACAATTTGCACACGAGTATTGGGACAAGCATTCTTCATGCTATTTGTCTCCAATAGTTAAAAATATATTTTGAATATTTTTATAATATATAATATTCACTACTTAATGGATAGTGTGTGTTGCGGGGGAAAATTGTGTTTTGTGGCAAATGGAGGTCTGCGGTTGGTGCTGCGCAGCCGTGCTGAGATCGAGGCAGCACTTAGAGAGTGTCATGATGATCCGGGCAATGGGGGTCATCGGGGCGTGACGGTTACTTTGAAAAAACTTGAGGTCACCAATTACTGGACTACGATGGCAAAAGATGTGATATATTGGGTAAGTTAAACATACTATCTTTATAAATGTAATTGGAGCGCAAATTGCCATAACAGCATGAGTGATATGTTAAGCCTGTGTAGTGTTACAGAGACTATGCTACTATGTCATAACTTTATTGTACTTTGCTAGTGCTGGTGAAACTATTACATCATCGGGTAATGACGTCAACAATTTAGCATTGTGATTATTTTTTTCAGGCTTTCAGCGATTAAACTCGCATTCTGTGTTGTATAATTTGTATAGTGAATTTATAAAAATGTCTTCTGATTCATTCTTTCAGTGATTAAACTCGCATTCTGTTTTGCATAATATTTATAGTGAATGTAACAAAATGTCTCCTGATTATTTTCTATTTCACAACGTAGGTGAAAGCGTGCCCGTAGTGCCAGCACATGCACAAAATGAAGACTGGCTCCCGAGTTTCAGCCCATCAAAACAGATGGTACCTGGGATGTAGTAGGTATCGACCTGATGGGGCCTTACTTTGAAACAGAACGGGGCAGTAAATACATTTTCACTGCGACTGATTTGTTTTCCAAGTTTGTCTTCGCAAGGCCGATTAAGGTACTAATAGCACTGCACAGTTCTGTTTGGCTTTCAATCATATTGTGTGTCCACTCCTATATGCACAGTTTATGACCGACCTTCACACATCCATTTATGGACATGGTAAATGACACTATAGGCTATCAGCCCTCACTGTAACCAATTGAACTGACTTTCTTCAAATACTATTGCATTTATATTTTATGCATTATGCAGTCTCTTTTCTGTGGTACTGTACATTTGACAGTGTTAACATTGATGCTGTTTTGGGCAATATTATCTAGCTTCCTGGCATACTTTATATGTGGATTACAGTATATGTATCTGTCATGGCAAATGTATGAAGTGCAAATGTACAATAATGTTCAATGATGAATTCTGATTGACAATGACAGAGCAAAGCTGCAGGGGATGTCAGTGCTGCCATCATTGACCTCTTCTATTCCTACGGGCCACCACAACGCATCCTGAGCGACCAGGGTCGTGAATTCATAAATGAGGTATGGCACAAATACACAACTGAATTTGCTTTCAGCCCAATAACATTGTTTTCATTTCAAGTAAAATTGAATCCACAATTTATCATTGCCGATTAGAACAACGAGATGACTTATTATATGTGAAACTACATTACGTTGGATTGATGCATTATAAAAAAATTGATGTGGATTATGTATGTTGTCCATGCTAATCAAGCTATCTTGTTGTTTATCCTGCAGTAATTGATTACGGTTTTCTGTTGTCAGCTCAATGATCACATCTTGAAGGCATTTCGAGTGCACCACTCTGTAACATCAGCCTACCATCCGGCAACAGGCAAGACGAACGCACAAACAGGTCAATTGGTGCTGCAATTTCAAGATACATAAACACGTAAGTATCCTGTAAGTGCAACCATTAATGAAAAATTCTACAAATATGATTTAAAGATGTAATGCTGTTATAGACCTTCATTCATTTTGCATACAAAAAAAATCGTAACAAAATATAATTAAAAATTGTTTAATTAGAAGTTTTTAACTTAAATTGTGATGCACTAATAATTTCTTCATTCCCTGTCTTCGGGGTGAGGCTACCTTGGATGTATCAATACTCTGCTGAATCAAGTAGAAGAATGCTGGATATAAGTAGTACTGAATGACTGAGAAAGGTTTGACAATAAATTGTATTGTATACATTACATTGTTTTGTCGCAGAGAGAAGACTGATTGGGATTTGCATATTGTGCATGCAGCATAGCCATGCAATATCTCCTACCAACAGTCTATCAAGATGACTCCGTACAAAGTGAGCAAATACAAGTTACCATTACTTGTAGAGTGAAAGGTCTTTTTAACTAAATACACATACCTATATATTTATGTCAAATAATGACCATCTGTGGCTTAAATTTCGTCTTGCCAAATTGGCGAGAGCTTTTTTTCGATTTGCCAAATCCAACATTCATTCCCCAAGCCTTCATGCATTTCCTTCCGTTGAACAGTCTAAAAACTGAACACTTGTTTGAGTAATTTTTTTCAAAAGTGCCTATTTTCCACTCTCCAAAAACTAAAGACAATTTTTTTACGTTTTCTCTCACTTCACTCAAGATTTCAATATATTTCACTCAGTTCACACAACCCTCACCCAAAATCCTGGCTCTCCAATTTTTTTCAATTAGGCGAGAAACCTCATTTTTCAATTCACCAAATGCGATTTGGATTCGCCTACAGCGAGTGGTCAGGCGCTAGCGAGAGCCCAGCATCTGATACTACTGACAACATAATGTGTAAATGATACCTGAATGCATAATATACTAACTAGAGATAACAAATATAATAAACAAAATCGTTGGTCCTTTGATTGAAAATGCAAAACAAATTTAAACACACACAACGTGGGTGTGATGCTATAAAACAATGCATGTAAATAAATGTGCTACTCGTCTGAGTAGTTGCAGTTTATAGTTATATTTATTAATTGTTCATTTTCCTTTTCTGTTAAGGCTCTCTTCAAGCATGATCCCCACATGGCAGGAACCTTGAACAACCTCGGCGAGCTGACAGCTGATGTCAAAGTTGCACGTGTCTGTGAGGAGACTAATGTGGCTCGCTTTATGGAGAACGCCAAGAAACTTGATGAGAAGGTCATGCACAAATGTCACTATCCTCATGAAATATGATGAACACCCTTTGCACAGCACAAATAGATTAACAACTTTGATTGATACATCACTTCTTTAAGGCCAGACACAGGTAGTTATTTTTTCATTTATGCAAATAGTCCAATTTTACATGGTATGGAATGGGTCTTGGTGAGTAAAAAATATATTTTGACGTTTTCCTAGCTACAAATATTGGTTTATCTTTAAAAGTATTGATGATTTTTTTTAAAGTCTGATAATTTGCACAGAATGTGTATGCTGAATGCAACTTTCCAAACCTTGTTTGGATGGCATTATTATTCCCAGAGATATCCTATTTGTAAATTGTATTAATTTTTTTCTGCCTTTACAGATTCAAGAAAACATCACCTGTGCCCAGTCCAAACAAAAGCATGCATACAGCAAGAAAATGGCGAAGGGAGTGCAGGTGTTTAATTTCAAGGATAGTGATCACGTGCTGCGTCGCAACATGGTGAAGGCGAACACTAAGGGTAATAATTGTAAAAAGTACTTTTCAATGAGATGGAAACCAGTGGTTCACACACCAGACATAAAATATAATTATTTAGTCAATTATAATTTTTTTTATCACAATGCTTGCTCGGAGAGTTAATGGGAGCAGATACCGTACAGCGGAGTCTATCCCAGAGCGCTGTCACTAGATCTGCTAAAAGCGAGAGGCAAGAATGCGATGACAAGACATTCTACAATATTGATGGTAACTGAGCTAGCTGATGATTGACAACTCATCAAACAAATGCCTGTTTTTATACTCGCATCATCCCTCTCGACAAAAATACTTCTCACTTGGCTGCTTATTATTATTTTACATATTACTATTAGCATTAAAATAATAATATGCATATTTTGGTGATGTTAGGATGCATGTCAGTTATCTCATTTTAATGAACTATATCACATTATGCTTGTCTGATGCAGGTGGTAAGCTGGAGGCCAACTGGCTCGGTCCATACACGGTTAAGACCGTCGAACTGAACCATCAGGCGGTCTTAGAGAAGGACGGGGTGCTGTTGAAGAGCAAAGTGAACATTGGCCAGCTCAAGCCATATTTAGAACGCACGTTTCATGAAGGTATAGTAAACTTAGTATAGTTAGACTACATTTGGAATATTGTATTCAAGCATGGAGGCCGTATCGTAAAAAGGACATAGACAAGCTAGAAAGAATACAACGAAGAGCAACCAAAATGATTCCAGAATTGAGAGACAGTTACGAAAGTTGCTTATTACAATGTGGTTTGACAACACTAGAGACCAGGAGACTAAGAGGAGACCAAATAGAAGTATTTAAAATAGTGAACGGTTATGAGGATGTTGATAGGAATATGTTCTTCAAACTTAAAGAAGGCAGTAGAACCAGAGGACACAAAGCAGCATTAGTTAAGGAGCAGTGTAGGTTGGACATGAGAAAGTACTCTTTCTCACAGAGGGTGATAAATGAATTGAACAAAATGCCAAATGATTGTGTTAATGCTAGTAGTGTGAATTTGTTTAAAAATAGAATTGACAGATATTTGATAAGGGTGGGCTACACATAGATGAGAAAATTTTTGGACTCTCGATAAGCCAATGGCTTCCTTGTCCACTTTGCCATCTGGAACTTGTTGTTTGGGATGGCAGTCTTGTTAAATCTTGCTAAACTTATGTTTTATTTTTATATGTATTTTTTAGTAACGTTTTTTATTGCTTTCCTCTTGGTTGGGTGCTGCATATTTCTTCCCATTGTATCAAATACCAGGCATGAGGTGATTAACTTCACCTAATCATTAACTTAATAATTAATAAGTACTGCCTGCCCAGCTGCTGCACTCGTTTTGACTACCACCCGCCCAGCTGCTGCAATCGTGACGACTACCACTCGCCTAGCTGCTGCAATCGTTTCGACTACCACCTGCCCAGCTGCTGCAATCGTGACGACTACCACCCGCCCAGCTGCTGCAATCGTGACGACTACCACCCGCCTAGCTGCTGCAATCGTTTCGACTACCACCTGCCCAGCTGCTGCAATCGTGACGACTACCACCCGCCCAGCTGCTGCAATCGTGACGACTACCACCCGCCCAGCTGCTGCACTCGTTTCGACTACCACCTGCCCAGCTGCTGCAATCGTGATGACTACCACCCGCCCAGCTGCTGCAATAGTGACGACTACCACCAACCCAGCTGCTGCAATCGTGACGACTACTACCCGTCCAGCTGCTGCAATCGTGACGACTACCACCCACCCAGCTGCTGCACTCGTTTCGACTACTGCCTGCCCAGCGATGACTGCCTCACTGCTGCGAGTGCCAACCAAGCGGCCACACATAAAAAACACACATAAAAAACGCTAAGGTTGTGGGTTCGTCAAAACAGCAGCGTGTGGACTTCGGTTTAGATGAGTTCAGTATGCTGACAGACGTATGGGCAGCACTACAATTGCTGAAGAAGCAATTTCCTGGAATGGCCGGCTTGCAAAACCCAGTTCTCGGTGCCGTTCTGCAGTTCGCTGTTGCGAGTGGACCGTTTGTGCAGGTACTGCTTGATGGAGAACTGCACTGGGTGACTGTCGCCACTCCACCACCCCACGTGGATGCAGATGTTATCGTTTATGACTCGCTCAACAGAAGTGTCAACATGCACTGCAAAATACAGATTGCATCACTGCTGTCAACAACACACTCAACAATCAGGTGTGTTGTTGACACCAGTCGGCAACAGAGTGGGGTCATTGACTGGGCTCTACGCCATTGCAGCAGCGACATCTGTGTGTTATGAGGAATTCCCCAGTGGCGAGTATGATCAGGCTGCAATGCGTGGACACTTGCGAACCTGCATTGAATGTGGTGTCATGACACACTTCCCAAGCAGCATGAGGTTAGACTTAATGTGTAACTTAATAATTATAGCCATTGCCATGATATTGAAGAGTACGGGTGTTAGTTCACACCAGGATGCATTTATATAACGCGAGTGGGATCTTTAATTTCCCTTGGCATAAACAGTAGATGTAAAATACATGCATATGATAATTATACATGTGTACTTATATATTCAATGTGGTTGAAATATATTGAAAGATACTGGTATAGTTTAAATGTTTTTATGTAGGAAATTGTTGAAAATTTATGCTGATTCTTTTGGTTGGATAGGCTGTAATATTTTCAACAAAATATAATAAAAACCACATTCTCTGATATTATCACATACTCAGCAAATTTTTCACTTTGTTTGGATAGGTCTGCAGACATGTGTGCATATCGGAGTCATGATTGTGAAAAGGATGACTGACTTCTCACAGAAAAAGTGCTATGTTAAGGTAAATGTCTGTTTTGTAGTTTGATGTTTTATTTTTTTCATAACTCAATAGTGAGAAATTATTTTTCTTGTCATTATGGCTAAAATGTCTTTGTGCATCATTATGCAGGCGATTTCCAAACAAACAGATCACATGTGCTTAGGTACGTATCCTAATTAAGGTGCTTAATCAATTTGTTTTTTGTTTTGGTGCATTTTTGTCCAATTCAACAACAAGAATAAATATCGGGCTTTTGACATGCCGCGATAACACACTGCTGAAATAAACCTGATAACGAGTTGATGCAGCACCTATAGTTTTTGTTTGCAGACAAATTGTTGCTTTGTTGTTTGTTGTTGCAAATTAGACTTAAGTCTATGTTCATCTAACCTTTTGTTGTGACGGGTCACTTTAACGTTCATTCTGTTGCATGTTTAGTTTAAGACCACAGATTTTTATAGTATATTTTTGACAGATAGGTAAGTACTATCCAACATTCTTCTTTATAACTATAAATACAGTCAACCTTGCATACGTCGGACTCGCCTAAATCGTATCTTCGCTCAGCTTGGACAGAATTCCGACTAACGGTTGACTTGTAATGTATTTATTTCCCATACGAAGTCTAAGTCGGATCTTCACCTAACTCGAATTAAATCGCTTGGTCCCTTGGATTCCGACTTATGTGAGGTTTACTGTAAGTCTACACTTGTCAAGGGCTAGAAATACATCAAATAATCTACTTGTCCGCAGGCAGTTATAATAAAAAAAGACATTTTCTGACAACTGATATCATTAATTTAGAGCCCAGCGTTTGCAGTGAATTATCTAATACAGTGTGCAAATGATTTCTTTAAAGCTGTTTGTTTTCAATATTGTCACCTGTTCTTTTACATGTACAAATCCCATGATTTATTTTCAGATTTCCTTTCACTGGACAATGACTTGGTGGAGTGGAATCCTGACAAAGTTGCCCCACATGTACAAGAGGCCTACGCTCTCATTACAACATGCACAAAGAGACAGTTTGCTGATAAGGTAGCAACACTTAAGACAATAATGGTAACCATAAAATGGCAAATTCAAACACTTCATAACTTGGCTAATATTTTATGGATTTTGATGAACTTTCCATCAATTTTAGTATGGACATCTATCATGCAAATTATGTATTCTATCATCCCTAATTCATTTGCATATCCCTCATTTTCATATACAAATGTAGAAATGTGACTATTAAAATACATGTCTGCCAATGTCACTCTATAATACAGCAGTCACATATTAATGGAATTTTGCAGGGTTTGAAATTATAAGATGTTAAATTTTTATATGTGTTTACAGGTGAGGGACATTGTGCTTCAGCCTTTAAATTTCAAAACAAGCCATCACCATGTAGCATCTATAGGACCAATGTCCAAAAAAGTGTAGAAATGGATTTTTGGAGGTCCGAGAAAAATTTTTTTATTCTAAAGAATTAAGTTCTATTTTCTTATTGTATGCATAGGGGGATATTTTCCATCAAGTGTTCAAGTTTAATATGCATTATTTTTGTTGTAACTGTTACGTAAAGTCATGCCTGATTTTCATTGCTCTTAGTGGGAGCAATCCATGGTAAAATTTTCATTAGCCTGACTATAATTCACGGCTTGAGAGGCAAGACACAATTTTTACTAAATGTACACTATAACTCCTTCTATAATTATAAGGAGTGCAGCCAGGAGCCTTAAGATCTTGCACAAAAATAATTATCATTCTTTAAAACAAAAGTAGTGTTGTCAAATTGCTTTTACGTATACATTGTAGGAATTGCAGTCACATTTATATTTATACATCAGACTAAGTGCTACGTATCTCTACAAATGATATTTGATCTGTTTTTAGGGCAGGCCACGTTCCAGCGAAGTATGCACGACATTGTGCAGCACTGAGGGGACAACGCCTTAGACTATTGACCGACTATGCTGCCCTTGCCTCTGCATGTCCTGGGGTAAGATACCAAACAATGCTATTGAGATATGTTATAGTGAAACATTTGCTCTTGAAATATATGGTAGATTTTCACTTGTGCAGGTGGGCCACCTCGCTGTCTTTGTCACCCACCTCGTCCAGTATTTGCCGAAATTGCCACCTCACAGCTATTTCTTGTGCTCATATTTTTTTCTGTTTATTAAAAATAAATTAACAAATTAAAAAAAGTCGTGAAAGCATCACTAAAGTAAATAGCAGGTCATGTATGCATTAGATACCTTATCCAATCTATCAATGTCTATGGGCTTGCCTTGGACATCATGCACTTTGAATGGTCAGAACAAAAGTGAGGTTGACAAATGGTCAAGTTCTAAAAAAAATTATTTCAGTTGCCTTCTAACTTCAATGGAAAACACTATTTTGAAGTTAGGTTTTGAACACATTATAAGTTTCGTTACAATGCAAATCGTTGTGCTTTATTTGTTCTATCTATACCTTCTTTTCTTTTTAATAACCTTTCGGTTATGATGCATTGCTTATAGATGGTATTTATTAAATAATTTATTGCTGACACATTTCACGTTTTAGGTTGTGGAAAGACTGCTCATACAGGCAAAGAGGGCATGTGAGACAACAATCATAACAGGGTTGTACTCCACCGAAACCCTGTATCTGGTGCCAGATAATTTGAGGAAATTGTCATCTCTGTAAGTTACAAGAATAAGGGTAATTTATCTAATTATACGTGGATACATTTATGTACAAGATATAGCAGTCACTACTTTTTTAACTCTGTACACCATGTGTTACGAACACCTGGATTATGAAGTTTTTAAGGTGTAAGTAGGAATAATCTAACGATATATGTTCACTAGACGTAACACCACTGCAATCTTTTAAAAGTGCTTCTCAATATAATGGCTCGTCAAATCTGACATTATTTTACTTCAAGCTCTCTACTATGTGAATAGCCTATTTGAATTTTATATTCAGAATAATGAAGGTCCACGAACGGATTAAAAAATCTGCATGTCATTGACACATCACTAACTTCAAGTAACAAATTCACAAAGCAACACACTTATAATAGAGGTGTTATTCTAACAGTATTCCTTGAAGACTACGGGGTCAATTTAAATAATGCAAATGGGAAATAGTGCAGTTGGTGAAAATTTGATGTGTTAATTGTATGTTTCTTCTGTATTAGGCTGTGCAGGATTTCTCATTATAATAATAATAACATTTATTTTGTTCAGCGCCACATCCAATATTGTTCACAGTGCTTTACAGTTGCATTATATGTGTTATTCATTCCATTGCAGCGCATCGTACAAGAGGCTTGTTGTCGAACCATTTCTGTTTAGTCAAACACTTGAAGCCCTTGGCCTGAAAGAAGAACACGCCAGTGCAATCGTTAGTTAGCCGGATGTGACACTGTCGATTGCACTAAGCCTCGTTATCTTAATTTGTTGTCATTTGTATTCACTGCCGATTGTGTTGACTTAGCAAATACACTCTTTGATTGAGTCGTCTTATAAGTAATGTTATGTAAGACTTCAAATTGTTGCACTGGTGTGCATGAATAAACTATGTGACAATTGATTTGACGTTTACTTCTACTCAAATAATACACTCACAATCTAGGATAAATATGATCAATGCTAAACATGTATCATTGGGCATAATAATACAATTATTACTATTATATTTATGAAAGCCATTTTAATAAATTGTACCCATTCATTCATGACTCATACATACACATATTCTCTCCCAATTCATTACTGTGTGATATAAATGGGGCATTGTCAGTATTTAGGATCCTAAACCTGTTGGTCTACTCACTCTGACCTGAATATGCAGCTGCCATGGCATTTTTAATATACAACTATGTGGCAACACAATTTCTGTGTATAAAATATGCAGTACACAACACCATAACGCTGAATGCCAATACCATACAATACCCATTAGCATGTTTTATAAATTCGATCCAGTCAATCAAAAATACAAGGACAACTAAAAAATTAACAAGCACAATTGCACGGTGAATCTATAGATTTCAACCAGTATAGTAATTATACACTAATTATATCCTTAGTAAATTAATTATATGATGCATGCAACATACAACGTTTAATTGAACTCTACTTTGCACAATCGTGCATAATTACAGTTATCAACTTATAATGAACACGAACTATACAACAGGAAATAACAGTCATTCCCATATTCTTAAATGTAGGCTAATTGCAGTGACATTAGCCCCAATTATTCATGCATAAAAAAATCAATAAACCAATTCACTATATTGTCATAAAAGGATAGTTATTTTACAGGTCATTGTCTCATGAAAAAAGTCTAATATATATATATCATGTAAAAAACATATTAAGATGTGAAAATAGTCGTATGTATTTTTTTTATTAATACAATTTAATGCATTCATGTATACATGGTAATTATATAATAAATTAGTATCAAAAGCAAGCTTTACATTCAACTGGCAACATATAACAGTCAAATATTTCAGACCAAACGTTTTGTTTATGTAGCCTACTGGATATATCGCCTACTGAAATATTAATTTTGGTTTACTTGTTTCCTCTCGTGCATTTCAACACAGCACAGGTCATAGGTCAAAAACTACCAAATATTTCGTGTAAGTAACGAAACATTTAGCCTCGATTATCCAGGCTCCGCGATGTGGCGCCACCGTTTGTCGCACACATCTATTCTCTATCTATTTCCGGTCGTGCGCATACGAGTTCTGCGCCGACCAGATATTTCAACGACGCGATTTTTCGTTACAGCGCCACAGGGATCATGACCCAGTTAGACTTCCTGGTGTGTTACAGAATGTAGGGCACAGTAATTTTAGGTATGTGTCATTTGAAAAAAATCATATCATCTGACATAACTGCATTTGAGCAGGCACATTGGAAGGTTTGCTGGTAGAACATGTTGGCAGTGTAACTGTGGATTTTTAGATGATTTTAATAGGCGGAAGGATTTTTGGCAATTTTTTTCACCACAATGCACGTGTGCGTAGTAATTCATGCAGAAATTGGTAAACATTGATGGGCATGACACGTTCAGCCATTTTAAAAGAGTTAGAAATGTCTAATTTTGACTAAACTCCATCAGCATGTCAATGAAATGATGATGACGGCAGGTAAGAAATTTCAGAATTTTTGATGGTCAAGTTTTCTTATAATCATGCAAAACGTTAACATGGCCACCAATGGGAAATGTAACTGAGTGCTGAACCCCACAACCCGGATAATCGGTACTGGGGTAAGTTGACCTTCCTGTTTATTGTTTCACGAATGTAGGGCGTATGAAATTGTAAAATGGGAACTTAATAAATTAATAGTATGTGACATGAGTGCCTTTGAGCAGGAATGTTCACAGGTTTGTTTGTAGAAGCTAATGGCTGTGAAACAGTGCATTTTTTAAAGAGTTTAACTGGCGGAGGGATTTATGGGAATTTTTCTGCTATGGGCCACGTGGGCGCATGAATACATGGCTATTTTTGTCAAAATTGATAGGCATCGCACGTCGGGGCAATTTAAAAGAGCTGGTGGTATGTGATTTTGATAAAATTTGGTCTGTATATCAATGAGATGATGGCAGTTGCTGTGGACAATTTTAAGAATTTTTGATGATCACGTTTTCTTATAATCAGACAAAACGTTAACATGGCCACCAATGCAACACCAATGCAATTCTCAACTGTGGTCTGACTCCTACTACCATTCACTCGAACTGAACTTTGTCGCAGTCCACACAGCGTACTAATTTTTAGTTTTAACCTTCTTTCGATTATTCATTTTGTTTAAGGTTTGTATGGAGTAGACTTGCTGTACTATTGGGAATATCCAAACGCGGTGTACGTGTATAGCGCTGTACAATGGTTTTGTCGATGTTTTGTATGCCACCCAGTTCCAGTTGTCGGACTGACTCGTTGTCACTGTGTGAGCGATAATGTAGGAACTTTCCACTGTTGCAGAACTAATGCTGCTTGACGTAGCACTTCTTTTACAGGGGTCATGCCTCAGTTACACTTCCTGCTGTGTCTCAAGTGGTTATACTCCAAACAGCCCAAACTTGGGCTAACGCAGGAGTTTGTGGTGGACTGTACGCATGCGCTGTGTTTGGTACATTCGACTAAAAGACTAGTGACTTTAATGTTGCTGAAATGGTTTTTATCTTATAGTTTTATTTATTTTATGTACAGGATGTTAAACGAAATTTTTTAATATGTTGGTTGTGTGTATGGATACTGTCGCTGTCTTGCCACGTGCTACGAATGTAGGGCATAGTAATTTTATGTATGTGTTATTTAAAAAATTCATATCATCTGACATAACTGCATTTAAGCAGACAAATTGGCAAGTTTGCTGGTACAACATTGTTGGCAGTGTAACTGGATTTTTAGATGATTTCAATAGGCGGAAGGATTTTTGAAGAAAAAAATTCGCCACAAGGCACGTGTGCGTAGTAATTCATGCAGAAATGTGTAAACATTGACGGGTATGGCATGTTCAGGCATTTTAAAAGAGTTAGAAGTACGAGACTTTGACTAAACTCAAACAGTATGTCAATGAGATGATGACAATGGCAGGTAAGAAGTTTCAGAATTTTGGATGGTCCCATTTTCTTATAATCATGCAAAACGTTAACATAGTCGTCAATGGGAAACATAACAGGAGGCTGAACCCAAATAGGTACCCTGGCAACAGAAATGCAGTAGCCATTGAACAGTCATGGAGGAGGGTTTTTATATAAAATATACTGATAAAATGCACGAAAACGTGTGTCTGTCATCAAACAATGAGTGTGTACTGTGGTCCCTCTGTGGACAGGCTTGCACAGAAGGAATAATTGTTAAATATGGAGTTATTAATTGCCGACTCAGATGTGGCTACAGTTGTGCAGTGACAGAATCACACGTGTTGACCTAGGCTTAAATGCTAGCCATCTGTGCCATAACAGCCTGTGTGTGAAAGAAAGCCATATATCTATGGAGCCACACTCTGTAAATAACGACAGGCAATATTGCATAGCTAAAAACATTTGCTTTTGTCACGGGGAATATCCCCAGTGACTATTAGAGTTGAAAAAAAATCGTAAAAACTTAATTTTTTTCGAGAGTTATGTAGAATGAACTGTTTCGAAGCATCGTCTTAATCACTGATGTGCGTCAACATCAGTTAGCCATCATAACTGGTGTTGCATCGTGTGTGTTGGTCTTGGTATCAATGTCAGCAGTATGTCGTGTGTCTTGGTCTCTAGGTCTTCGTATGATTGTGTTCGCAGAGATGTCAGTAGGCAGATAGTAGATACTGCATGAAATACAGAATATTGCATCATTAGAATGTTGTGTGTGCATAGTTCTTGTGTGTTTACTCTCTGCTGGCATAGTTATGGTCAGCAGATGTCCGTGATCTTAACGAATATGGGTGATCAGTGCGATCTGCAGGTGGCTTTCACTGCCGCCGCCTTCTTTTCACCACTGGCCTAGTAGCAATGGCTGTGCTTGTCAATTCTGAAGTTGATGCCTTCGCCACAATTGCTCGAGTTGCAGGTTTTGGGTCAAACTGACCTTTTCTGTATCTGTATTCTTGACACCGTTTCTCTTTTGCTTCAAAATAGTCTTTCATTCTCTTTAATTTTGTAAGCCGTCCAGGCAGTCGCACTGATGGCCATCTGGAATATGCTCATTGGTAGACCACGTCATGCTGAATGCGCTTGACTACCACCCTTTGTGATAGGATACTTTACATTTTCCAGTTTTCGTACCATTGAATTTCCAGCTCCATATTTTATACGATCAATGACGGAACACACTCGTCCCTGTGCATTTCTGCTGAAGTTCACGTTCTTTGGAAGGGATGCAGAGAATGATCTGTTGATCATTCTTGTCTGTGATTAATCTATATTGTGTCATGTGAAGTGCTGCATTTCCGAGACGCATTTCTATCAACCCTTGAAGTGTTAACCTATCGCCATCTGTCATATTCAGTCGTCTCATACCACTTGCCTTTAAGTGCTGTGATTTATGCCACCAATTATTTTTAAATCCGCCTCGGCATACCAATGCATGTCGGCGACAGTTTTTGCACGAACCAGCATAGCAGTCTACAGTAGCTTGAATTATCGTTGGTATCTTACTAGTGATGGTATTGATTCTTTTCTTTTCTACTCTGATGATGGCTGGTTCTCCCGGAAACATTCGTGGGGAGAATGAAGCTTTCATGATATGTCTAAATTGCGTCTGACCAAGATGTGTTGTGTCAGCCTGTCTTTTTATTGGGGCTGCTGGCATAGCATCCTGTACCCCACGAGATGCTAAAGCGTCTCCATCAGTAGCCACATATCTGATTGCGACGTCGTCCTGTGTGAAACTGTGGCCTATCTGTTTGCCAATTTCGTACTCCAAGATGGAATCCACTGCTCGTAGAGTTGCCGAGCATCGCTTATGACCTGGGCATGGGCCATTGTGACCTTGACTGAAGGATGGCTCCTACTTTGCACAGCTTATTCTCTAGATGAAAACCTATGATCTGGTGTTGATCTGTCTGCCACTCTATGGCAGCTCTGATAGCTTGCGATGCAGCCTGCCCGACTCCATAACTGTTCTTATGTGCTGTTGCGTTATACCTCACATCCATGCTTATGTTGATCGGGGCATTTTCTGGCAGACCACACATAATGTTAGTCTCTTTTGTTTGCTCTCTTTTCTGCTTCAAATCATCCATTGTTGCCTGAGCAGTGATAGTGGCAACATGTGATCTCGTATTCATGAGAAGTACAGGCGCATTCGAACGCAGCAAGGGTTTGATAACTCACCATGTTACTAGATTAATATCAAATATATGTGTCCCTAAGCTGTTTTGTTGTATTCTAATATTTATTATTTTAATTACAGCAGTACTAAAATTACCTTAATTATTGTCCACACATGG
>OY759261.1:21181959-21199459 GCA_963662155.1 Lamellibrachia columna | reverse complement strand
TGTATCCAACTTGAACATTGACTTGGTCCAATGTCTGATAGTGTCACTAACTTTGCGTCAACTTGTAATGTTTCAGGTGAGTTTGACCTTGTGATATACAACAACACGTGTGTTCAGTTCTGCTGGTTTCGCCACTGTGGTGACAATGACAACAGTTTGGAACAGAAAGGGACATTGCCTGGGACAATATACGCTATGCGTTTTGATTTAAAGAGACTTCACCTCCTTCGTGGCATGGAAAACACTCAAGTGTTCACAGAGTTGTAATGCAAAAGCTCATTTGCATTCTCAGACTGGTGTGAAACTCTTCAAATGTGAAGCCTGTGGAAAACTGTGTTTATAGAGAGTAGATGTTCTCCATAACAGTGATGAAAAACCATTCAAATGTGATGCATATACTACACATTTTTCACGTAGTGACAATTTGCAGTCACACATATGCACACTCACACTGGTGAGAAAACTTTCAAATGTAACATGTGGTGACTTATATATGTGCACAGCCACTATACAAAACAACCCTACATATCTGATGTTGATGGAGACATATTAGAAAGAACAGCATCTTAAAAATGCCAATGAATGCGCAAACTCATACAATTGAGAAACGATTGAAATGTGACACTTGTGGAAAATGTATTTTACAGAGTAGTGACTTAACGGTACATGTGTGCACTCATACAGGTGAGAAACCCTTCAAATGTGACACCTGTGGTGCACACTTCTCATGCAGTGGTAATTTGAAGACACATGTCCGTATTCATACTGGGGAGAAACCCTACAAATGTGATACATGTGGTGCACACTTCTCAACAAGTGGTAATTTGAAGAGACATGTCCGTATCCATACTGGGGAGAAACCGTACAAATGTTATACATGTGGTGCACACTTCTCAACAAGTAGTCATTTGAAGACACATGTCCGTATACATACTGGGGAGAAACCATATAAATGTTATACATGTGGTACGAACTTCTCAACAAGTAGTGATTTGAAGACACATTGCCGTGTCCATACGGGGGAGAAACCCTACAAATGTGACATATGTGGTGCACACTTCTCACAAAGTGGCGGTTTGATAGCACATGTCCGTATACATACTGGGGAGAAACCATACAAATGTTATACATGTGGTATGCACTTCTTAACAAGTAGTGATTTGAAGACACATTGCCGTGTCCATACGGGGGAGAAACCCTACAAATGTGATACATGTGGTGCACACTTATCAACAAATGGTAATTTGAAGATGCATGTCCGTATCCATACGGGGGAGAAACCCTACAAATGTGACATATGTGGTGCACACTTCTCAACAAGTGGGGGTTTGAAAACACATGTCCGTATACATACCGGGGAGAAACCCTACAAATGTGATACATGTGGGGCACGATTTACCAAGAGTAGTTCCGTAAGGAGGCATTTGCGTATTCACACTGGAAAAAATCTTCAGGTGTGATATATGTGGAAGACAGTTTAGAAACAGCATTACTGTGATTGTGTACACTTGTATCGTTGGGAAATAATTCAGATGTGACACTTGTGGAAGGCAATTTTTACTGGGTGGTGACTCTTGTCTTCACAAGACAAGTAACTATTTGGCAGTGTGGTGTCTCCAACGTTTCTGGGTCCTATGTCAGGAACCAGGTCTGGGTCCAACTACAACAAAATGTAATCAATTACAATTATTTAAATTTCTCAGTTCAATTACATTTCTAAAATTTCCAAATCAATTACGCCATTTCAATTACAATTACATTTGTATTATGGAGAACCATTTGTTAATTATGTAGTGTGTGTTGCTGGTTGTGTGTACGAATAATACGATTGATAAACAAATTTAATGGACTTGGTGATGTTTGTACATTTTGTTGAACAGTGACTTAATGATTTCATATACAGTTAGCTAGATCAATATTATTGTTCCGTATAAATATAATGTAATGTTTGCTTGGTTCATTAATTAAAGTTTAATTACACAGAGTACTGTACAACTATAAACAAAGTACAACTATAAACAAAGGCCGCAACCTTTTGAAATCCTAATGAGTCTCTCCAATCTACTAAGCCATTTCAAAGCAATTCTACTCATAAAATGTAACCACAAATAATTCTTACCAGTACATTAGCAATGTTCACATCAAGATCCATCAACGGGGTTTTGTCTATACCCCCTTGGTGTACACCCATTCTATCTACTGTGTTATACCTAAATTGGTTTCCTTGGCAGTTGTGTTTTGAAGATGTACCCTAGTTCGCCTACCATGAGTCTCTTGGCTTCAAGCCCAGCCAGTATTCTTACATAATAAACCCTTGGGTTGTAGCTCATTCTCAATTAACCACCACCTGGCCCTTCACTGTGTACAATGTTATAGAAGATTACATAATCACAGAAAAGGCAGACCAATGCCCAGTTGGGGTATACCTTGATAACAGCTAATTGTGATGCCTTTTGACATATTTGGAGACCCTTTGGAAGCCGGGTGTGAAATGTCTGCTGGCAGATTGCAATTACAATAATTGCAATTATTTATATTTATTTATATTTATTAATATACATTTATTATATTTCTTGTACAGCGCATCGATCCGCCATGCGGGAATTAGCGCTATAGAAAAATATTATTATTATACATATTTGCTTAGAAGGAAGGCCAGAGGTATTTTGCTGATGCACTTGTTATATCTGAATATTCCTTTGATTTAATGAGCAGGTCCTGCAGGTGTTTTAATTAAGATCTTAAGTGTTCCTATCATACCTTAGTATTGTACAATATGACATACAGCCCCCCCCGCCACCTATTGCAGTAGGCAGCGTAATACATTGATGTGATTGATGCGGCCTTTAGCACATCGCTGCCGTTTAGTTCAATGACACCATAATTGCAACTTTCTTACATAGTAAATACTAGTAAATCAATGTCCATAACTTCACCAATGCGGAATCATGAATTCAGCACACTGTGGCCTCGGAGACTGTATATTTTCTTAAATACAGTTATAATTTAATTGAGATTGATAGTTGCTTAGCTGGAAGAATTTACTGAACTAAACATATCTTTAAATATATTTACGCTTCATGTCTTATTCACGTAAATAATATTATTATATAAACGATACTGACATTAACTCAATATATGTATGCATAGAATATAAAATTACATGTAAATTTCAGTACTCTTAAATTACAATATTTATCTTCATTAATCAAATTGCGCGGTGGCAATGCGGTAATGCTTTGGACTTTCGGTCGAGGGGACGGGGGTTCGAAACACCCTATGATGTCTTGAGACTTGGCCAATTTCGTTCACCCCACATTGCCTTTGTCTTTCTAAGGAGAACATAAAAGCCGAGGGTCTTTATAAATGGTGTCTATGCCATATCCCATTCATGGAAATGGAAACACGTATATCGTGGACTAACTGCTAACTCTTAGAGTAGGACACTCTGACATAAACCGTCAGCCATGTTACTGAGTCCGTTGACCTTTTAGAACTTAAACAAATAAATACATCAATTGCCTTAACATAGAAACTGATTACACTGTTGTGTATTTTGACTTTTAACTGCACTTTTTTTCCGGAACTTTAAAAGCGTTTGTATTTCATGTCGGGATGTAATGCAACATACAGCCATGTCGCACCGCGTCAGTCTGTCCAGTTTATGTGACTAAATATTGTATTATTACGATGCATTGCCATGGATTTTTGTAAGGTGTTCAGATATAAACTACGCACGATAATAAAACACCGTGCTTCAACGTGCAAGTAATGTTAACAAACAATGCTGATTTGTCAGTAGAATCTTCGGTGAGTGTCTAATATCGGTTGTGAAGGCCCATTACCCTGTGTACGTATTCTGCTTACTAAGTGCTGCATTCAGTACACACAAGTGAACTACTCAAAAGAAACACGAAACATAGTCACTAAAACAAACTTTAATATGACGAGAAACAGGGGCGAACAAAAATAAAAGCATCATTTCGAAATATCATTACAACTGTTTTCGCTATGCAGTCATTTTGGTTAGAATAAGAGGCTTCACTCGTAATTATTACGCATACAGCGAATAGTCTTGTTGGTCAAGAGCAAGAACATAAGCATTCGCTGCGTCTGTCATCTCCAATGTACACAGCGATCCAATGTTGACCGGGTGGATTGGTCACAGATTTAAGTTTGGCTGGATAATATGCGGCGAGCCAACGGACATGTACTCGTTAGGTTCAATGTGGATATTTGTGCAACTACGATAATTCACGAACAACGGTAAAGGGTAAAATATTTCCCGTTTAATAACACACAATGTAAAAACTAGTATTGTTACAATCCCCCATAAAAAATATTTACAGTCCTATATCAAAAAAGATTGATGTGTTCGACGAGTGCAATCTTGCGTTACGGCGTGCTCGGCGAGTGATGTCTTGCGTTACGGCGTGCTCGGCGAGTGATGTCTTGCGTTACGGCGTGCTCGGCGAGTGATGTCTTGCGTTACGGCGTGCTCGGCGAGTGATGTCTTGCGTTACGGCGTGCTCGGCGAGTGCTGTCTTGCGTTACGGCGTGCTGGGCGAGTGATGTCTTGCGTTACGGCGTGCTGGGCGAGTGATGTCTTGCGTTACGGCGTGCTGGGCGAGTGATGTCTTGCGTTACGGCGTGCTCGGCGAGTGATGTCTTGCGTTACGGCGTGCTCGGCGAGTGCTCTCTTGCGTTACGGCGTGCTGGGCGAGTGATGTCTTGCGTTACGGCGTGCTGGGCGAGTGCTGTCTTGCGTTACGGCGTGCTCGGCGAGTGATGTCTTGCGTTACGGCGTGCTCGGCGAGTGATGTCTTGCGTTACGGCGTGCTCGGCGAGTGATGTCTTGCGTTACGGCGTGCTCGGCGAGTGCTGTCTTGCGTTACGGCGTGCTCGGCGAGTGCTGTCTTGCGTGCTCGGCGAGTGATGTCTTGCGTTACGGCGTGCTCGGCGAGTGATGTCTTGCGTTACGGCGTGCTGGGCGAGTGCTGTCTTGCGTTACGGCGTGCTCGGCGAGTGATGTCTTGCGTTACGGCGTGCTCGGCGAGTGATGTCTTGCGTTACGGCGTGCTCGGCGAGTGATGTCTTGCGTTACGGCGTGCTCGGCGAGTGATGTCTTGCGTTACGGCGTGCTCGGCGAGTGCTGTCTTGCGTTACGGCGTGCTGGGCGAGTGCTGTCTTGCGTTACGGCGTGCTCGGCGTGCTCGGCGAGTGATGTCTTGCGTTACGGCGTGCTCGGCGAGTGATGTCTTGCGTTACGGCGTGCTCGGCGAGTGCTGTTTTGCGTTACGGCGTGCTCGGCGAGTGATGTCTTGCGTTACGGCGTGCTCGGCGAATGCAATCTTGCGTTACGGCATGCTCGGCGAGTGATGTCTTGCGCACTGCGTGCTCGGCGAGTGCAGTCATGCGTACCTTATGGTGTAGAGTTCACGAATGTATTTCACTACAGCCACGACAACGGTAAAGAATATGGCGTGTATACAATCTCGAGTGGAGACGGGGGAAATAGAATTTGCAACCTGAATGTCATATGGAGTACTTCTGCAGCTTCGACGCCCATCACTATTTTATACTTCCACTTTCACCAATCGCAGCCGTCGTCTCACAACGGATTAACCAATCATGTTGGTGCATACAATAGCCTGTAGACCACGGAAAGGCTTGGTTGCCTATACAAATTACAAGTAAACTTTTGAATAGTTTGAAGAGTTTTAGTACAATGTTTGTACTAAAACACCCCAGTATCTACCATTCAAATCACACGATATCCTACACATAATTCATGTCATAAGAATATATATAATACACACATTTCGATGATATACGTCAAAATGCATCTGTTGCCAGATTTATAACAGACAACCAATTTGAACATTCCTTGAGCTCCCTCTATTATTCGAAGGTGTGAAAGTAAAAATGTTTAAAACAACAAGCTGGACTGTATAAAAAAAGTATTCGTTCTTCAGCGTAATTAGGTTCTAAGACAATGATAAACAATATCAGTAGACAACTAGTGTTCCAACTATACCAAACAGGATAACATTTAATTGATATGTTAGTCAGTTGGAAACAAATAAATTACCGATGTCTTGATTAGCTTGATTAATGTAATCACAGTGTTGTTTAATCCGTAACAACATAAGGTAAATAGTACTTAGTGAGGTGATACCGTTAGAGCCAAAGTATAGCAAGCATGTCATTGAACAATAGGATAGTCGCATAATAGCAATCCCTTATCACGGACTGTCTAGTCTCAGGCTGTATCTAACATGTAAACGTACGTTACATTCTGAATGAAAATGTATCAGTCGAACTGTCATTCTGACAACCTACTTAATGCTTCTGCTGAGAAAATCAGCGCCCACATTTACTTTTCTGGGGATGACCTCAATTTTGAATTGATACGGTTGTAACTCAACAACAATGGGATTACCTTGGGTTGTTTAATCGGGTTGTTCTATATAGGTAGGTCGTAAACGTTTCGAGGACCCAGACAATTGCCAAACATTCTCTTTCCACTATGGCGTATGCCGCTTGAGTAGGGGGTTAACTTCATACCGGCGTACGCCACGGGGAAGTATTCTCCGTCATATTCGTGGAGATGTACTGCACCAATACCCTTGTCTGGTGCATCTGTTTTAAGAACAAAAGATCTATAAAAATCGGGCAGTTTCAGTATTGGCGTACTGCACAACATATCTTTCAACTGTTTGAACGCTCTATCGGCGTCTTCCGATGTACGTATGTAGTTTTGCTGTGATCACGTACGTACGTACGTACGTACGTACGTACGTACGTTCATTCATGTTTATTCATGGTTTCATTGTGATAATCCTATTAATGTTTTTATGTGGGTAAATACCACAGACAATTTCACTTGCATGAAGTGCGTCAGATGGCGCTACGTCGAGAAGCGCAGGTGAAACTCGACAGGCGGCGTCACTGCAGAGCCTTCGTTTTACTGTGTTTTCGAAGTTGGCCCCTACTATGGATTTGAGTAAGTGGTAAAATTATAACATCTGCTAAAGAAGTCACAATGAAAATAAACAAACTGACAAACATTAAAAAACACGTATACAGTAAATGTGTACGTACATCATAGACATAAATAGAACACCCGTTAGTAAAACAAAACCGCTGAGCCCTTATCAATTGACACATGATAAAGTGATGCCGGCATGGACCAGTGACATTCATGCTGCTGCAAGGCAAGAACCCACTGGAGGCCCAGTGTTTATACTGTACAGCACCCAGTCTTCATCATATATCTATAGATATACAGTACTAATAAGAAATTATTACTACATAGCTATATATACCTAATACCTTATTACGTGCACAATCTATCCATGCACCTTGTGTATCAAATATCATAACATATTAACTATAAAAGTAGCACCACTAAACATGATCGAAACTGAACTTTCTGAAGTGCTCTATACATGTATTAGCTAATGACTGCAAGTGGTCAAAATCTCATTAAGCCCTGTTGGATATTCTTCTCGATCTAAGATCCCAAAAATATTCTTTTCTCATCTTCCAACACATTCCCCAGCTGCTCCATCACAGCCATTTCCACCTGCAGATCAAGATCTTTCTCGAATGTTATCTGGCCAACTTGCCCATGTAAAGAAATGTGCTCTCTCATTTAAGCTGTCAATTGTTTTAGTAGGCAAACTTTCACATGGTTTGTCAAACAACTGCATAGAATGCAATGAATGTTGCAATGTGTACAGAATGAGTTAAATGATATTGGTTCATACAACGATGAAAAAGCAGATGACGTCCAAAAAGGGAGAGCCTCATTAAATGCAAATGACTTAATAAAGAAAAAAAATCTTATTAATGAGCTGACATCTAGTACAGTTTAAAAAAAGAGTTAGACATATGCATACACGCACGCACATATTATTTATTAAACTGAATCCTACCCCTATAACATTTTATGTTGCACCCAATCAATGTGACTACTGGGAAACACTTAATGTACGCTACCCCCAAGAAAAACAAACGTATCTGTAATATATTGATATTTCAGAACATGTTCGAAACTGTTACATTCATTCACATATATACTAACACAGCATAAACATTTGTGACATAAATTACCTGAAAATAACGAGATGTTAGATCCTGTCTTCTGTCGATTCGTATAACTGTAAGCCATACAGGAAATAACCATATTCGTTGTCCTACAACTTTCTCCAGCAAGCCTCCAAAATGTTTGTCTTTGAGAGTTTAACACTAATGCACGATGCTCACTCCAATATGAACAAACCAACTGCCAAACTTATGACACAACTGCTGGGACCCCCTCATCCAAATTATTAATCAGTCTGGTGGCAGTGCCCCCATTAAGAACAAATGACAATGACAAATCTTCAAGTTAATTGGTTCCAGGTGTCATCGTCACTGGCTACTAGCGCGATAAGTTTATACTTCTCTGGTAGTCACTTCATCTTCATTGCTTTTGTTTGCCTTATATTGTACACGATGATGGTGAGGAGGAAATAAATTAACTTACTTACTCACTTACTTACTTACTTACTTACTTACTTACTTACTTACTTACATATGTTAAACAACTATTTGTAACATGTTATGTTCACACTATAAACAGTACTACCCTATGTGTCATGCAATGGATGCAACTGTTTCTGCCGTGCAACGAAATGCCGGCCAGTGGTCCACACCCGCTTCACTGCAGTGAGCTGGCTTATCGCTCTTATTTATAGGGGGGGGGGTGATTAATGATGTAACTCTATGACATACATAGAAAGCAGCACACATGACATAGGTCTACATGAAATCAGTTGTTTGATTAGCAGCTAAGGCAGCAGTTGACAATATTTCGAAGTTGTCAGTAATAACAACACGACATTCAAGCTACTACACCCGGAATATGTGAGGTTGAAGTGGTTTCACAATCATTCATTCCAGAGCTGGGGAACTCGAGTCCTCAAGTACGAATCGAGTCGCACTCGAGTCGTACTTTTACTTGACTTGAGACTTGATTTGACACTCGAGCATTTGAGACTTATTTGGATTAGGACTTGAAACTTCAGTAAGGACTTGAAACTTCAGTAAGAAACTTCAGTAAGGACTTAAACTAATAAATGTATTGTGTGTGTGGTGGATATCTGAACTAAACTCTCTCATTACAACTAGCCCAAATTTCGATCGATGTCGTGTTGTCTTCAGCAAGACAATATTATGACCATACGGGATACAGACAGTTAGCCTCAGGGTTGAGGCGTGCCTCTATAACACACGCATGTACGGTTGCAGCAATGTTATTGAAGTGGACACACTTGAAATCCGAGCCCTCGACTACGACTCGAGTCGCACTTTTACTTGCGACTTGGGACTTGACTCCTCGGTATGGACACAGACTTGAAAATTTACTTGGACTTGCATGATGGTGACTTGGAATCGAACACGAAGAAAAACCGTTACCAACAGCTCTATCTCAAACGTGAGTAAAATATTTGTGTATTAAGACAACTTCATCCATTTACTTGCCATATATAAAGAAGACATTTATATTTGTCTGCTTCTTTTTGGAGAATGTGGGATGTGTGTGTGTGTGTGTGTGTGTGTGTGTGTGTGTGTGTGTGTGTGTGTGTGTGTGTGTGTGTGTGTGTGTGTGTGTGTGTGTGTGTGTGTGTGTGTGTGTGTGTGTGTGTGTGTGTGTGTGTGTGTGTGTGTGTGTGTGTGTGTGTGTGTGTGTGTGTGTGTGTGTGTGTGTGTGTGTGTGTGTGTGTGTGTGTGTGTGTGTGTGTGTGAAGCGGCACAGGCTGAAGCATATGTACAAGTTGCTATGCAAACATTGACCATGGAGCATTGCTGTTCGTGCACACAAAATTCACACTTGTCACCATTTTACCATAAAGCCATATAAGGCGGTGGCGACGGTAGCGGCACCTAGCGCAACTACATGGCTCATTATATGACGCATAACGAAACTTTTCTAATTGAAATCGGTGTTACTTCAGTCAATACATTTCAGATTGCTGGACGCTCAAATCTCTACCACTTTGAACAGATCCCTGGAACAATGTCACATCTTCTGTCCTGTAAATCAGTTAGAAGTGTCAGTGTTCGGGAAAGGACAACACATCTATTTATTTAACGGAAAGTCGTGCAGTCCAAAAAATATTTAGGTGATCTTGATCAAACTTGGTATATGCATTTCTGGGGGTACGTGGAAGTGGTTTGTAATTTCCATGTTAAGATTTGGAGCTAATTATAATGTAGTTTAGTTCGATTTTTTATAAGACTGAGAAACTTATGAAGTTGCAAACATATATGCTCATATACTCACAACCGTAAGATCAAATGCTCTGAAATGTTCGGTGAAGGTTGTCATATTCAAATGTTTTGAAACGTTTCTGTTGTGGATTACACATATACAACAATTGAACTGTATAACTGTGTTTATGCAAACACACCCATTCGTTTGGTTCAGAGGTTATTTTTATTTAATCCGGTAAGGTGAAAGAAATCTGTATGAATATTGAGGGATTGTCACAAAAAGTAGGCATATATTCTTAGAATGAATTAAAACAAATGATTAACTATTTAACAGTTACTAAGTATCATTATTATGACAATCGTAATAATCCCTGGCTTGGTCAAGGGGTAGGAGTCAGACGAAGTGTAGTCACTCAGGGGAGATGGGTCCTCTTCAGCCTAGGTTGGAGGTGGTGTCTCGGAAGTAAAACCATCCACAGTAGCAGTAACGACGGGCTGCTAGATGAAAACATGATGAGTAACGCAATAATACTCGTGCCGTGGACATGTTAAAAAGGCAATCTGAACTTTTGCATACTCATAAACACTGATGGATTATGACACCACATATGAGAATCAAACTTTGTCAGAAAGGGATAATCAAGCTCCATATGGTAAGGCGGTTTGTGCTGTTATTATAGCCATTCCAAGAATTGTCCTGATTAAAGACACACCTAGAAGCTATTCAGGATAGTTTCGTCAATATCAATTTACCATCAACGTTCATTGCTCTAGAGTCGTGGCTGACGAGATGCTGGCGAGAGATGAACAACTTCATATATTGCCGCATGTCGACATGAATTATCGCTTGATGGAATTTATTCTTCCTGTTTGTTACTGTCTGCTCGCAAATATATGGCGAAGACAGGATCGAGTGGCGGTCATCAATAGGCGTCGTGCGCGCGCGCACACACACACACGCACGCACGCACGCACGCACGCACGCACGCACGCGCGCGTACACTGTTCTATTACGTTTAACCTAGATTATTGGAGAGTTACTTTCTACACAGTCAACCAAAGCCAGGGTTATTAGATTCGCGATATAATTCTACCGTAATTCTGAAGCGGCTGATTAGATTGATTGTAATACAGCGTTGCTACGAAACAGGTAAAGCGACTATAACAGCGAGAAAAGTATATGGCAATAGAATGACGTTTAATTAGTTAATAGTCGTTTTGAAATGGAAAGAAAGCCAGATTCAATCTGAAATATATTCTATTGTACCAAGCGTGTTATTTATAACTTTTTAACATTCTTTTTTCAGGTAATTTGTAAATATCATGCGCTGTAACGAAACCTGTTTTTGGTGTGATTTTATGTATTTGACTCTCTGTGGTGTATGGCTAAAAGGTTGCACCACCAAAAACAATGAAATGGTAACCATGCATAGACAAAGTTGAAAAACCGATTGTGTTCCTTTTTTTTAAAGACATGGGGCGATTTTTTTTGCATTTTATGTTGTTGCGATGTATCTACTATGCTATCTAGCTAAGATAATCGTGGATTATTTTGATTGAGAAAGTAGAACAAGAGCGTGACATGATATCGGAGGAAGGACAAAACGAGGGGCAGGGTGACAACGAGATGGAGAAGGTAGAGCAAGAGCGTGACACGATGTCAGAGAAGGGACAAAATGAGGAGCAGGGTGAAAAAGAGATTCAGAAGGTAGAACAAGAGCGTGACACGATGTCGGAGGAGGGACAAAACGAGGGGCAGGGTGACAAAGCGATTGGGAAGGTAGAACAAGAGCATGACATGATGTCGGAAGAGGGACAAAACGAGGGGCAGGGTAACAAAGCGATTGGGAAGGTAGAACAAGAGCATGACATGATGTCGGAAGAGGGACAAAACGAGGGGCAGGGTGACAACGAGATTGAGACGGTAGAACAAGAGCGTGACATGATGTCGGAAGAGGGACAAAACGAGGGGCAGGGTGACAAAGCGATTGGGAAGGTAGAACAAGAGCGTGACACGACGTCTGAGGAGGGACAAAACGAGGGGCAGGATGACAACTAGATTGAGAAGGTAGAACAAGAGCGTGACACGACGTCGGAGGAGGGACAAAACGAGGGGCAGGGTGACAACTAGATTGAGAAGGTAGAACAAGAACATGACAATATGCCAGAGGAGGGACAAAATGAGGACATAATAACAACGTGATTGTGAAGGTAGAGCAAGAGCGTGACACGATGTCGGAGGAGGGACAAAACGAAGGGCAGGGTGACAAAAAGATTCAGAAGGTAGAACAAGAGCTTGACACGATATCGGAGGAGGGGCAAAACGAGGAGCAGGGTAACAACGAGATTGAGGAGGTAGAGAAAGAGCGTGACACAATGCCAGATGAGGGACAAAACGAGGGGCAAGATGACAAAGAGATTGAGAAGGTAGAGCAAGAGCGTGACACGATGTCGGGGAGGGACCAAACGAGGGGCAGGTTGACAAAAAGATTCACAAGGCAGAGCAAGAGCGTGACACAATGCCAGATGAGGGACAAAACGAGGGGCAAGATGACAATGAGATTCAGAAGGTAGAGCAAGAGCGTGACACGATGTCGGAGGAGGGAAAAAACGAGGGGCAGGGTGACAACGAGATTGAGCAGGTAGAGCAAGAATGTGACACGATGTTGGAGAAGGGAAAAACGAGGGGCAGGGTGACAACGCGATTGAGAAGGTAGAGCAAGAATGTGACACGATGTTGGAGAAGGGAAAAACGAGGGGCATGGTAACAACGAGATTCAGAAGGTAGAGCAAGAGCGTGACACGATTTCGGGGGAGGGACAAAACGAGGGGCAGGGTGACAAAGAGTTTCAGAAGGTAGAGCAACAACATGCACGATGTCGGAGGAGGGACAAAAGAGGGGCATGATGAAAAAGAGATTCAGAAAGTAGAGCAAGGTTTGAAGGACGTCAACTTCATTGCTGCGACCTACGACGATAGATGGTACTAGGAAAAGCGTGGGATATGGACTTGGGAAAAAAGTGGGAGGGAGGAAGGTGAATTTTGGACATCGGAAGAAGTATATGTCGTTGTGGATGATATATTGTGTGGTGTTGTGTCCCCAGGCTTGTGGATGATATATTGTGTGGTGTTGTGTCCCCAAGTTTGTGGATGATCTATTGTGTGGTGTTGTGTCCCCAAGCTTGTGGATGATATATTGTGTGGTGTTGTGTCCCCAAGCTTGTGGATGATATATTGTGTAGTGTTGTGTCCCCAGGCTTGTGGATGATATATTGTGTGGTGTTGTGTCCCCAGGCTTGTGGATGATATATTGTGTGGTGTTGTGTCCCCAAGCTTGTGGGTGGTATATTGTGTGGTGTTGTGTTCCCAGGCTTGTGGATGATATATTGTGTAGTGTTGTGTCCCCAGGCTTGTGGATGATATATTGTGTGGTGTTGTGTCCCCAAGCTTGTGGATGATATATTGTGTGGTGTTGTGTCCCCAGGCTTGTGGATGATATATTGTGTGGTGTTGTGTCCCCAAGCTTGTGGATGATATATTGTGTAGTGTTGTGTCCCCAGGCTTGTGGATGATATATTGTGTGGTGTTGTGTCCCCAAGCTTGTGGATGATATATTGTGTAGTGTTGTGTCCCCAGGCTTGTGGATGATATATTGTGTGGTGTTGTGTCCCCAGGCTTGTGGATGATATATTGTGTGGTGTTGTGTCCCCAAGCTTGTGGGTGGTATATTGTGTGGTGTTGTGTTCCCAGGCTTGTGGATGATATATTGTGTAGTGTTGTGTCCCCAGGCTTGTGGATGATATATTGTGTGGTGTTGTGTCCCCAAGCTTGTGGATGATATATTGTGTGGTGTTGTGTCCCCAGGCTTGTGGATGATATATTGTGTGGTGTTGTGTCCCCAAGCTTGTGGATGATATATTGTGTAGTGTTGTGTCCCCAGGCTTGTGGATGATATATTGTGTGGTGTTGTGTCCCCAAGCTTGTGGATGATATATTGTGTAGTGTTGTGTCCCCAGGCTTGTGGATGATATATTGTGTGGTGTTGTGTCCCCAAGCTTGTGGGTGGTATATTGTGTGGTGTTGTGTTCCCAGGCTTGTGGATGATATATTGTGTGGTGTTGTGTCCCCAGGCTTGTGGATGATATATTGTGTGGTGTTGTGTCCCCAAGCTTGTAGATGATATATTGTGTGGTGTTGTGTCCCCAGGCTTGTGGATGATATATTGTGTGGTGTTGTGTCCCCAAGCTTGTAGATGATATATTGTGTGGTGTTGTGTCCCCAGGCTTGTGGATGATATATTGTGTCGTGTTGTGTCCCCAGGCTTGTGGATGATATATTGTGTCGTGTTGTGTCCCTAGGCTTGTGGATGATATATTATGTGGTGTTGTGTCCCCAAGCTTGTGGATGATATATTGTGTGGTGTTGTGTCCCCAGGCTTGTGGATGATATATTGTGTGGTGTTGTGTCCCCAGGCTTGTGGATGATATATTGTGTGGTGTTGTGTCCCCAGGCTTGTGGATGATATATTGTGTGGTGTTGTGTCCCCAGGCTTGTGGATGATATATTGTGTGGTGTTGTGTCCCCAGGCTTGTGGATGATATATTGTGTGGTGTTGTGTCCCCAGGATTGTGGATGATATATTATGTGGTGTTGTGTCCCCAGGCTTGTGGATGATATATTGTGTGGTGTTGTGTCCCCAGGCTTGTGGATGATATATTGTGTGGTGTTGTGTCCCCAAGCTTGTGGATGATATTTTGTGTGGTGTTATGTCCCCAAGCTTGTGGATGATATATTGTGTGGTATTGTGTCCCCATGCTTGTGGGTGATATAGTGTGTGGTGTTGTGTCCCCAGGCTTGTGGATGATATATTGTGTGGTGTTGTGTCCCCAAGCTTGTGGATGATATTTTGTGTGGTGTTATGTCCCCAAGCTTGTGGATGATATATTGTGTGGTGTTGTGTCCCCAAGCTTGTGGGTGATATAGTGTGTGGTGTTGTGTCCCCAGGCTTGTGGGTGATATAGTGTGTGGTGTTGTGTCCCCAGGCTTGTGGGTGATATAGTGTGTGGTGTTGTGTCCCCAGGCTTGTGGGTGATATATTGTGTGGTGTTGTGCCCCTAGGCTTGTGGATGATATATTGTGTGGTGTTGTGTCCCCAAGCTTGTGGATGATATTTTGTGTGGTGTTATGTCCCCAAGCTTGTGGATGATATATTGTGTGGTGTTGTGTCCCCATGCTTGTGGGTGATATAGTGTGTGGTGTTGTGTCCCCAGGCTTGTGGATGATATATTGTGTGGTGTTGTGTCCCCAAGCTTGTGGATGATATTTTGTGTGGTGTTATGTCCCCAAGCTTGTGGATGATATAGTGTGTGGTGTTGTGTCCCCAGGCTTGTGGGTGATATAGTGTGTGGTGTTGTGCCCCCAGGCTTGTGGGTGATATAGTGTGTGGTGTTGTGTCCCCAGGCTTGTGGGTGATATAGTGTGTGGTGTTGTGTCCCCAGGCTTGTGGGTGATATAGTGTGTGGTGTTGTGCCCCCAGGCTTGTGGGTGATATAGTGTGTGGTGTTGTGTCCCCAGGCTTGTGGATGATATAGTGTGTGGTGTTGTGTCCCCAGGCTTGTGGGTGATATAGTGTGTGGTGTTGTGCCCCCAGGCTTGTGAGTGATATAGTGTGTGGTGTTGTGTCCCCAGGCTTGTGGGTGATATAGTGTGTGGTGTTGTGTCCCCAGGCTTGTGGGTGATATAGTGTGTGGTGTTGTGCCCCCAGGCTTGTGGGTGATATAGTGTGTGGTGTTGTGTCCCCAAGCTTGTGGGTGATATAGTTTGTGGTGTTGTGTCCCCAGGCTTGTGGGTGATATAGTGTGTGGTGTTGTGCCCCCAGGCTTGTGGGTGATATAGTGTGTGGTGTTGTGCCTCCAGGCTTGTGGGTGATATAGTGTGTGGTGTTGTGTCCCCAGGCTTGTGGGTGATATAGTGTGTGGTGTTGTGCCCCCAGGCTTGTGGGTGATATAGTGTGTGGTGTTGTGCCCCCAGGCTTGTGGGTGATATAGTGTGTGGTGTTGTGCCCCCAGGCTTGTGGGTGATATAGTGTGTGGTGTTGTGCCCCCAGGCTTGTGGGTGATATAGTGTGTGGTGTTGTGTCCCCAGGCTTGTGGGTGATATAGTGTGTGGTGTTGTGCCCCCAGGCTTGTGCAAGGAAAGTATACCAGCTGAGTGAAAATGAAAATGAAAAGAAACAGGCCGATTGACCGTTCAGCGAAATAAAAGGTAAAAGTGCGTTCTTATATAGCGCGGTGTCCAGTCCTTGGGAGAGCTCAAAGCGCTGTGCACTTCACCCCTGGCAGACATATTCATTCCAACCCCGACTCGACTTCTATGGGAGGCATTCAGCCACGCTGCAATTACTGCGCGAAATCTAGTGATTAGGACACGACGACAGTAAAAACAAAACGCACCCTAAATCCAACTGTACGCTTGATAATTTCTGTTTGCTTCTCTAAAGACATCTTTGTATTCTTGTGTAATGGCATAATTACCAACATGTGAATACAAGCATAGACAAAACGTGTTGTGTTTTTATTGTAAAATGTCTACCTCCATCGGACACCTAAAAGAGATAAAAGAGAAACCAAAATGACTGAACTGTCCATACTGTAGACTGTCCGAGCAGTAGGCACATTTTGTCTTGGCATTATTGATGCAATTCTTGGTAGTCAAACATAACGTCTGACTCCCTATTGTAATTCTACTTCCATCGGCGAAAATGTCTGCCTCCGTCGGACGACTCTAGTTCGACAACGATTAGTAATAGTAAACCCCAAATTACCCTCCATGCTGTAGACTTTCTGGCATGCACACATATACGTTTTTGCATATTTTCAGGCACCTATTGTTAGTTTAAGTGTTAATGTAATGATGCACATCTTTGTCATACACATAAGCCATAATTATATGATCTATACATTGTTAAACTAGTCCCCTGCAAAATTAATTAGTTTGACTAAAAATGTGCACATTGTAGGGGTCAGAGGTGCCGACGGCGGAAGACAGTGATAAAGAGACGTAACTTCACCGCTGTGTCAAATGGAGAAGAGCAAATCGGTGCAACTCCTGGCCAAAATAATATAATAATAAAATAGTAATATTACATAAAATAATTATGCAGATAAAAAACATGCATATATAAAATGAAGACAATTTTATCATATGATGCTATAAATAATAAAAATAGAACACAGAA
>OY759261.1:21146959-21176959 GCA_963662155.1 Lamellibrachia columna | reverse complement strand
GTGAACGTGCGTGTTTACCTGTTAAAAAAGCAGCACTCTGGAATTACCATTGATAGAGCATTAATTTGTAGTCAGAATGTTCATGTTTTCAACAACAATAACATTTAAAAATATTGAATTATTGAAATTATGTGTTTAATGCTAAGCTATTCATAATGAAAAAATACTGGGACTGCATTATTATTATTATTTTTAATGTAAATTTATTGAAGTGGTTTTCGTTAAATTTACTTCTAATTTGTTTACAGCGTAAATGAAGTTATTAGTTTGCATTCGGCCAACCATGGATGGACATGTAGATTATGTTGATGTACTATGTTTTGAAAACAGTCTGGCACATACGTACAATTGTATACTGCATTGTGTACTTGTATATGTAATATGGCAAGTAATAGTATACTATTCATGCCCACTTTCCGACAATGTCATAGTTATGTAATGTTGCAATGACATCCATTATGTTTGTTTATTGTCGTTGAAATAAAGATTAATTCACTCATTGAGACATATTCTGCTTCATTGTATCTCATACATGAGACGCCAGAAAGCTAGGAAGTGAATGACATGGACATGGGAATGCTAGGCATGTGTTGTGTTCGGTTTACTTTGTGCTGACGCGTGTGTACACAGAAGACTTATTTCGTTGTTGGCGTGTAGAAACAGAAGTCTTTATTGGTGATGTTGTGTACAAACAGACGCTGGTGTGAGTGACTTAGATGGACATCAGAGTATATGCGACTGTTTTGAAAACAGCTACACAAGCCTAGACATTGCACTGAGGGTGACCGTGTTGTAGGAATGAGATTTTACTAATAAATGAATACGATCCGACACGACACGACACGACGCGACACGACACGACATGACACAACACGACACAATACAATAAAAACATTTTTATTGAGATAAAATCCTCTGGAAACCCAAGCTCAGCAGCGCGCCAAAACAAACGGGTTGCAACAGCAACATCAAGATTGATTGTCGCAGTGGTTGGCCAAATAAAGGAAGAAAGATATGTCGTGTCACTGATACCCTCAAGTTAAATGTTAGGCAAATGTAATGTAAATGTTGTAAAAATTATGGAAAAAGGCAGGTGTGCACATTAAATAAAACCTACTTTCAACACGTAACGGACAAATGATATTTATAAAGGCTGTACTGAGAGACTTGTGAAATGTTACTGAATTGCTACTCGTGCAAGGTGATTTGTGAAATGATCTTATCAGTTTAGTAGATGCTTGTGTTTTGGTCATGTTTAGTGGCTCAGAGATTGTGGTGGCGGCGGCAACCCCAAACCGTTCAGCCTCGCACGTCCTCCATTGGGTTCGCATTATGTCGGATGTATACTGCATTATGTCGGATGTACTTTTCTATTGAAGAAATAAGAACTACTCATTGTTGTCCTTTACAATACGCCATACAAAGACAAATATATTCGTACACTTCTAATAAAGAGTCGGCTTTCGCTACAACTGGAACCATCTATGTTCCTGTAATGGAACTTCTGTTTGTGATTTGATCCTTTCTGTGTCTATAATTGCTGCTCCGTCATACACTTATTGGGCTCACTCAGTGTCATCTGCTCAATCGAATGGAGTCACATCATACGTGGGAAACTGACCAACTCGAATATGCAGCTATTAAACGGATCGATCCATTTAGTTTCTATCAGGTCCACGTATAACTGAATACCTGTTTTATTCTTCGATATTGCTTTGACTAAGACGGTGGCTTGTATATCTCTGCCTGAAGACTCTCGCGAAATGACTGGATTCTAGGTCCAGTAATTTCGCAAAATAACTGAAGTATCAATGACAATTTGTCTTCATTGTGTATCTTAAATATAATGTTGGAAATATCAGCAGACTATGATAAATCACAAAGCCAACATTTTACAAGTAACTTGATTATACTGTTACATCCTCTAGTATATCTACAAGTGCACATGAATAATATTGTTAAAACAATTCTACAATATGCATTGTTCTCATACAATCATATGAAATGCTACCCAAAGTTGGGTACTCACTAGACATCAGGAAACTTACTGAAATACTCTAGCACACACTAGCACATCTACACGCATTTATATATCATAAAGCAATATCCATGAAAACTTGTTCCAGTCTTTATGTGTTAATATATCAATTGAACTGTTTCCTACAATATGCAATATTCTTATATACTTATGTGATATGTTACCCAGTATATCATCAAGTATGTAGATAACATTCTGTCTCGACCACCATGGCCAGTTGATGAACTTGATTCATCTTCTGCTGTGCACTTCTTTATCAGCCTCTCAACATCGCCACACTGAACAATTTGATACTCGCAATACATAACAGTAAGTTTTAGATATAATGTGCAAACGGCTCTCTTGTTGTTTTGCAGTGCAGGCCTCATTCATCAATTCCAATTCAAATCTAATTCACGCTTTTATCAAAGATCATTTCCAATTTAATTCAAATTAAATCCACTTAATTCACATCTAACAATTTAATATAGAAAGTACAATTAACAGCCCATTTACAAAATTGTCATTTGAAAATGGGTTATGGCAACTACAACTACTAGTAATAATAGTAATAAGTATATAATCAGTTAATACTAGCACTTTCTAGGAGCACAAGTATATAATCAGTTAATACTAGCGCTGTCTAGGAGCACAACTATATAAACAGTTAATACTAACACTATATAGGAACACAAGTATATCATCAGTTAATACTAGCACTGTCTAGGAGCACAAGTATATCATCAGTTAATACTAGCGCTGTCTAGGAGCACAAGTATATCATCAGTTAATACTAGCACTATGAAGGAACACAAGTATATCATCAGTTAATACTAGCACTGTCTAGGAGCACAAGTATATCATCAGTTAATACTAGCGCTGTCTAGGAGCACAAGTATATCATCAGTTAATACTAGCACTATGAAGGAACACAAGTATATCATCAGTTAATACTAGCACTTTCTAGGAATATAAGTATATCATCAGTTAATACTAGCACTGTCTAGGAGCACAAGTATATCATCAGTTAATACTAGCACTGTCTAGGAGCACAAGTATATCATCAGTTAATGCTGGCACTGTCTAGGAGCACAAGTGTATCATCAGTTAATACATATGTTAAGTTAGACAGTCTACGTGTTTAAATTATTACATACACTCTTAATCTCAGTCTTAGAAAGATTTTCCCCATCTATAGCAGTTTTTCTGGTAAATACATACATTTTATAAGTGCATCCCAATGTCTGGTCCCAAATTGGTTTTAGTAAACAATCACCTCACTTTGTGACTTCCATTCCAATTCAGTCCGTTTTGATTTTATCCAATTACATTTCTAAATCGCACATTTACCCTTCAATTCCAATTCAACTCCAGTTCAATAATAATAATGATGATAATATATTTTATTTGATATAGCGCCAGATCCAATTTTAAATTGTTCGTGGCCCTTTACAAGACAAATAGTTAAAAATTGCTTAATAAACAAGCAATTCTTTACAAATACATTACACAAGCTAGTTAAAATAACAATATAAAATATATCTAGTGTACTAAAATAAAATATAATAATCATATGTTAATTATATATATATATATATATATATATATATATATATATATATATATATATATATATATATATATATATATATATATATATATATATATATATATATATATATATATATATATATATATATATATATATATATATATATATATATATATATATATATATTAAGTTAAGTTAATTAAACTTATATGAATTAACATTAACAAAATACAGATAAATACAGTAATTAAATATACTAAAATAGTTATCATAATTAGAGCCCAATAGTGCTAATATTATGTAGAAATAAGACGTAAATAAGATGTAAATAAATTTATATATATAGCTTAAATAATGTACATGAAATTATAATAAATAAATAAATATATATAAATAGGTTAATACATAATAAGATAAATAAATTAGTACACGAACTACCATGTTGGACTGGAATGAGTGTCGATAAAATGAATCTTTAGTCGTGCCTTGAAAGTAGAGAGAGTGTCCGACGTTTCAGTGTCATTAGGCAGAGTATTCCAAAAAGTCGCCGGAACTGTCCCCAGCGTTTATCCAATTGAATTGACCCCCACATCTTAAATCCAGGGCAACTTGTAATAATTTTAGATATTCACCAACATATATAAACTGCTCACCCATTCTGTGAAATGCCCAACCATTGCTGCCTAGGCATTGAGTGCCTACTCATTAGATGAAATATGCCTAGTCAATATTTGAAATGAATTCTTTGTTCATAGAAAGCACATTAACTTGGAACTGATGATGGGTTCATTGAGATAGTGAGAACGAGAAAAAGCGTACCCAAAAAAAAACATTCTGTACACACAGTCGAATCATAAAATATCGAGTCGATTTGCGAAACTACAAATTAAAACAAAAACACTTTGGTACTTACTTGCTGTGAATGCAGTTTCCATGAAATGACTTTAAAAATTCACCGTGAGCTATTTGAGCTGTTCATTGGTATTAAAATACGCATCTTTTGATATTAAATATTTTTGACATTTGTAATGTTTTTTTGTAGACTGTCCAGACATTTTCAAGATTATCATGAGCAATTGTAACAGCAATGCCAATAGGCAAGAGATTAACATATGGTGATTTCCGTCTTTTTAGGCATTGCACAACATCCAATTGAGACAATCAACCAACACTGTTAGGCAACTGGCATTTCCAATTGGTGAATGCTTCGTCCATTATCTTCCCACCAAATTAGTGGACACTAATGAGATTGCTATCAATCAAACTGAGATGCGTGAGTTAGAGTCTTGTGCACATATGTGGATAATGTTGAATAAAATTTGGCCTTTGGAGAAAAAAAATGGCAAATATTAATTTACATGTATATGTATACTAAAATAAATTGAGTATTCGATTAAGATTAATAAATGAATAAATAAATATGATAAATAAATAATCAAATTAAATAAATAAATTAAAATAAAATAACTCATTCACAGTTATTTTTCGGTGGAAACAAGTACACATAAATAGATACTTAAATACATACTTAAACAAATACTTAAATATATATTAAAATAGATACTTAAATGGATACTTAAATATATACTTATTCGTTTTCAGTAGTGGCTGTATATGAATGTGAAGCGATATATATATATATATATATATATATATATATATATATATATATATATTATATATATTATATATATTATATATATATATATTATTGACACTTCTATATGCATATTTTAAAACATTATATATATATATATAATATTATATATTATATATATATATATATATATATATATATATATATATATATATATACATATATATATATATATATATATATATATATATATATATATATATATATATATATATATATATATATATATATATATAATATAATATTATATATATATATATATATATATATATATATATATATATATATATATATATATATAATGTTTTAAAATATGTATATAGAAGTGTCAATAATATATCAACGTGTTGAGTGTATGTTTGAAAGTACAATTGCAAGAATGCAGTGAGACAGTGGTTAGAAAGCTGGACTCTTATTCAACAGGGTCGAATGTATTGCTGTCGTTTCAAACTTGCAGAATTGTGTTCACTCGACGTTGTTTCAGTTGTTTATTCAGCTTTATAAACGAGTACGTATCTACGGACAGTGATGGATATTAAATGAATGAGTAGTCTTCGCGCTGTAATACACCCTTCGCATGAAGCTACAGGCAGTACAAACAAAGATGCTTGTAGGCTTGGTTGTCAGTGGTGATGAGGAGACCAAACCAAAAGTGAATCAGAAGCTACGCGTTGGGAACTGTTCGATCAAGTTCAAATTAGACACTAGCTCTGATATTAACATCATCTTGGAGCGGCAATATCGGAAGATGAAGCCAACACCGTCGTTGGAGAAGAGCCATGGAGTAACGACGTCGTAAAGTGGAACACATATACCAAGTATGAGTGTCTGTGTCCATACAATACGGACACACAACAGAAGATATCAGCGCACTTCCAGTTCCATTTACTAAATTTGAGTAAATCAGAACATTTAGGGTAATTATTTGTAACTCCTAAAATGGTAGCAAAGAAAGATGAACGATAATAAATCACCGGGAGTTGATGGGATACCACCAAAACTGTGTAATGAAATTGTTGAACAAATTAGTACACCACTTGCAAAATTGTTTAACTTGTCACAAGAAGAAGGAATAGTTCCTTCAGAATGGAAAGAAGCAAACATTTTAAAAAGGGATTGAGGAACAAGCCAGGCAATTACAGACCAGTGAGTTTAACATCAGTTATATGAAAATTACTCGAAACATTAACTAGAGACGACATGGTGGATTGTTTTGTAAACATAATTTAATAAATACATCTCAACATGGGTTCCAAAAAGCAAGGTCATGTCTAACCAATCTCTTTTTTGAAGAAATTACAAAGTGGGTAGATGACGGGTCACCAGTGAATGTTGTCTACTTAGATTTTCAGAAAGCTTTCGATAAAGTACCACATTAAAGATTCTTACTTAAACTAAAATCCCATGGTATAGGTAATGATGTAATCAACTGGATAGAAGAGTGACTTACACACAGAAGACAGAGGGTAATTGTAGATGGTGAGATTTCAAACTGGAAATCTGTTCTGAGTGGGGTACCACAGGGATCAGCATTAGGCCCTATACTGTTTTTAATATACATAAATGATTTGAAAGGTGATATATCTAGCAATGTACTGAAATCTGCAGATGACACAAAAGTATTCAGAAAGGTTACTAATGATACAGATAAACAAAGTTTACAGGATGTTCTAGATAAATTAGTTAAATGATCAGAAAAATGGCAAATGTTATTAAATTTTTGGAAGTGTAAATGTATACACATAGGACATGGAAACATGGACGAAGAATATAAAATGGGGGATGCTGTACTAGGTAGAACCACACAAGAAAAGGACTTAGGAGTAACATTTAGTGCTGACATGAACGTTTCAGAGCAATGTGGGATTGCTGCTTCAAAAGGAAATCAAATTCTAGGGCTAAGTAGGAGAACTATCACGTATAAGGAAAAACAGCTAATTGTACCCCTGTACAAAGCAATAGTTAGACCACATTTGGAATATTGTATTCAAGCATGGAGGCCGTATCGTAAAAGGAACATAGACAAGCTAGAAAGAATACAACGAAGAGCAATTAAAATTATTCCAGAATTGAGAGACCTTAGTTGCGAAAGTCGCTTACTACAGTGTGGTTTGACAACACTAGAGACCAGGAGACTAAGAGGAGACCAAACAGAAGTGTTTAAAATAGTGAACGGTTATGAGGATGTTGATAGGAATATGTTCTTCAAACTTAAAGAAGATAGGAGAACCAGATGATACAAAGCAGCATTAGTTACGGAGCAGTGTAGGTTGGACATGAGAAAGTACTCATTGTCACAGAGGGTGATAAATGAATTGAACAAACTGCCAAATGATTGTGTTAATTCTAGTAGTGTGAATATGTTAAAACATATAATTGGCAGATATCTTATAAGGGTGGGCTACGCATAGATGATAAAATTGTTGGACTTTCGATAAGCCGATCGCTAGGTGGCGTGGTCAGCGGTGGTGTTGTCGGGTCGGATCTCCGGTGGAATTTGTCATTTTGCTAACTTATATAATAATTTACCTTGATTACTGATCGGTACACCGATCAAGTACAACATAAAGACCCAGACGGGAGAAACCTGAACGCTATATGCTGAATGCAGCTAAGTAAAATCTGCACTTAGACCAGCCAGATTAATTTGTATTTCCCGCCCTTTGGGTCAAGGCCGATCTTTCGTACTAACCAGGCTTTTTAACCGACGCTGAACTTTATGATCTAGAGTCGCCCTAGATCGTAACGCCTGTCGGACAAACAAGTTGATTTGTCTGAAGCTCCGTCTTATCCTGCACAAATCAGCGTCATCCATTGCACAGCTTTCACGAGTTCTTCTTTTAGCTATTCAGATCTTATATAAGTATTATTGTCGTTTTATATAAGTATTATTGTCACTATTATTTATTTATTTATTAAAATTTAACCACCTGTTTTAATATGATAATTTGAGTACGCTTTTAAAGGTTATTTTATCTTATTTATTCCGTAATTTTGTTTTACACCCTCGCCACTCGAGGACCCCCTTAGCTTCACAACGATACTGGGAATATCGTGATCTAGTCATGTCTCAAACGCCAAGAAAACATTGGAAATCCAATATAAGTCTGCTTAATGTCAATACACAGTCAATCAGTGCAAAGAAGCTTGAATTCCAGTACATGGTAGAGGACGCAAAACCTGACATCATAGTTGCATGTGAAACTTGGCTCAAGCCCAATATCAACAGTAGCGAATTCATGCCACCTGGGTATGACCCTCCTTTCAGGAATGACAGAGCGGATGGTTATGGAGGGGTCATGATTGCCATCAAGACTGGACTTGTCGCAGAACGCATATCTATAATGTCAACGCATATCTATAATGTCACGGTAGGAGTGAAAATTCAGACCGCACAGCCACACCCTCTTGTAGTACTCGGAGTTTACAGGCCAACATACAACAACACTGATTACACAAACTGTATGTGTGATGCCATATCAAGCATAGCCAGGAAATTCCCAAACAGCCCCCTGTGGACTGCAGGAGACACAAACCTCCCAGACGTCAGTAGTTAGCGGAGGTTTCTCATTCATCAAATTGAGAGCACAGTCACGTGACCCAAAACATCAAAGGCAAACGACCCTAATATCGCCCACCGCTAATGAGTGCGCGCAGCCAATCAGAGAGCGTCAGAGCGCCCCCTGGCGGTGTTATCCGAGCGTGCGTGACGTAAGCGCCCCCTAGCGACTGGAGGAGGAACGAGCTTTGTACGAATCTCATATCTATACAACATTGACGATTTGCATATAACCATAGCGAAATCGTTGCAGTCGAATATGTGGTTTCGATAAGTTCTACGCGTGTTTGTTTATTGGTATAAAAGACGAACACATATTTTATTGTTCCCGTGTACTAGAATCACGTCCATTTACAAGTGAATGAGTGTTCTAACGCGTGTTTAGGAGGATGTTACGGTTACATAAGTTTTATTTGTTTTCTGAATCAATCCGTATGAAAATTAGCATCGTGACGCATCTTGTCCATACCACGGTAAATCATGCTGCGAGATCAAAGGATATTATTCATAACAACGTTGCAATCGCGTCAATCAGCGACAATGTTACAAGTACGCGCTCCGTTCTTCTTTGAATGCGGCTTTTCACAACAAGACCACTTTGACATTGGTCAGTCGCTGTTGGTGAACTTTGGCTTGTGCGCTCCCACTCACATTGGTCAGTCGCTGTTGGTGGTGGACTTTGGCTTGTGCGTTTCCGCTCGTCTTGTCTTTTTCACACTGGTCAGTCGCTGCTAGTGGACTTTGGCTTGTGCGTTTCCACTCGTCTTGTCTTTTTCACACTGGTCAGCCGCTATTGGTGGACTTTGACTTGTACGCTCCCACTCGTCTTGTCTTTTTGGAGGAGGAACGAACATTGACCTAGTTACGTGTATGTGTCGAAGGGTCGTTAACCTAGTAAGGAGACGAACATATGCACACACGCAATGGGAACGAGAACTCGATACAAGACGGGAATATCAGTTCAAGCAAAATTTAATATATATGAAAACGAAGTACAACACTGCTTCCGGGACCAAAGTAAGTCGTATTCGCGTGCCGCCCAACTTTTTAACTGCGCGATGGCTATACGCTAGCCGCGTAATGTTTTCGCGCGAGTATCCGTGGTAACAGTAACCGCGATAGTGGACATAGGAACGACTGTCCGTTAACAGCGGTCATTAATAGTATCATTAATAACTGAGATGAAAGAGTAAGTTAACAGTGGTCATTAACAGGGTAATTAATAACTGAGATCAAAGGACCTAACGAGGAGACGAAAAATGAACAAAACACGATATCGTACTATATTTTCTTTATATGTAAATATTTAAAAATAATGCGCTTTTACATTGTATCCATAACTCCTACAGTTTACCCATAATTCCTACAATTTACCCATAAGTCTCCTATTGAATAAGAGTACAAGGACATTTTATTAAATATTTGAAAATAATGACACAATATCGTCCACAAACGTTAGACAGAGGACTGTAAAGTCTCTTGCCATACCGACGTAAAGCTGACGTAAGCTATAAACGTGTCAGGACATGCAGCTGACGTATGCTGCACACACAACAATACCAAATAAGGACATGCAGCTGACGTAAACGGCATCAGACGCGTCACGGAAAGTGTACCATCAACATATTGTCGTTATATGTCAATATTTTAAAATAATGCGCCTGTACACTTTACCCATAACTCCTACAGTTTACCCATAATTCCTTCAATTTACCCATAATTCCTACAATTTACCCAGCACACATATATAGTGTAGTAACATTGTCCACAAACGTTAGACAGAGGACTCTAAATTTTCTTGTCATACCGACGTACAGCTGACGAAAGCTATAAACGTGTCAGGACATGCTGCTGACGTAATCCGCATACAGAACAATAACAAATAAGGTAGTGCACGCTATGTATGCCAATATCAAAAGCCAGCAGGAGAACAACATTGTGGCAGCGATGACGGGAGTATGACGAGAAGCTGTGTGATATGTATGGAGACATTTGACACCATGTGACATGCATGGAGACATTTACCACTGTGTGATATGCGTGGAGACATTGACAACCATGTGACATGCATGGAGAAATTGACCGCCATTTTTGAAAGTTTATGTTATGAAAGTTTGTAAGTTGGAAGTTTTGGAAGTTTGCTTCACCGCACACACACGTTTTGAAAGTTTGTGTTGTGAAAAATGTGTAAGTTGGAAGTTTGCTTCACGTCACACACACACGTTTTGAAAGTTTATGTTATGAAAGTTTGTAAGTTGGAAGTTTGCTTCACCGCACACACATTTTGTGTGAAGTTTGCGAGTTGGAAGTCTGCAAGTTGGAAGTTTTAGCTTTGGAAGTTTGCATATTGGAAGTTCTCCACTCCACTCCACGCCTGCGAAGTTGTGTAAAGTTGTGTGAAGTTGTGCAAAGTTGTACGAAGTTGTGTGAAGTTTGCGAGTTGGAAGTCTGCCAGTTGGAAGTTTGTGCTTTGGAAGTTTGTTTCACCGCACACACACGTTTTGAAAGTTTATGTTATGAAAGTTTGTAAGTTGGAAGTTTGCTTCACCGCACACACATGTTTTGAAAGTTTGTGTCATGAAAATTTGTTTGGAGACATTGACTGCCATGTAACGTGCATGGAGACATTGACCGCAATGTGACATGCATGGAGACATTGACTATCATGTGACATGCATGGATACATTGACAACCATGTGACATGCATGGAGAAATTGACCGCCATTTTTGAAAGTTTATGTTATGAAAGTTTGTAAGTTGGAAGTTTTGGAAGTTTGCTTCACCGCACACACGTTTTGAAAGTTTGTGTTGTGAAAAATGTGTAAGTTGGAAGTTTGCTTCACGTCACACACACACGTTTTGAAAGTTTATGTTATGAAAGTTTGTAAGTTGGAAGTTTGCTTCACCGCACACACATTTTGTGTGAAGTTTGCGAGTTGGAAGTCTGCAAGTTGGAAGTTTTAGCTTTGGAAGTTTGCATATTGGAAGTTCTCCACTCCACTCCACGCCTGCGAAGTTGTGTAAAGTTGTGTGAAGTTGTGCAAAGTTGTACGAAGTTGTGTGAAGTTTGCGAGTTGGAAGTCTGCCAGTTGGAAGTTTGTGCTTTGGAAGTTTGTTTCACCGCACACACACGTTTTGAAAGTTTATGTTATGAAAGTTTGTAAGTTGGAAGTTTGCTTCACCGCACACACATGTTTTGAAAGTTTGTGTCATGAAAATTTGTTTGGAGACATTGACTGCCATGTAACGTGCATGGAGACATTGACCGCAATGTGACATGCATGGAGACATTGACTATCATGTGACATGCATGGATACATTGACAACCATGTGACATGCATGGAGAAATTGACCGCCATTTTTTGAAAGTTTATGTTATGAAAGTTTGTAAGTTGGAAGTTTTGGAAGTTTGCTTCACCGCACACACGTTTTGAAAGTTTGTGTTGTGAAAAATGTGTAAGTTGGAAGTTTGCTTCACGTCACACACACACGTTTTGAAAGTTTATGTTATGAAAGTTTGTAAGTTGGAAGTTTGCTTCACCGCACACACATTTTGTGTGAAGTTTGCGAGTTGGAAGTCTGCAAGTTGGAAGTTTTAGCTTTGGAAGTTTGCATATTGGAAGTTCTCCACTCCACTCCACGCCTGCGAAGTTGTGTAAAGTTGTGTGAAGTTGTGCAAAGTTGTACGAAGTTGTGTGAAGTTTGCGAGTTGGAAGTCTGCCAGTTGGAAGTTTGTGCTTTGGAAGTTTGCAAATTGGAAGTTTGCTTCACCGCACACACATGTTTTGAAAGTTTGTGTTGTGAAAAATGTGTAAGTTGGAAGTTTGCTTCACGTCACACACATACACGTTTTGAAAGTTTATGTTATGAAAATTTGTAAGTTGGAAGTTTGCTTCACCGCACACACATTTTGTGTGAAGTTTGCGAGTTGGAAGTCTGCAAGTTGGAAGTTTTAGCTTTGGAAGTTTGCATATTGGAAGTTCTTCACTCCACTCCACGCCTGCGAAGTTGTGTAAAGTTGTGTGAAGTTGTGCAAAGTTGTACGAAGTTGTGTGAAGTTTGCGAGTTGGAAGTCTGCCAGTTGGAAGTTTGTGCTTTGGAAGTTTGCAAATTGGAAGTTTGCTTCACCGCACACACATGTTTTGAAAGTTTATGTTATGAAAGTTTGTAAGTTGGAAGTTTGCTTCACCGCACACACATGTTTTGACCGCCATTTTTGAAAGTTTGTAAGTTGTAAGTTTTGGAAGTTTGCTTCACCGCACACACATGTTTTGAAAGTTTGTGTTGTGAAAAATGTGTAAGTTGGAAGTTTGCTTCACGTCACACACATACACGTTTTGAAAGTTTATGTTATGAAAGTTTGTAAGTTGGAAGTTTGCTTCACTGCACACACATTTTGTGTGAAGTTTGCGAGTTGGAAGTCTGCAAGTTGGAAGTTTTAGCTTTGGAAGTTTGCATATTGGAAGTTCTCCACTCCACTCCACGCCTGCGAAGTTGTGTAAAGTTGTGTGAAGTTGTGCAAAGTTGTACGAAGTTGTGTAAAGTTTGCGAGTTGGAAGTCTGCCAGTTGGAAGTTTGTGCTTTGGAAGTTTGCAAATTGGAAGTTTGCTTCACCGCACACACATGTTTTGAAAGTTTATGTTATGAAAGTTTGTAAGTTGTAAGTTTTGGAAGTTTGCTTCACCGCACACACATGTTTTGAAAGTTTGTGTTGTGAAAAATGTGTAAGTTGGAAGTTTGCTTCACGTCACACACATACACGTTTTGAAAGTTTATGTTATGAAAATTTGTAAGTTGGAAGTTTGCTTCACCGCACACACATTTTGTGTGAAGTTTGCGAGTTGGAAGTCTGCAAGTTGGAAGTTTTAGCTTTGGAAGTTTGCATATTGGAAGTTCTTCACTCCACTCCACGCCTGCGAAGTTGTGTAAAGTTGTGTGAAGTTGTGCAAAGTTGTACGAAGTTGTGTGAAGTTTGCGAGTTGGAAGTCTGCCAGTTGGAAGTTTGTGCTTTGGAAGTTTGCAAATTGGAAGTTTGCTTCACCGCACACACATGTTTTGAAAGTTTATGTTATGAAAGTTTGTAAGTTGGAAGTTTGCTTCACCGCACACACACATGTTTTGACCGCCATTTTTGAAAGTTTGTAAGTTGTAAGTTTTGGAAGTTTGCTTCACCGCACACACATGTTTTGAAAGTTTGTGTTGTGAAAAATGTGTAAGTTGGAAGTTTGCTTCACGTCACACACATACACGTTTTGAAAGTTTATGTTATGAAAGTTTGTAAGTTGGAAGTTTGCTTCACCGCACACACATTTTGTGTGAAGTTTGCGAGTTGGAAGTCTGCAAGTTGGAAGTTTTAGCTTTGGAAGTTTGCATATTGGAAGTTCTCCACTCCACTCCACGCCTGCGAAGTTGTGTAAAGTTGTGTGAAGTTGTGCAAAGTTGTACGAAGTTGTGTAAAGTTTGCGAGTTGGAAGTCTGCCAGTTGGAAGTTTGTGCTTTGGAAGTTTGCAAATTGGAAGTTTGCTTCACCGCACACACATGTTTTGAAAGTTTATGTTATGAAAGTTTGTAAGTTGTAAGTTTTGGAAGTTTGCTTCACCGCACACACATGTTTTGAAAGTTTGTGTTGTGAAAAATGTGTAAGTTGGAAGTTTGCTTCACGTCACACACATACACGTTTTGAAAGTTTATGTTATGAAAATTTGTAAGTTGGAAGTTTGCTTCACCGCACACACATTTTGTGTGAAGTTTGCGAGTTGGAAGTCTGCAAGTTGGAAGTTTTAGCTTTGGAAGTTTGCATATTGGAAGTTCTTCACTCCACTCCACGCCTGCGAAGTTGTGTAAAGTTGTGTGAAGTTGTGCAAAGTTGTACGAAGTTGTGTGAAGTTTGCGAGTTGGAAGTCTGCCAGTTGGAAGTTTGTGCTTTGGAAGTTTGCAAATTGGAAGTTTGCTTCACCGCACACACATGTTTTGAAAGTTTATGTTATGAAAGTTTGTAAGTTGGAAGTTTGCTTCACCGCACACACATGTTTTGACCGCCATTTTTGAAAGTTTGTAAGTTGTAAGTTTTGGAAGTTTGCTTCACCGCACACACATGTTTTGAAAGTTTGTGTTGTGAAAAATGTGTAAGTTGGAAGTTTGCTTCACGTCACACACATACACGTTTTGAAAGTTTATGTTATGAAAGTTTGTAAGTTGGAAGTTTGCTTCACTGCACACACATTTTGTGTGAAGTTTGCGAGTTGGAAGTCTGCAAGTTGGAAGTTTTAGCTTTGGAAGTTTGCATATTGGAAGTTCTCCACTCCACTCCACGCCTGCGAAGTTGTGTAAAGTTGTGTGAAGTTGTGCAAAGTTGTACGAAGTTGTGTAAAGTTTGCGAGTTGGAAGTCTGCCAGTTGGAAGTTTGTGCTTTGGAAGTTTGCAAATTGGAAGTTTGCTTCACCGCACACACATGTTTTGAAAGTTTATGTTATGAACGATTACACACCTTTTCCGCGTAATACACCTTTTTCCTGTAATCGCGCGCCCCTGCGCCCCCCTGGCGACTGTACCATTACTCTATGGTGGGGTGGTGAGGTGTGGGAACCAGAAGATAATGGCTACACTCGACTCACTACTACTCTATGGAGCTTGTCCATATGTAGAGGGGAGTCACTAGCGAGAATACAACACCAAGCGTGCGTGGGTGTGGTCAGATGGCTATACTCCTCTCATTACACAAACTTTCAAAAACATGTGTGTGCGGTGAAGCAAACTTCCAACTTACAAACTTTCATAACATAAACTTTCAAAACATGTGTGTGCGGTGAAGCAAACTTCCAATTTGCAAACTTCCAAAGCACAAACTTCCAACTGGCAGACTTCCAACTCGCAAACTTTACACAACTTCGTACAACTTTGCACAACTTCACACAACTTTACACAACTTCGCAGGCGTGGAGTGGAGTGGAGAACTTCCAATATGCAAACTTCCAAAGCTAAAACTTCCAACTTGCAGACTTCCAACTCGCAAACTTCACACAAAATGTGTGTGCGGTGAAGCAAACTTCCAACTTACAAATTTTCATAACATAAACTTTCAAAACGTGTATGTGTGTGACGTGAAGCAAACTTCCAACTTACACATTTTTCACAACACAAACTTTCAAAACATGTGTGTGCGGTGAAGCAAACTTCCAAAACTTACAACTTACAAACTTTCATAACATAAACTTTCAAAACATGTGTGTGCGGTGAAGCAAACTTCCAATTTGCAAACTTCCAAAGCACAAACTTCCAACTGGCAGACTTCCAACTCGCAAACTTTACACAACTTCGTACAACTTTGCACAACTTCACACAACTTTACACAACTTCGCAGGCGTGGAGTGGAGTGGAGAACTTCCAATATGCAAACTTCCAAAGCTAAAACTTCCAACTTGCAGACTTCCAACTCGCAAACTTCACACAAAATGTGTGTGCGGTGAAGCAAACTTCCAACTTACAAACTTTCATAACATAAACTTTCAAAACGTGTATGTGTGTGACGTGAAGCAAACTTCCAACTTACACATTTTTCACAACACAAACTTTCAAAACATGTGTGTGCGGTGAAGCAAACTTCCAAAACTTACAACTTACAAACTTTCAAAAATGGCGGTCAAAACATGTGTGTGTGCGGTGAAGCAAACTTCCAACTTACAAACTTTCATAACATAAACTTTCAAAACATGTGTGTGCGGTGAAGCAAACTTCCAATTTGCAAACTTCCAAAGCACAAACTTCCAACTGGCAGACTTCCAACTCGCAAACTTCACACAACTTCGTACAACTTTGCACAACTTCACACAACTTTACACAACTTCGCAGGCGTGGAGTGGAGTGAAGAACTTCCAATATGCAAACTTCCAAAGCTAAAACTTCCAACTTGCAGACTTCCAACTCGCAAACTTCACACAAAATGTGTGTGCGGTGAAGCAAACTTCCAACTTACAAATTTTCATAACATAAACTTTCAAAACGTGTATGTGTGTGACGTGAAGCAAACTTCCAACTTACACATTTTTCACAACACAAACTTTCAAAACATGTGTGTGCGGTGAAGCAAACTTCCAAAACTTACAACTTACAAACTTTCATAACATAAACTTTCAAAACATGTGTGTGCGGTGAAGCAAACTTCCAATTTGCAAACTTCCAAAGCACAAACTTCCAACTGGCAGACTTCCAACTCGCAAACTTTACACAACTTCGTACAACTTTGCACAACTTCACACAACTTTACACAACTTCGCAGGCGTGGAGTGGAGTGGAGAACTTCCAATATGCAAACTTCCAAAGCTAAAACTTCCAACTTGCAGACTTCCAACTCGCAAACTTCACACAAAATGTGTGTGCAGTGAAGCAAACTTCCAACTTACAAACTTTCATAACATAAACTTTCAAAACGTGTATGTGTGTGACGTGAAGCAAACTTCCAACTTACACATTTTTCACAACACAAACTTTCAAAACATGTGTGTGCGGTGAAGCAAACTTCCAAAACTTACAACTTACAAACTTTCAAAAATGGCGGTCAAAACATGTGTGTGCGGTGAAGCAAACTTCCAACTTACAAACTTTCATAACATAAACTTTCAAAACATGTGTGTGCGGTGAAGCAAACTTCCAATTTGCAAACTTCCAAAGCACAAACTTCCAACTGGCAGACTTCCAACTCGCAAACTTCACACAACTTCGTACAACTTTGCACAACTTCACACAACTTTACACAACTTCGCAGGCGTGGAGTGGAGTGAAGAACTTCCAATATGCAAACTTCCAAAGCTAAAACTTCCAACTTGCAGACTTCCAACTCGCAAACTTCACACAAAATGTGTGTGCGGTGAAGCAAACTTCCAACTTACAAATTTTCATAACATAAACTTTCAAAACGTGTATGTGTGTGACGTGAAGCAAACTTCCAACTTACACATTTTTCACAACACAAACTTTCAAAACATGTGTGTGCGGTGAAGCAAACTTCCAAAACTTACAACTTACAAACTTTCATAACATAAACTTTCAAAACATGTGTGTGCGGTGAAGCAAACTTCCAATTTGCAAACTTCCAAAGCACAAACTTCCAACTGGCAGACTTCCAACTCGCAAACTTTACACAACTTCGTACAACTTTGCACAACTTCACACAACTTTACACAACTTCGCAGGCGTGGAGTGGAGTGGAGAACTTCCAATATGCAAACTTCCAAAGCTAAAACTTCCAACTTGCAGACTTCCAACTCGCAAACTTCACACAAAATGTGTGTGCGGTGAAGCAAACTTCCAACTTACAAACTTTCATAACATAAACTTTCAAAACGTGTATGTGTGTGACGTGAAGCAAACTTCCAACTTACACATTTTTCACAACACAAACTTTCAAAACATGTGTGTGCGGTGAAGCAAACTTCCAAAACTTACAACTTACAAACTTTCAAAAATGGCGGTCAAAACATGTGTGTGTGTGTGTGCGGTGAAGCAAACTTCCAACTTACAAACTTTCATAACATAAACTTTCAAAACATGTGTGTGCGGTGAAGCAAACTTCCAATTTGCAAACTTCCAAAGCACAAACTTCCAACTGGCAGACTTCCAACTCGCAAACTTTACACAACTTCGTACAACTTTGCACAACTTCACACAACTTTACACAACTTCGCAGGCGTGGAGTGGAGTGGACAACTTCCAATATGCAAACTTCCAAAGCTAAAACTTCCAACTTGCAGACTTCCAACTCGCAAACTTCACACAAAATGTGTGTGCGGTGAAGCAAACTTCCAACTTACAAACTTTCATAACATAAACTTTCAAAACGTGTATGTGTGTGACGTGAAGCAAACTTCCAACTTACACATTTTTCACAACACAAACTTTCAAAACATGTGTGTGTGGTGAAGCAAACTTCCAAAACTTACAACTTACAAACTTTCATAACATAAACTTTCAAAACATGTGTGTGCGGTGAAGCAAACTTCCAATTTGCAAACTTCCAAAGCACAAACTTCCAACTGGCAGACTTCCAACTCGCAAACTTTACACAACTTCGTACAACTTTGCACAACTTCACACAACTTTACACAACTACGCAGGCGTGGAGTGGAGTGGAGAACTTCCAATATGCAAACTTCCAAAGCTAAAACTTCCAACTTGCAGACTTCCAACTCGCAAACTTCACACAAAATGTGTGTGCGGTGAAGCAAACTTCCAACTTACAAACTTTCATAACATAAACTTTCAAAACGTGTATGTGTGTGACGTGAAGCAAACTTCCAACTTACACATTTTTCACAACACAAACTTTCAAAACATGTGTGTGCGGTGAAGCAAACTTCCAAAACTTACAACTTACAAACTTTCAAAAATGGCGGTCAAAACATGTGTGTGTGCGGTGAAGCAAACTTCCAACTTACAAACTTTCATAACATAAACTTTCAAAACATGTGTGTGCGGTGAAGCAAACTTCCAATTTGCAAACTTCCAAAGCACAAACTTCCAACTGGCAGACTTCCAACTCGCAAACTTCACACAACTTCGTACAACTTTGCACAACTTCACACAACTTTACACAACTTCGCAGGCGTGGAGTGGAGTGAAGAACTTCCAATATGCAAACTTCCAAAGCTAAAACTTCCAACTTGCAGACTTCCAACTCGCAAACTTCACACAAAATGTGTGTGCGGTGAAGCAAACTTCCAACTTACAAACTTTCATAACATAAACTTTCAAAACGTGTATGTGTGTGACGTGAAGCAAACTTCCAACTTACACATTTTTCACAACACAAACTTTCAAAACATGTGTGTGCGGTGAAGCAAACTTCCAAAACTTACAACTTACAAACTTTCATAACATAAACTTTCAAAACATGTGTGTGCGGTGAAGCAAACTTCCAATTTGCAAACTTCCAAAGCACAAACTTCCAACTGGCAGACTTCCAACTCGCAAACTTTACACAACTTCGTACAACTTTGCACAACTTCACACAACTTTACACAACTTCGCAGGCGTGGAGTGGAGTGGAGAACTTCCAATATGCAAACTTCCAAAGCTAAAACTTCCAACTTGCACACTTCCAACTCGCAAACTTCACACAAAATGTGTGTGCGGTGAAGCAAACTTCCAACTTACAAACTTTCATAACATAAACTTTCAAAACGTGTATGTGTGTGACGTGAAGCAAACTTCCAACTTACACATTTTTCACAACACAAACTTTCAAAACATGTGTGTGCGGTGAAGCAAACTTCCAAAACTTACAACTTACAAACTTTCATAACATAAACTTTCAAAACATGTGTGTGCGGTGAAGCAAACTTCCAATTTGCAAACTTCCAAAGCACAAACTTCCAACTGGCAGACTTCCAACTCGCAAACTTCACACAACTTCGTACAACTTTGCACAACTTCACACAACTTTACACAACTTCGCAGGCGTGGAGTGGAGTGGAGAACTTCCAATATGCAAACTTCCAAAGCTAAAACTTCCAACTTGCAGACTTCCAACTCGCAAACTTCACACAAAATGTGTGTGCGGTGAAGCAAACTTCCAACTTACAAACTTTCATAACATAAACTTTCAAAACGTGTGTGTGTGACGTGAAGCAAACTTCCAACTTACACATTTTTCACAACACAAACTTTCAAAACGTGTGTGCGGTGAAGCAAACTTCCAAAACTTCCAACTTACAAACTTTCATAACATAAACTTTCAAAAAATGGCGGTCAATTTCTCCATGCATGTCACATGGTTGTCAATGTATCCATGCATGTCACATGATAGTCAATGTCTCCATGCATGTCACATTGCGGTCAATGTCTCCATGCACGTTACATGGCAGTCAATGTCTCCAAACAAATTTTCATGACACAAACTTTCAAAACATGTGTGTGCGGTGAAGCAAACTTCCAACTTACAAACTTTCATAACATAAACTTTCAAAACGTGTGTGTGCGGTGAAACAAACTTCCAAAGCACAAACTTCCAACTGGCAGACTTCCAACTCGCAAACTTCACACAACTTCGTACAACTTTGCACAACTTCACACAACTTTACACAACTTCGCAGGCGTGGAGTGGAGTGGAGAACTTCCAATATGCAAACTTCCAAAGCTAAAACTTCCAACTTGCAGACTTCCAACTCGCAAACTTCACACAAAATGTGTGTGCGGTGAAGCAAACTTCCAACTTACAAACTTTCATAACATAAACTTTCAAAACGTGTGTGTGTGACGTGAAGCAAACTTCCAACTTACACATTTTTCACAACACAAACTTTCAAAACGTGTGTGCGGTGAAGCAAACTTCCAAAACTTCCAACTTACAAACTTTCATAACATAAACTTTCAAAAATGGCGGTCAATTTCTCCATGCATGTCACATGGTTGTCAATGTATCCATGCATGTCACATGATAGTCAATGTCTCCATGCATGTCACATTGCGGTCAATGTCTCCATGCACGTTACATGGCAGTCAATGTCTCCAAACAAATTTTCATGACACAAACTTTCAAAACATGTGTGTGCGGTGAAGCAAACTTCCAACTTACAAACTTTCATAACATAAACTTTCAAAACGTGTGTGTGCGGTGAAACAAACTTCCAAAGCACAAACTTCCAACTGGCAGACTTCCAACTCGCAAACTTCACACAACTTCGTACAACTTTGCACAACTTCACACAACTTTACACAACTTCGCAGGCGTGGAGTGGAGTGGAGAACTTCCAATATGCAAACTTCCAAAGCTAAAACTTCCAACTTGCAGACTTCCAACTCGCAAACTTCACACAAAATGTGTGTGCGGTGAAGCAAACTTCCAACTTACAAACTTTCATAACATAAACTTTCAAAACGTGTGTGTGTGACGTGAAGCAAACTTCCAACTTACACATTTTTCACAACACAAACTTTCAAAACGTGTGTGTGCGGTGAAGCAAACTTCCAAAACTTCCAACTTACAAACTTTCATAACATAAACTTTCAAAAATGGCGGTCAATTTCTCCATGCATGTCACATGGTTGTCAATGTCTCCACGCATATCACACAGTGGTAAATGTCTCCATGCATGTCACATGGTGTCAAATGTCTCCATACATATCACACAGCTTCTCGTCATACTCCCGTCATCGCTGCCACAATGTTGTTCTCCTGCTGGCTTTTGATATTGGCATACATAGCGTGCACTACCTTATTTGTTATTGTTCTGTATGCGGATTACGTCAGCAGCATGTCCTGACACGTTTATAGCTTTCGTCAGCTGTACGTCGGTATGACAAGAAAATTTAGAGTCCTCTGTCTAACGTTTGTGGACAATGTTACTACACTATATATGTGTGCTGGGTAAATTGTAGGAATTATGGGTAAATTGAAGGAATTATGGGTAAACTGTAGGAGTTATGGGTAAAGTGTACAGGCGCATTATTTTAAAATATTGACATATAACGACAATATGTTGATGGTACACTTTCCGTGACGCGTCTGATGCCGTTTACGTCAGCTGCATGTCCTTATTTGGTATTGTTGTGTGTGCAGCATACGTCAGCTGCATGTCCTGACACGTTTATAGCTTACGTCAGCTTTACGTCGGTATGGCAAGAGACTTTACAGTCCTCTGTCTAACGTTTGTGGACGATATTGTGTCATTATTTTCAAATATTTAATAAAATGTCCTTGTACTCTTATTCAATAGGAGACTTATGGGTAAATTGTAGGAATTATGGGTAAACTGTAGGAGTTATGGATACAATGTAAAAGCGCATTATTTTTAAATATTTACATATAAAGAAAATATAGTACGATATCGTGTTTTGTTCATTTTTCGTCTCCTCGTTAGGTCCTTTGATCTCAGTTATTAATTACCCTGTTAATGACCACTGTTAACTTACTCTTTCATCTCAGTTATTAATGATACTATTAATGACCGCTGTTAACGGACAGTCGTTCCTATGTCCACTATCGCGGTTACTGTTACCACGGATACTCGCGCGAAAACATTACGCGGCTAGCGTATAGCCATCGCGCAGTTAAAAAGTTGGGCGGCACGCGAATACGACTTACTTTGGTCCCGGAAGCAGTGTTGTACTTCGTTTTCATATATATTAAATTTTGCTTGAACTGATATTCCCGTCTTGTATCGAGTTCTCGTTCCCATTGCGTGTGTGCATATGTTCGTCTCCTTACTAGGTTAACGACCCTTCGACACATACACGTAACTAGGTCAATGTTCGTTCCTCCTCCAAAAAGACAAGACGAGTGGGAGCGTACAAGTCAAAGTCCACCAATAGCGGCTGACCAGTGTGAAAAAGACAAGACGAGTGGAAACGCACAAGCCAAAGTCCACTAGCAGCGACTGACCAGTGTGAAAAAGACAAGACGAGCGGAAACGCACAAGCCAAAGTCCACCACCAACAGCGACTGACCAATGTGAGTGGGAGCGCACAAGCCAAAGTTCACCAACAGCGACTGACCAATGTCAAAGTGGTCTTGTTGTGAAAAGCCGCATTCAAAGAAGAACGGAGCGCGTACTTGTAACATTGTCGCTGATTGACGCGATTGCAACGTTGTTATGAATAATATCCTTTGATCTCGCAGCATGATTTACCGTGGTATGGACAAGATGCGTCACGATGCTAATTTTCATACGGATTGATTCAGAAAACAAATAAAACTTATGTAACCGTAACATCCTCCTAAACACGCGTTAGAACACTCATTCACTTGTAAATGGACGTGATTCTAGTACACGGGAACAATAAAATATGTGTTCGTCTTTTATACCAATAAACAAACACGCGTAGAACTTATCGAAACCACATATTCGACTGCAACGATTTCGCTATGGTTATATGCAAATCGTCAATGTTGTATAGATATGAGATTCGTACAAAGCTCGTTCCTCCTCCAGTCGCTAGGGGGCGCTTACGTCACGCACGCTCGGATAACACCGCCAGGGGGCGCTCTGACGCTCTCTGATTGGCTGCGCGCACTCATTAGCGGTGGGCGATATTAGGGTCGTTTGCCTTTGATGTTTTGGGTCACGTGACTGCTCTCAATTTGATGAATGAGAAACCTCCGCTAACTACTGACGTCAATTGGCAAACAAACACCATATCGAAACATCAGTACACTAAACAGATAAATGAACTCTTCATTGACACATTTGCCATGCTGGGCTTATCACAGATGGTCACTTTCCCGACAAGACTTCACAACACCTTAGATGTCATCCTAACAAATCGACCTTCCCTCGTCAACAGATGCGAGCCAATACCAGGGGTCAGCGATCATGACGCAGCAGTCTACGTAAACTCGGACATCGTGCCAAAAAGACAAAGACCTGTCCAGAGGAAGATCCACATATGGAAGAAAGCAGACACTGAACTGATCAAGGAAGATCTAGCTGCTTTTGCTGAAGAGATGCAAACCCGATACAACCGGGAAACACCTGTGGAAACATTGTGGGCATTATTTACAGCCAAATGCCAAAGCGTATTGGCCAATCACGTTCCAACAAAACTGTCTTCCCAGCGCTACAATCAGCCCTGGGCCAACGGCAAGATAAGAAACCTGTCTAGAAAGAAAAAGAAATGCTACAAGAAGGCCCAGCGAACCAAGTCTGACCAGGACATAGCAAAATACCGGGATACAAAGAAGCTTGTTCAATCAGAGTGCCGCAAGGCGTATTACCAATACATTAACTCCATGATAAGAGAAAGCAACCAGAATGGGGGCAATCTGAAGAAGTTTTGGTCCTTCATCAAAAGCAAGAAAAGCGACAACAACGGAGTAGCCCCACTCAAGAAGAATGGCATTGTCCACAGCGACAGCCAGACTAAAGCTGATATTCTTAACACCCAATTCTCATCGGTCTTCACGAAAGGAGGCAAGATGAACGTGCCGAACCTTGGAACTTGCAAATGCAGTGTCTTGCCAGATATCACAGTATGTGAAACTGGCGTGAGAAAACTCCTCGAAGCAGTTAAACCCCATAAAGCCACTGGACCTGATGCGATTCCTGCCAGGCTTCTGAAAGACTATGCCGCTGAGATTGCACCAGTACTGACGCTCATCTATCAATCATCCCTTGATCAAGGCACCGTGCCGGTAGATTGGAAACATGCTTGGGTTATTCCAGTCTACAAGAAGGGATATAGAGGTTCACCATCAAACTACAGACCTATCTCTCTAACGAGCATTTCCTGCAAAACTCTGGAGCACATCATACACAGCAACTTCATGGACCACCTGGAAAACCTCAACATATTACTGACTATCAGCATGGCTTCCGCAAACATAGATCTTGCGAAACCCAGCTTATCCAAACAGTTGATGATCTAGCCAAGAGCCTACATGATGCTGGACAGATCGACGCTGTGCTGCTGGATTTCTCTAAAGCATTTGATAAAGTGTCTCATCCCCATATGGCAGCCAAATTACGTCATTACGGCGTGCGAGGAAATACACTGGACTGGATTCAAAGCTTCCTGAGTAACCGTACCCAAGAAGTAGTCCTCGAAGGTAAACGATCATTTACAGCTGCTGTCACCTCAGGCGTTCCACAGGGCACAGTCCTCGGCCCCATCCTCTTCCTGTGTTACATCAATGACCTCCAGGACCAAGTATCCTCTACCGCACGTCTATTTGCTGATGACTGCCTCCTGTACCGGAACATCAACGTAACAGCTGACGCAGATACATTACAAGATGACATCGACAGGTTGCAGAAATGGGAGGCAGACTGGTTGATGGAGTTTAACCCAGACAAGTGCGAGATTATCAGAATCACCAACAGAAGGAAGAAAAAAGTAGTCAGCTGCTACTCGATCCATGGGAAAGCTCTGAAGGAGGTCACTGGCGCCAAGTACCTTGGAGTAACCATCGACAGGAAGTTAACATGGAATGACCACATCGACAACATAACAAAGAAGGCCAACAACACCAGGGCTTTCTTACAGTGCAACATCAGCAGCTGCCCCCAAGCCATCAAATCGCGGTGTTACCAGACCTTTGTAAGGCCTATTGTGGAGTATGCGTCGACTGTATGGGACCCATCCACCAAAAAGTACACCAAGGCAGTTGAGAATGTCCAGAGGCAAGCAGCCCGCTTCGTAATGAACGACTACCGGCGACGCAGCAGCGTAGGGAACATGCTTGAGAGTTTGGAATGGAAGTCACTAGAGAGAAGACGAGCTGAGGCCAAGTTGATGATGCTGTACCGCATCAACCACAAACTGGTTGATGTGACAACGAAGTCACTAGCCGCCGCACCAGCACGCACCAGAGGCAGCACTTATCGCTTCTACCAGACTTTCACCCGCGTCGACGCCTACAAATTCTCATTCTTTCCCAGCGCCATCAGACTATGGAACAATAGCACACACGAATTAGTTAGCCAACCGTCAGTAGAAAGGTTTAGACAATGCCTTCTCACCATGCCAACATAGAACAATTATACAGTCCTTATTATTAGATATCATATAGCTCATGCACTAAATTATTGCCTAACTACGCAGACGCGACATATACTGACTAAAACGGACCCGAACCGGCATTACATCACCCGCTCCCACGCAATAGTGATCACAGCTCGAAAATACTCTACCCACATTTATATGTGGCTAACATAGAGTCCTGAGCTTAAATGGAAGAAGAAGAAGAAGCCAATGGCTTCCTTGTCCGCTTGCCATCTGTAACTTGTTGTTTGGGATGGCAACCTTGTTAACTCTTGTTAATTCTAGCCCCCCTTTATCTAGTGGCTCAGTTTGGCTGAGACTAGACTGCAGGCAGTGGCCAGACGTGTTCTGTAAACATTCATGCTGCCCTGTCCATGCTCTACCACGCATCTGCGTCCTGCATTTTAATGGGGCAGCCGTCCCGTCGAACATAGTTTAGTTTGGGTGGACCAATGCTGCAAACCACCTAGCAAGTGTGCGGCTGCCTGGCATGCAAAGGTACTACCATCTCGCCCCAAGCCTGGCTGGCTAACATTAGTTCAGTATCACTAGAATTACTCGTTGCTCAAGTCATGTTCCACGTGGGCTGTCTTTTATGCAGTTGATTATTCTACATCACGAACAACTTTGTGGCTTTAAATATTTAATGCAGTTGATTAATCAACAACAAGAAAAACTTTGTGGCTTTAAATATTTAGTGCAGTTGATTAATCAACAACACGAACAACTTTGTGGCTTTAAATATTTTATGCAGTTGATTAATCAACAACAAGAACACCCTTGTGGCTTTAAATATTTATTATTTTGAATGAAGCAAAGGACATACTAAACGACTATACATATTCGTGGATAAATTATTATAATTTGAAGTCTATTATAAAAGACAAACAGGAGGGATTCCAGTGGCTCACAGGTGATTGGTACGGAGCGTTGTTGGTTTGCACAGTACATGACCGCTCTTTATCGCCAAATAAGTGTCCAGTAACTGAATATATCCTTCTAATAATCTGCACTTGACACCATTTCATACAAATCAATGTAACTGGTTCTAAGAGAGCACAGTATGCACTGAGCACCTCTACAATTCCCAAAGACATCCGCTTTGACCGTTCCCAAAACCCTAGATCGTAATCCTCCAGTTCATGACTATACGGTGGCGCCGCCAAACGAATTGTACTGTACTCACAACGATACATCTAAATGTCATCTTACAGAAATGTGAAAATTCCTGTCCCCAGCCTTTCCTTGTGTTCCATTTTGTTTCTCAACCCAAAATTTCTCACAATTTGTCGTAATTGAATCCCTTGAAGAGACGCTTGTCAATTATACTGAAATAAGCGCACGTCTGTGTATCTATGTACGCTAGCACTCAAATGTCCTCACTACAATGTGCCCCCCCCGTGTCTGACCAATATACACATGACCTATTCCAGCGTTTTAGGCTTAACAACACTTGAACACAGGCAAAGGCGACATATATTTCAATTATATTACACACAATTACTATGAATAAACTGTTTTTGTTGTTGTTAAAAACAAGTTTGCCCCAACTTTGATGTCTAGAGTACAACATTGTCTGGCACGTGTGGTACTCAGGGCGCCTCGGTTTTGACCATCACTACCACTACTTTGACAATTACACTGGCTTCCTGTTACTCATCGAGTTAATTTTAAGTTGTCCACTCTTACATATCGTGCTCTATCTGCACGACAACCACCTACTTGGCTAGCTTTTTCTGCATCTTTCAAATATCCTCAGCAGCAGGCAGCTCAGATAATCAATTTCATAACAAATCATTGTGCCTAAAACAAAACTTAGCTTGCGCAATAGTGTCTGGAATGAACTCCCCATCACTTTGAAAATATCTGAAACTATCTTCCGAAAAAAAACTCAAGACATGTTTATTCCAAATTGCATTTCCACCATAAATCTTCTGTTGTCCTTCGTTCTGATAATGACTTTAGCGCGTCCCTGTTCACGATTATGTTTAATGACTGTGTCCTGTTGCCACTCTGAGCTCAGGTTCCTGAGGATATATGCGCCATAGAAGTTAATTATTATTATTATTATTACTACACCATAACGGAGACCAAATATCTCGGCGAATCAGAATCATTGCAATGATGCAAAATGGTAACTGATTCAACTGCAGACATAACTCGTATGTTGATGGGACGCTAAATTCTAATAATAAGTCTTTTTTTCATCCAAAAATATTTTATTTGACCAAAACGTGTCCTTTCTTCATGTCTGCGCCACGACACCATGTAAAGATTTCATAACGTTTTGTTTAATATTTGTTTTATACATATAGTAATATCAAGATATTAAATGAAACAGTATATGGTGTGCTAGATAAACTGCATAGTTGGCTTGCCGTAAATGGGTTAACATATCTAAAATATGTATATATTATATGTTGTCGTATGTTCGGAAAAGTAATCATAACAAAAACGCGAAATGATAATATCGAAAAAGTTAGGGTGTGTTTATTGATAATTCGAATGGTCATATCAGATACGTAAGATCCATGTTTTCAAAAAAGCAGCTGTAATTCATCTACAGATGTAGTTATCTGCTCGACAGGATTAACAATGGAGGAAATTGGAGGGGTGATGGGAGATGTATGGGAGACATATATGTATAGGCTAAAAGGAAAGGTGCTTAGCTCATGCTTAACACCAGCCTACCTACCTATATATATATATATATATATATATATATATATATATATATAGCCTAGAGACCATGGAGATGATGGGAAAATAACAAGAGAAACTGCAAGTGTGCGAGAATAACTTGGTGAGAATAACTTGGCGAGAATAACTGGGTGAGAAGAATTGCGGAGTGAAAATTGTAGAAAAGCGAAGAACGGAGGAGCCGAGGAAAGAAGTTGGTGTGAAAGAGAGTCTCGGGAAGAAGCTGGCGAGGAGCCGGTTAAAGTGGGCTGGACGTGTAGAAAGAATGGGAGGGGAACGACACGGGAGGGGATTGGAGGATGAGATCGAGTGATGGGGTTGTGGAGACGGCAGTGAGACGGGATCAGCAACGAAGAAGAAGTTCAGGAGATCAGGGAAAAGGAGGAGAGCAACACCTTTATTATATTTATTGTGTGGCCATATTTAAAATACTGTGCAGACATTTATGGTATGTTGCAAACGTGCTTAGAAACAAACATATGCTGGACGAGAACGATGCTCGCTGGGACGGCTTGTAATGGGCGGGAGAATATTGAAGTTACCCATATTTTCCACTGACATTTATATCTGGCACCCATATACACTTTAGGGGAACACGTGCGCCTAACACTTAGCTGGCGCGCGAGAACGAACACTTTCGTTCAGATGCCTATCCTGTCACCCCAAAAGCATGAATACCTTGCACTATAATTGCCATATTTTCATCGATTATTTGGCGAACACAAAACTGTTTCCAATCTATGATGGCTGATAGGGTACAACCGTTTGGCTTCTGGCGGTTAAAGGGTCGGACTGGAAAGACTAGGATTCGAGTCGACTTGCTACCGTTTCGATCAAGTGCACTTAGTTGTATACACGAGTACCTGGCTGTACCCACGAGTACCTGGCTGTACACACGAGTACCTGGCTGTACACACGAGTACCTGGCTGTACACACGAGTACCTGGCTGTACACAGCGGTGGATCCACAAGATAGAATAGCCTTCGAGCAGTAATTGCAACGTATAATTTGTGCGTTTTTATATAACGCGGTATCCAGTCCT
>OY759261.1:21136959-21141959 GCA_963662155.1 Lamellibrachia columna | reverse complement strand
TTCTCTTCAAATGTTCGAGACTGCTCCTTATTGATGGTCCTCGTGTGAGCCAACGGACCTCAACGTGGAAGAACAGCGGATTTTGGTCTTCATCATACTAATGGCACAAGATGCGGAAGAGCCGGGTATTGAGGGCACTGGACTAGACGGCATTTACCAGTTAGGCACTAACCGTTGCCATGAGGCGAAATCGACGTAAGTTACGAATGGTAGCGTTGGATGTTTGCCTTGAAAAGAATGATGCTTTCTGTGATTTTGATAGTATTACATAGACACATGTTCTGCTTTGTAGATAACACAAAGTGACAACATTATTGCAACGTTGCACATAACCTTGGCTTCGGCCAACCGTCCGCGTATCCCCTAGGAAACTTCTAGCGTAGGTTGGGAACCTCTGCGCTAGTGAGAAGGTGTTGGTATCAATGTTGGGGTGATGTCTCATAGATCGGATCAACTGGATGGTTGGATGTGCTCGTATTATGCGAAGAGAGCAGTCGTTTGAAGAGAGGTTTCCAAGCATCCGAACAATCTTCCCCTTGTATAAAGATGGTTTTTGGGTTATTTCCCTAACGTTTATGCATTATGGAGAGCATTAGACGTCTCGCAACTGTCATAGGCTCCAATAATATTATGATAATTCTTCTCCCGCGTTTCATCATAAGTGTTGTCTCAAGTTGTACTAATTACAACCGTACGTCTGAATTATTACTTCATTCGCTTGCCGATCAGTAATCTTGAAAGCTTCACAAGGTGGTAGGATGGCCGAGTCTGCTTAGTTGCATATATCAACATAGTCCTTGTACGAGTTGGTTTGGGTTTTTCCAATGCATCCCAGGCAGTTGAAATTTGATTTTCAATGCGAGAGGCTACATCGTGATTCCTTGTGACTGTATACCAGTTAAGCATGAGCCTTGTTGGGTTCTTCTTTGCTTTCATGTGATCAGAACCAATGGGGCAGAAGAGGAGTGTGCTTGAGAATCCATGATTCTTTTTCCGGCACAGAATAAAATCTATCTGAGGTTTGAATTTACTTGGTGCTCGGAAAGTCCAAAATCTTGAATTTTGTAGAGAGTCTTGGTCATCAGAAGGTGGTGGTCATGCATGCAATCAAGAAGAAGCTGACTGTTTCTGTTAGTGTTGCTATGGTATGAAAAACAATTTGAGACTTGACCATTGAAATATCCACCGATTGCAAGACAGGGATGTGTGATATGACATGATTTGTAGGGTTCACCTTAAGCAGAGCATGTCTATGCAGTCTGTTATCTTGGTGATTGATACAAGATTCTAAACCAGCGCACTGCTGCACCTTGTCAATTACGTGTAGCGGAGGCCGTGAACATCGTGGATCTACCTATTCTGGTAGCTATGGTATACAGGTCTTCTACTAGGCGGACTTGTCTGTGTTCTTGAACACAGATCACTGAAATGTCAAAATCGTTCACATGTTTGTCGAGTTCTTCCTTGGCACCAGTGAAAGATAAGCTGCTACTGTTTAGCTCTCCAAAGAAGATGTTTTTCTTAGGGCGGCAAAGTTTTGTTGTTGTTCCCGCATCAGACAGTATCTGTCCTTGAGGCTTTGGGATGTCATCTTCATATGGGTTGGTAGACCCTCGAGAAGTGCGAAGTGTTTTAGAAGGGACTTGAACCCTGGTGTTGTTGTTCGAACTCATGTTTTCATCTAGCTGTTACTACAGTGCATCGCTACTGCTACTGTGGGTGTATTTAATTTCGAGACACTACCTCGTAGACAGGATGTGAACCAAGGCTGAAGAGGACCCATCACCTGGAGTGACAACAAGTCTGTTTCCTACCCTTTGACCTGCCTGGCTTTGCTGAACCTATGGCATATGGTATTTATAATGTTATAAACGAATACTTGCAAAAACAACCCCAGATAACTAATTGTGCTTATTGTTTACACTAGTTTTATTATCTGGCATTGTGCCAACTGATTGGTGCATTTGGATCATTAAGCCCATATACAAAAAGAAAGGGTCAATAGATGATCCAGACAACTACCGTGGCATTACATTATTAAGCTGCATAGGCAAGTTGTTTACAGCCTCCACCAATATGAGACTGGCCACATACCTAGATGAAGCAAGTATCATAGCGAAGAACAGGCAGGGTTCAGAGATGGGTAGTCTACCTTTGATCATATACTCGTTTGACACTCATTGGTTGAATTGTATTTGTCACGCCGCAAAAGGGTTTCTTTTGCTTTCGTCGATTATAAAAAAAACATTTGATCTAGTAGACAGATTCCTTATGTGGTCCAAGCTAATTTCTTGTGGTATTAATGACACTGTGTTGAAGATTATATACAACATGTTTGAAAATGCTAAGTCATATGTAAACCTAGGACAGGCCCTGTCAGACTTTTTCATGTGATGTTGGTGTGCGGCAAGGAGATAACTTGTCTCTTTGGTTATTTGCTATTTACCTTAATTATTTGATCACTCAGTTAGCCGTAACATGCTGGCTGGTGAAATTCATAACAACCTCAGCGATGATGATGTAGAAGTTTTCTAGAGAATGTATGTTTTACGTTATGTTGATGACACTATTGCCATGGCAGAAAAACCTGAAGATTTACAGTATGCCCTAAATGTTGCATGTAATTATTGTCAAACATGGCACCTAACTGTTAATACCAGTAAACGAAGGTTATTATTTTTTCACGTGGAAAGGTCAGATCACACCCATACGTTTTGTATGAGCAAAATAAACTAGAACTAACTGATAGTAACATATATTTGGAAACCAATTTAAACTATAATGGACTGTTTAACAAAGCCACAACGAAAAATGTTAACCAAGCTAGGCATGCAATGTTCAACTACACAATTAAAACAAGGAAGCTAGACATACAGTGTGAGTTGTCTGACCAGCTTGTTATGCCAATTTTACTATATGGTAGTGAAATATGGGGTTTTCAAAATCTAGACCAGATTGAGAGATTCCATAAAAAAAGTATACTAAAACTGAATAGGAGCACAGCAAGTTGTAACGTATATGGAGAAGTTTGCAGAAAAAGTGTGGCAACAGTTATAGAAAAGAGAATGATAAACGTTTGGATACATTTAATTGAAGGCAAACAAAGCAAGCTATCTAATATTATTCAGGCTTATGAAAAGTATTCAGGACACAGATGATTTTAAATCAAAATGGATTTAAAAATTAAGAGTGTCATTGATGTGGCATGGAAATGTAAGTATAAAATGGTTGAAGCACAACTTAGAACTCAAAATAAAAGATATTAACAAACAAACATGGCACAGTGAAATTCATGCAAATAGGTTATGTTAAAATTACAGAATATTTAAAAATGAAGTAGGTTTCGAGAAGTATTTAACATACTTGAGCCCAACTGACAGAATCAATTTGTGTAAAATTCGCTGTGGAAATCACGAATTACCTATCTCTGTTGGTCGTTATCTCCCTGGAAATGCTCAGAGGCTATGCAACATTGGGGACCAATGTGATGAATATCATTATGTACTTGTATGCCCATCTCTAATAGAAGAAATATCGAAATACATGAAAAAGATAATTTAAAATCAGACCTAATACTGAAAATGAACCAGCTGTTCAATGTACAAAATGTGAAACAGCTGACATATCTGTCTAGATTTATTAAAGTAATCATTATCTAATTAACAAACGTCCTTAATAAAACAGTGAATTGCGTAGAAGTAAACGTGCAGCTTATAGTTAGTTTACTCTTCATATTATCACATAGTTTAGTTCAAATTTTATTTTATTTTACATTACCTAATTTGCATGTACTGATTATACAGAAAATACTTCCTCCAATAATATCACTAGATGTGTTATGCACTGTGACTAGATGTTTGACATACTGTAAATATGTTTTATACAATATACTAACTAAAATGCACTGTAGAGATAAACTTCTCTCATACTCCGCAAGGGATCGTGGGGAAATAAAAATCATTGTTATTGTCATTGTCATTGTCACCAGGGACTTAAGTCCGGGCCAGCACAGATGTCCGGGTTACGGGAAAACGCAAGCCTCCCCACCGCGACAAACTGGAAGTCGTGGGGAAGAATACATACATACATACACGCATACATACGTACATACATACATACATACATACATACATACATACATACATATAACAAACTAAGATAACCTCTTTATTATGTACAGTTGAGACCCCACAACAATTTATTTGACATTATATGCACACATATACGTACACGTGCACACACACGTACACACATGCATACATGCATATATGCATACTTTCATACATACATACATACATACATACATACATACATACATACATACATACATACATACATACATATATACACACATACATACATACATACATACATACATACATACATACATACATACATACATACATACATACATACATACATGCATACATACATACATACATACATACATACATACATACAAACATACATACATACCTACATAAACACACACATGATTATTATTACGTTTTGCATCCTCTATATATTTATAATATAAAAACAAAGATAACCCCTTTACGACGTACAGTTGAGACAATAATTTATTTTACATTGCAAATATTCAGTTTAATTCCCTGGAACATTTGAAGAATAGTCATAGACTAACATGCGTAATGATAATACAATTTAAGAAGACTTATCTTCATAACCGTGATTTCCCTCGTTAGTTCCTTAGATTATTCATCCATCAATCTGTTGACAGATTTAGTATTTCTTATCGATTTTGAGATTATTGAACCATTTTGTTTTGGCGCCTCTCAGCTCGCGTTTCCGAGGAATTAGGCGCGATAGAAGTGTTCATATTATTAGTAGGACATACATTACACTGCATTGTGGTAACGGTATTTGCTCATCCGGGCATTGATTTGCACGCATTGCTGTCAATTTTGTGTGAACTGCGGACGAAAGTTTCGTAAAAGGTCAAGGCAATTTGCGCAAAAATGCCGCGTTACTCGCCAATA
>OY759261.1:21114459-21131959 GCA_963662155.1 Lamellibrachia columna | reverse complement strand
ACACACAGCATACAAGGATTTGCTCAGTATGCAAAACTGTATTTTTACAAAATTATCAAGATTCATGCACAAGGCAAAATTGCTATATATGTATGCAACATTAAAAAATACAACCACCTGTCACCTTATACTAAAAGGCGCCTAAACTGGACATAACACACATAATCAAGCGAGAATAGTAATACACGAACACACACATGCACACGAACAAGCACATGCTCGCGCACACTCATACACACACACACAAACACACACACACACACACACACACACACACACGCACGCACGCACGCACGCACGCACGCACGCACACACACACACACACACACACACACAATCAGAGATGATATTATTTATATATATTTTTTCTTTCTTCTTCTTCTCTTCTCGGAAGAATTATATATGTTTGACCAACTGATTTAGTTTAATTTTATTTTGCGAGGTGCCTCCACGATATCGACTATCAAAGTCTTAGAGGAGTCTCCTGACCCTATTTGTTTGTTTACCTTAATATATGCCATGTTTACTTACAGCCATATACACCTGTATTATTTAAAATTATAATTTAACATGGATATATATGTATTATGTGAAATGTATGATGGGTCAAATAAAAACATTTCTTCTTCTTCATGTTGTAGTGGACACTATGTTGGTTTACTTTTCGCAAACTTAATTTGAAATGAGACTAGCAAAAAATGTAATTGATTAAGCAAGTTTAATTTGTTAACTGAATTAACTCAAGTTAATTAATTTACTTTTCCAAAAAAGGCTAAGTTTTCATTTCATTTAATCAATTAACTTTCCCAAAAGTTAAGTGTTCATTTAACAGTTGATTTTACTGGATAGTTCACAGCCATATTATCCAGGTGTTTTCAGAAGGTCTGCTGTCACTATTCGGGTCACTAATGAGAAATTAGGTGCAGGCATGTGTGAATGGGAGGGAGGTCACCAGGGGTGGGCTGGTACTTCAGCACCTGTGAAATGGAGGGAAGGCCTAGAATGGGAGGGAGATCACCAGGGGTGGGCTGGTACTTCAGCACCTGTGAAATGGAGGGAAGGCCTAGAATGGGAGGGAGATCACCAGGGGTGGGCTGGTACTTCAGCACCTGTGAAATGGAGGGAAGGCCTAGAATGGTAGGGAGATCACCAGGGGTGGGCTGGTACTTCAGCACCTGTGAAATGGAGGGAAGGCCTAGAATGGGAGGGAGATCACCAGGGGTGGGCTGGTACTTCAGCACCTGTGAAATGGAAGGAAGGCCTAGAATGGGAGGGAGATCACCAGGGGTGGGCTGGTACTTCAGCACCTGTGAAATGGAGGGAAGGCCTAGAATGGGAGGGAGATCACCAGGGGTGGGCTGGTACTTCAGCACCTGTGAAATGGAGGGAAGGCCTAGAATGTCCTCTGGTGGTGAAAAGTTTATGGGTAGCCTTGGCTTCAACAAATCTCTGTTTAAAGTAAACACTTGACGCCAAGTGGGTCTATGGGGCCATTAAATCTATGCATCTATATTTTTTTCATGTCTACATTATAACCGTTAATGGGGAGATGTAGAAAAAGGTAATATAGCTTCAATTTGGGATATTTTACAGTGCCAAATTAAATCAAAAGCATGCAAATTCTAATGATGCATAACAAATAATACATACGTATTTAACAATTTGGTATAACACACTGCATAAATATCACATCGGTGCATAGAAATGATGAATGTAGTTGCCTAAGTTTATTAATTTGGTGGTTGAATATAGGAGGAAACCCCCACACCTGCAAATCTTCATCCACAACTTTTCAAACCTTCCAGAATTTTTTTTATAAGTATCTACAACTTTTAAAATGTGATCAAATGCCTCCTGAAGTTACACAATACATTTCTGTTATAAGTCTTGTGCTTTTAGAACTGTTTTAAAGTGTAAACATTTCTACCAACACATGATTTAATAGTGAAGGGAATAACATTAATTGTTAATTTAACTTACACGAGAAATGTATCAGGTTAATTTAATTTAATTTAATTGACCTGAGAAATGTCTGAAGTTAATTTAATTTAATTGGAGAATTTATTAGTTAACTATAATTTAATTAATTAACTTTTCAAGTTAATTGCAAAGCATAGTGCAGACAAAGGTGTGTGTATACAGCAAGATATAAAACCAGCATTTTGTACTGCTAGCTTTCTTTAATTGATACTGGCCTAAACTTGCACATTGATATGTTGCTCATTCACAGCTCAGGTAGCATTATTATTATTTTTAAATATATAATTCACCCAGGAAATGCGCGTGTGTATTTATATGTGTATATATCTTGATATTTCTTTCAATCTAAATGCACAATTAAAGGAATTAAGCAGTTTTACTTTTGTCTTATTTTATTATACAATTGAATATGTAGATAATGCTTTGTGCACAGTTCTTGTGGCAACCTCTGTGTTTGATAAATATGACCCTCTCATGTGAATTTGCAACGCCCCCTGGAGTTTGTTTGTGAAAATACGACACCCGTGTAAACTTGTGGCGTCCTCCTGGAGTCGATTAAGAAAATATGTCCCCGCATGAACTTGTGGCGCCCCATGTAGTCTGTATTGGGAAAAATTAATCCCCCTTGTGAAAAGCTGTCCACGGGCCTGATAATGGTATATAGCGTGTGAATAAGGGAATATAGCGTGTGAATAAGGGAATATACCGTGTGAGTAAGGGAATGTAGCATATGAATAAAAAAAATATAGCTTGTGAATAAGGGAATGTAGCGTGTGAATAATGGAATATAGCATGTGAATAAGAGAATATAGCACATGAATAAGATAATATTGCATGTGAATAATGGAATATAGCGTGAATAATAGAATATAGCGTGTGAATAAAGGAATATAGCGTGTGAATAAGGCAATGTAACATGTGAATAAGGGAATACAGCATGTGAATAAACCGTAATGCATTATTGGCAAGGCAGTATTGACATGAACCGAAGTGGTCAGGCCAAGTATCGACGAAGCAAAATAGGCATATTCTTCAATTTGAGAAGCGCCAAGCTTCATTGCACACGACCCGATCTCGACTCCCTTTCCGGTCCCGTTCTTGCATTTACTCAATCGGGGCCTCGTCGATCGATTAGGGAATCACCGGTCAGACAGGCGCAATCGGTAAATGGAATCCCTTTCTATTTTACGTTAAAATTATGGTTAAATAAAAATGCGCAATTTCAAAACATTGTACGTACAATTGTTTTGACTGATTAGCCGCACCATTTTATTTGGTATGATACTTAAATGCATCGGTAATGGTGAGTACGCACTATCCCTGCTGTCGTAGGAAAAATACGACGAAGCTAATTCAGTCACACATCACATTGTAAATGAATCCTAGAACGACTAGTCAGAATATTTAGCTGAATTGGCCGGCCTGGGTCGGAAATATAACAGTCTGTCCATTCGCAAGTATTGACATTTTAGATTATATCGGTGATTCCGTTGATCGGGTTACGTTGGCGCGTTATGCAGCAACACTCAAGGATTTCTGATCGCACAGACGATCGGGGTCGGGAAGGAGTCGAGATCGCACAGACGATCGGGGTCGGGAGGGAGTCGAGATCGCACAGACGATCGGGGTCGGGAGGGAGTCGAGATCGCACAGACGATCGGGGTCGGGAGGGAGTCGAGATCGCACAGACGATCGGGGTCGGGAGGGAGTCGAGATCGCACAGACGATCGGGGTCGGGAGGGAGTCGAGATCGCACAGACGATCGGGGTCGGGAGGGAGTCGAGATCGCACAGACGATCGGGGTCGGGAGGGAGTCGAGATCGATGCGTTTGCAAAAACTATGTTATTGTACAAGGAGGTTAAAAGGAGGTCAAATTGAAGTGTCTAAGATATTGAATGGATATGAAAATATTCATAGAAATATGTTTTACTCACTTAAGAAAGATAGAGGATACGAAGTAACACTAATGAAAGATCTGAGTGGATTGGATATCAGGAAGTACTCATTTCACACAAGACAATATATGAATGAAACAGATTATCTATAGATTGTATAAATGGTAGCAGCGTGAATATGTTTAAAAAAAATTGACAAATATATCAGAAGGGTGTGTTACACATAGATGCTATTGGACTCTCGAAACGCCAATGGCTTACTTGTCCACTTGCCATCTTGGCATTTTGTCTTCTCGGATGGCAATCTAGCTAAGTCTACTGCGTATTTTCAGCAGCCCGACACACAATCATTCAATGGACAAATATGCCAACTGACGCACGTGTTTTGGTGCAAATATTCCAAGTTGCTTATACACGCTAGCAAATAACAGGACGCTGCCTTGATTTGTACTGGAAGCATTTGAAATTCACACAACCTTCAGAAATACCACGACATGCGAGTCTACCACAAGCGGAAGCACATTTGTTTTAAAAGTCGACGACATAAATTTACTAAAAAGTTAAATAACCACATACAATATTAATTTTTTATGAAAATTATAATGATAGAATAAACAGGTTTTTTTACTGCAAGACATGCATACGTTCGCATGTTACTTGCTCTGTCTAACAATAAAGAGAAACGACTTGGGTCTTGCGACTTGGGTGCTGGGGGCTGTTAATGAAGGCGCTGAACGAATTGATATTCTGATAAACAGGATTGTAACGTAATAAGACAACCGTGGTTACACAGCAATCATCGACCGGCCTACGATAAAGCCACCCAGTTCAACAGAGTTATCAATTGTCAGCGTTCGGGTAGGGGCAATCTTGTCTAAGACTAAAGCGAAGTTCGTTGGATCTAGTCTACCGCCGCCGCCGCTGTTGCCGTCTCGGTCGCTGTCACCAGACGCGTCCTCTCAATCAATCGATTGTAATGCATCGTCCTATGTCGCAGTGTCATTGATTCTCAATACGGCAATGACACGGAGGAAGTGACGGCGTGAATCACTACAGACTGTCGTCCTCACACCTACGTCGTCTGGCGCGCCGTTAGAGACGTCACGACGCACCTCAGTCCATTCTCCGTCTAATCTCGAAGCGAGTTCTCCTTATCCGACTAGTGACCCGTTCTTGTAGTCACCGGGTAGGCTGGTCCATTTCCGTCGCCACGGGTGTAAAAAATCTGCGAGAACGACATCACACCGTATCGCTCTGTAAAGGCATCTTTTTGGTCGATGTATTTTCTCTGAGCGTTGTCGACTGACGGGCTGTCACGTGACTGACAGCAGGCGCGGGCCGGGATAAGGGCGGGACACGAGATGTAGCGCCATACGGTGACGGTGGTGGTGCGCACGGCTACGTCATACTGGTGGAGTAAACCTCTTAATGTCTCTCGATCGAGCGTCAGACGGTGTCGCATCTATAGCAGTCGCGGACGGCGCCTTGTAGTCATGTGGTGGTTGTCACTGTGGTGTGTTGTCATGGCGGCGGACACAGTTCGTGGAGTCGGACTGTCGCTCGACGGACTGAGGACGAAGGAAGCGGGCGTCGTGTGTCAGAATACGCTTCACTACAAACTCGCTTCGCAGGACCCGCAGCTGGGCAAGAGCCCCTTCACGGTCGTGGCGAACTTGCCTAAATACATACCCGGGCAGACGTTGCAAGGTAGGGGTTCACGTCGCATCCGGCAAACTTCGCCTGAAGTATTCGGGCTATGCATAGTTCAAATGAAATGTTCATAGATAGTTTGACCATTAATTTTTAACCCAGTTTGACTATTGTACCGGGACGACAGCTGAAAGTTCCGACCACACGTTGACATGTTTTTGTATTTCGATTGCATTTAGCGCGCGTCAACAGTTTGAATATGTGGCCATTTCAAGTTCTGTTAAACTTTAGCACACGCACACACACACACACACACACATACACACACACACACACACACACACACACACACACACACACACACACACACACACACACACACACACACACACACACACACACACACACACACACACACACACACACACATACACACACACACACACACACACTCTCTCTCTCTCTGTCTCTCTCTCTGTCTCTGTCTCTCTCCATATCTCTCCTTCTCTCCCCCCTCTCTCTCTATCTATCTATCTCTATATATATATATATATATATATATATATATATCTCTCTCTCTATCTCTCTCTCTCTCTCTCTCTCTCTATCTCTTTCTCTCTCTCTCTCTCTCTCTCTCTCTCTCTCCCACTCTCGCTCTCTCTCTCTCTCTCTCTCTCTCTCTCTCTCTCTCTCTCTCTCTCGTCCTATCTCTCCTGTGCACCCACAAATCCGCACACAAACATTCCCTCACACACACGCATATAATTAATACCACTCTTTCACATGACGGCTTTAACCTTGTACACTTTTCCGCAATATTACTACATGCAGTGTTGCTATTTTCGCTTTAACGAATGCTGATTAGTCATTAGCCAACATTGAGCGTTTCGGTTACACGATGAACACATGTACGTGTATTCACGTAGCGGAATAAGCCTCTATAAGCCTACGCAATAAGCCATACACCAAACGAACCCATGTGATCATTTCGGTTCACAATTTAAAGCGGCATCACGGACAAACACGACTATGGCTGGAGATTTTTGCAGAGTCTAATACAATCTGAGAGACTACGTGGGTCGCGAATGGTGACACTCTAAAGTAGAACACAGGCAGTGGGGGTATTTGGGACCTCGGAAGGGGTGTATGGGAGGTGAAACTTTTTACGCCACTGAACACGTGTAACAAACACATGATGCGTTTGTACGTGACACAGTAAAGCTGAACATGCGTTTGTGATAACTAAAGCTCGCTGTCAATACATCGCAGTTAATACAGCCTGTCGGACATGGGTGATCACGATGCCTGTTTCAATAATGGACGGGATCAAGACAACTAGAAAAAGGGACTCTTGTGGACATATTATGCATTTTACAGCGAGCGTAGATCCCAATATCATGCACAAGTATGTGCGTTGTTGGATTTGCGCTCACGGGACACGCGAATAGCGTGCAGTGCTTGATCGCTCTAGTCAGATCACATTAACGTACAAGTGACAAGTGCCTGGCTCAGTTGATGGACCTGCCAAGTTTCGGTCTCTCTCTGGACGCAGTAGGACCGACACTCATCGGATAATCTAATATCTGCAGCTGACGTAGATAGCATGGCAATGTGTACTCTCCTACGCGAGGCATCCATACGTGAACGCTCTTAACCTTGACGCGCAGCATCAATGATACATGCGTTGGCATTTCAAGAGAGCCGACTGTTGGTATTTGTGCGCATCGATCAATTAACTGGCTGGGCACACCGTGCGCTCGCAAATTCATGTAAGCCGACATGAAGTTCGGATCCTTTCTGATATCTGAGGTGTATATACACTTCTATCGCTTCAACCCTTGGCTAGGACGGTCGCAAGGGTGCCACTTCCATGGAGAGTCTTCGACAGCCTGGTGTGTCTTCTACTGTGCGCTGCAGGGTCGACTTAGACTAGCCCAATCCGTTATGGTGTCTAACCCGTTTTCGTTTGGCGGCTCTTTCTTCTTTTGCACTCCATGTGGGCTTGCAGGATGTTTTTGAGATGGCATTGTGCCGAATGAAACCAGGAGAGTTTGCGTCGTTTTGACGGATACAACAAGGATTCTTGCTTTCGAGGAAATGGGAGCTCTTGTTGTCAACGATGAAGCGACGCAAGCTCTCCTGGTTTGGCCACGTCACTAAGCACAACGACTTCTAAAAACACAATGCGTGTGTGCGAATGAGCTAAAAGTAAGCCAGCTACCAATCGAAGTAAGCGATGTGTCTGCTTATTTGGCTCTTCGCAAATTATCTGCATTCTGCATTTACATTATTCGCTCTTTTACGGCCAAAGCATGCCTTTGTCAAAATGTTCGGACGTCGTCGCTCCTTAGAAGCTTTCTGTTGCATTCAATGTTCTGAAAGACGTCATGTGCAAAATTGAGTTTCTTGCATTCAGAAGAAATAGGCTTGTCACCTAAAGAGACTGACACGTACTTACTTGCAAATGTGTCACACACATAGCTGGGACCAATCAACACGTTATACATACTTAAAGATACATTCGTATGTAGCGCGGTATCCAGTCCTCGCGACTGTTCAGTGCACTTTACACTTCACCCCTGGCAGATCTGTTCATTCTAACTCCATCTCGACTTATCTGGGAAGCATTCAGCGATGCCGCAATTATTGCGCGAAGACTATTCGTTCACATAGGTATTCATTTATAGCTGAGTTAACTGTGGCAACGTGGGGTGAACGAAATTGTCAAAGCTTCGAAACAGCAGTAAGAGGATTCGAATGAGAGTTCTCTCGATTGAGAGACCGACGTTCTAACGGTTACCGCGAAACCATGTCTACCGGTAAATAATGTCTTGCCAAAGACGAACAATGCAAGATTACCAGACAGTTTCGTAGAAGCAGAAGTGTTGACCCAAGTCTTAGAAGCTGACTGGAGTCGCACTCGAGTCGCCCAGTTTTTATGAATTGCGACTTGATTTGGAATTCAGAAAGATGACGCGAGACTTGACTTGGACTTGGAGGTCATTGACTAGACACCTGACTTGCCAATTTATGACAGGCCGACAAATCTGACTGGTCGAAAGATACGCAAAATGAGACATCGTTGTTGCGACAGGCAGCGTTGAATACAATGATTATGAAGTACTTATTATTATTTGTTAATGTTCTGGCGCGAAAGCATCCGCCTAAATTTCCCAGTAAAAATTTACTTGACTTGTGAACGACGAACCTTAGTGATTTTGCACTTGACATTCAGATATACGACAGGAGACTTGACTTGGACTTGGAGGTAACGAGTGGTAAAATAGTAATTTTAATATTTACAAACGTGATTCCTCAGTAGACTTTCATTAGACCTTCACAGTTAATAGTTTTATCTTTTTTATCTTTTTTTTTAATCAAACATTATTTAATGTTGACTTAATGATAATGATAAACCGATCTGCTACGATCCACTTAATTTCGTGCAGTGATTTTAATGACTGCGTCGTGTTGGCTAGACTGTGCTTTAAATTAAATAACGATTTATAGACAACTGTATTTATACCGGTGAAATGACATAAATAGTTTGTTATTGTACCCTTGTTGTTTGTCTCGTACACCAAGTACTCACCCATCCCTCGCCACGTCCCCATGTATTCTTGTTGTTTGTCTCGTACATCAAGTACTCATCCATCCCTCGCCACGTCCTCATGTATTCTTGTTGTTTGTCTCGTACACCAAGTACTCACCCATCCCTCGCCACGTCCCCATGTATTCTTGTTGTTTGTCTCGTACATCAAGTACTCACCCATCCCTCGCCACGTCCTCATGTATTCTTGTTGTTTGTCTCGTACATCAAGTACTCACCCATCCCTCGCCACGTCCCCATGTATTCTTGTTGTTTGTCTCGTACATCAAGTACTCACCCATCCCTCGCCACGTCCCCATGTATTCTTGTTGTTTGTCTCGTACATCAAGTACTCACCCATCCCTCGCCACGTCCTCATGTATTCTTGTTGTTTGTCTCGTACACCAAGTACTCACCCATCCCTCGCCACGTCCTCATGTATTCTTGTTGTTTGTCTCGTACACCAAGTACTCACACATCCCTCGCCACGTCCCCATGTATTCTTGTTGTTTGTCTCGTACATCAAGTACTCACCCATCCCTCGCCACGTCCTCATGTATTCTTGTTGTTTGTCTCGTACACCAAGTACTCACCCATCCCTCGCCACGTCCTCATGTATTCTTGTTGTTTGTATCGTACACCAAGTACTCACCCATCCCTCGCCAGGTCCCATTGTATTCTTGTTGTTTGTATCGTACACCAAGTACTCACCCATCCCTCGCCAGGTCCCATTGTATTCTTGTTGTTTGTCTCGTACACCAAGTACTCACCCATCCCTCGCCAGGTCCCATTGTATTCTTGTTGTTTGTCTCGTACACCAAGTACTCACCCATCCCTCGCCAGGTCCCACAAACATAATTAACATGTGGAGGTACTTCACAAGATTGGTCCGACGCGAATCTTGGATCAGGTCATATGTTTACATTAAATCACGAGTATCACATTAGTGATGGATTACACTGTAGATCGTGTGTGTCAATATAAATTCACATACACATTATACATTTACCGTTGTGGTGGATACTCCTCTGACAAATCCGTTTATAGCTGAAAGGACCTTTGTCAGAGCAGAGAACATATAAAAGCAATGTCGTCTCGTCATCATCTTGGTGTTATGCGCAGAGAACACATAAAAGCGAGGCCGTCTCATCGTCTTTCTTGGTGTAATGCGCAGAGAAAATATAAAATCGAAGTCGTCTCGTCATCCTCTTGGTGTAATGCACAGAGAACATATAAAAGCGATGTCGTCTCTTCATCATCTTGGCGCAATGCTTTATTTGTTGACCCCGCTGCGATTGGCTCTGTTTCTAATACTGAGACCGCTCCAGTTGCATTATTATTATTATATACAACATTATTTATTAAGAAATCTGATCAGGCGCAAAAACCTTTCAAACTTGAGTAACATATGATATTTATCCATTGGTAAATGCGACGGTTTCGAAAAAGCGTAGTATCATTCGAACACACCTGATACAAAGTAGCATCATTTGAACACACCTGATAAAAAGTGAAATCTAAGAAACACGCTGCTTCGTCGAATCTTACTCGTGATCGATGCTTTAGAGAGACCGTGTTTCGTTTAAAAGCGCCAAGCTGCCGAGGAGCGGGTACTGCGAACTGTCCTGCCGATCCGTGTTAACAACGCCGTTGTCGGATCAATACGGCTGCCGCTGTGTCGTTATAAACGACCGGTGCCGAAAACCAGTAAATGGCATTGTGTAATCACCCGGCAGATGTCCGGGGAATCACGTCTACCTGACTGATCAGACTACACGATGACTTGGAGCTCTAGCTTAGATATAGGACGAGTATTTATTGCCAACATGAGCGTCCGATCACGTGGTGACTAGCATTTAAATACGACACGTCAATGGGACACGTCGTAATTATTGTCACCAGGGGATGTAATAAATGTCGCAAATCGACAAGCGCAAACGGCGCATGTAACCGAAGAGCAACAGACGAATTAAATAGATAATATCCGGGACCGTGCCTGGGCAACAGCGGGATTGTAGATATTGCACTGACTTGGTTCATCGCTGAATACATGAATATAAATGGAGTTATTAGAGTCACACAGGTACATAGAGTCATAACGGTGTCTCCAATGTTATACACAATGGAAAATACCACGATACTGATAGGTTTATGATATGTATCCTTCATGATTGGTTAGAAGTCAAGGAATTGCACCCACTGTCGCGTCGCTTTTTTATTTATAAACGGATTTGGTACATAGTTTGCACGATGGATGTTTGCACGCACGCACGCACGCACGCACGCACGCACGCACGCACGCAAGCAAGCAACCACGCACGCACGCTCGCTCGCAATGCAGGGTGATTTCTCTATGTTTTGATTTTTGTAAATATAGTAATCCATGTGATAGGAACCTTTGATACAAACGTCACAGAAATTGGTAGCACGTCTGAAAGGCAGTGTCGACGTTTTTTTGGCCCTGTTGATATTCCTCAGCATTTGTTACTCCCTAACACGCGGCTTGTATTGATTGTTGTCCGTCTTGAACAGAGTTTTCCCAGGTGATAACAAGCATGCATTAGCTCATTTTTCTAATGTAATCGTGTCCACCGCGAAGATATTTCTCTATGGATAGCTCCCCACAGAACACTGCCTCTGGGAGCCTATCATGTTACTGTTCTCCGACGCTTAAAGCTGCGGGAATTTGTTGAACGTTTATCTATGTCGGTTTCTTCCTTTGCTTGGGCTGCTGTACCTTTCCACTCTGGGAGAGTGTGCTGACACCAGGCACCAAGGAAGGTTTCTTCCTTTGCTTGGGCTGCTGTACCTTTCCACTCTGGGAGAGTGTGCTGAAACCAGGCACCAAGGAAGGTTTAGGTTTCTTCCTTTGCTTGGGCTGCTGTACCTTTCCACTCTGGGAGAGTGTGCTGACACCAGGCACCAAGGAAGGTTTCTTCCTTTGCTTGGGCTGCTGTACCTTTCCACTCTGGGAGAGTGTGCTGACACCAGGCACCAAGGAAGGCTTTGGTTTTCTCCTTAAAATGGTAACTGTCCCTGACGGCAGTCGTGTTGTTTTTGGGCGCGGCATTGAGCCATGTCCGCTCTTTGGCTTTTGGATAAGAATTGTTTCTAAATAACCTGTTACGCCAATACACGACAAATGGATAACTAAGCTTGCCCCTTTCCAATATCCAAAATGCATCACTGCCTGATAATAACTATTTCCTCTTCGAAGACGAAACGTGTACATTTGTCAACACGTCGCAAATCATCCGGTTGGCCAGCTGGAGTCCGCTACTCTATCTTGTCGGATGGAAGCCCTACCTAGGCGCCTGCTGCGCTAATCCTCGGCCGTAACGCGCTAAGCGATCTGCGCGGCTGGAGGCCGTGACTGGGGCGGGGTGGTCGGCGTCAGCGCCTGTCCGACCAGACAGCTGAGTGATGCACGAGACTACCGCTGACAGCGCTGTCAACTAGGTTTAATGAACACAGATCGGACTGGGCTAGCAAAGACTGAACAACGCCAACGGCACAAGCACGGTGCTCAGCGTTGGCCAATGGTTCTTCTTCTTCCTCATCTTTTTCTTCTTATTCTTCTTCTTCATCTTCTTCATCATCGTCATCATTGTCGTCTTCTTCTTCATCATCGTCTTCATTGTCTTCTTCTTCATCATCATCATCATCATGTTCTCCTTCTTACTATTATTCTTCTTCTTCATCTTCTTCGTCATCATCATATTCTCCTTCTTATTAGTATTGTTCTTCTTCATGTTCTATGTCAGATGACGTTGGCGATCACGACCTTCCACACAATTCTGTCATTTGCTGTTATCGGGAGCTGGATGTCACTGACTGGTCTTTGAACCCAATGTTTAGAACTTTAGACTACTAATGTATTTATATTTTTGTGCCTGCCTCTGGCTTCGTGTCCTTCGATTTTACCTTCAATACATTTTTTAAAAGTCTGGTTTGTTCTTAATAATACATTACATATCCTAGACATTGACGTCTTCTTCATATTGCTTTCGGTAACTTTTGGCCAATGGTACACAAAAAATAATTCTGCGAGGCCATATACGGAGATAATGTTCGTGCATCTGATGGTACATTATATTTTAATTATGCACACAGGTTTGGCTTTTAGGCATTCTGTGTGACCCTTAGCCTTTCTGAATTCGGTCATTTCATCTGATCTGTCTTGTCGGTTTTTTAATCTCTCCCGGTCTCGCCGTTCTATCTGTCGGTGTCAGCATTATATACCTGTCAGCATATCAGCCAGTCGGGCCTTCTTCAGACTAGTTAAATATTTATATATGTCAGTCTGTATGCGTGTAGGTTCGACAGAGTTAATTCTTTCCTCTGTTTTAGGTGCTTTCTTAAAATCCGTTCTTTATCACCCGTCACTCACTCTCACTTTGTTATCAGAGTCAGTCGATGAGGGGTCGGGGGGGGGGGAGGGGAAGGGCGTCATGGACGGATCATATCGACGACTTGCAATCTGCTAGTTGGAACTGCACACGATATCATTATTATTATTATTATTAGGAGTAGTAGTAGTAGAAGTATTAGTATAATTTTCTTCACTATCATCCTCATCGTCTTGTCGTCCAGAGGACGCGTCCTGTGATAGTTGTTCACAATACTTCTCCAGTGGTGTCTGTTAAGCTAGGTTAAGTAACTGTTATCCCGAAATAATACACATGCATATATATGCACATATATATATATATATATATATATATATATGTATATATATCGTATATATATATATATATATATATATATATATATATATATATATATATATATATATATATATATATATATATATATATATATTATATATATTTATATATATATATATATATATATATATATATATATACACACACACACACACACACACACACACACACACACACACACACACACACACACACACACATACACATACACATACACATACACACATAAACGCAAACACATACACTTAAATCCGTTCTTCAGTACTTTACGCACGTATGTCTCCTTCGTGATGCGGTATATTACTGAAGGCAATTTGGCGAACATGCTTCACAATTTCAGTATGTATTTGTAGAAACTCGGTGCGCAAATTTCATGCACTTAAGCAACCAATCCTACGAGAAACAATGCTGCCCTTCATGACAATATACGCGTAAATGGCTGTCTATTTTAGGCATCCAATAATTCCTGTAGGAAATCACGGAAAGAAATGGTTACGGGCTATACACATGTGAACAACATTAAACAAGTACCTCAGGCCATGCTTGGAATAATTGAACAGAGTCATATCAGCAAGACACAGGTCATGATTCTCTCGGGTGCTCCGGTTAGCTGGCAAGCAATGGAGAGAATTAAATTGGCAGCACGGGCACAGATCGACGCGAGTGAGCAGCTAAATGCAGGCCTTTTCATTATTAATTACATCAGGAATCGACTTCGTATCGCATGCGGAGCATCTGAGGGCGTAAGATATTTAAGACCTCGCGAACTGGTCGTGAAAGTGAAATGTCAGAGTGCGCTAGACAACCAGTGTTGATGACACGGGAAATGACGCTAGGTCCTCCCAGACAAGTTAGATGAAGTTTCGCCAGCATGACACAATCCATCTGGAACGTCCTGTTAGCCGCATGTGGATGTAATGTTTAGGTTTGAGAGTCACTGTTTATCACAAAGATGTTACCTAAGGCTAAGCAATTGGGGCTGGTGGTCTCTGTTATGGGACCGATTCTTTCCAACGCAGATGCTTTCATCGTAAGACAGACGTTATGGTGTGTTCTTTTGTCTTGCAGGGAACTTACTCGAAACGTCTCAAAAGTGGGAACTATTTTGGGACACAGACTTCTCCATTTGTCCTGTCAGTGGTGGTGTAGTCCCACTTCTTGGTGTGCATTTTCCTTGGTTTGAGGTTATTCTTCAGGGTGTTTTTATACCTGAACATGAGTCGCCCGGTGCATGGCAGTTGAATATTGCCTTTGGTAAGCAGGTACCGTCCATACGAACAACATGTCATACCGAACAAAACCGGGCCTTGCTATACACGTTCTCGAAGCTAGGAGTGTGTGTGGTGTGTGTGTGTGGTGTGTGTGTGTGTGTGTGTGTGTGTGTGTGTGTGTGTGTGTGTGTTTGAAGCCCTGTAATTGCAATATAATTTCTTGATGCGATGTACTATATATATATATATATATATATATATATATATATATATATATATATATATATATATATATATATATATATATATATATATATATGTCAATCTTAGAAGATGCACCTCCTTCTACCGATTTAAGTTTTTAATACAGTCCGTTTTAAAGTTCACAGTTTCTGCGGAAATTGCCTGTAATAGCATATAGCAGCTGCGTTGACGGGCAGCTGGCCCTCGGCCGCGCATCATCACCAGTTGTCAATGTGATGCTTGAGCAAAAAGGGATGAAACTTTTGCCGTAGATCATGGATTGTTTAAATGTCTAAGATTGATATCAACACCAGGTTCAGAATGCTCTTTACGAAGAATCAGAATTAAAGAACATTCGATGAGTTTTGTACCATGCGTGAGGCAGACCAATAACTACAATACAGCAAGTAAAACTTGCCAAATACATTTTTCGAATACCATGGGCAAGCCAAGTAACAATGTTATATTCAGTGAATATATAAATCCTAATTAGTATTACGGTTGACCCCATCGACTAATCTTGACATTGTAATCAGTTTTCATAGTTCCCCCAGGCTAATGCCGAACACGGCACCATGATATATTAGCTGTCCCGTGATATAAATCCGACATTATAGTCATGGCCTTAGTGAGCAAGACAGTAATTCGAATAAGCAAAAGAGGCCGCAAGAAGCCGCAAAAATCCGCAAGATGAAATTATTTGAGCACTGGTAAACCTCAACCCGAGCATATCCTCAACTGAGTCTTCATTAATATAACCCGGTCAATGCAATGATTATATATTGTTACGTTTATATGGCATTATGTTTACTTAAACTATGATATCGCATGGTCCTTTCGATGACTCATGCTTCAGCGATCACGAAGCCTTACATGGAATTACTTCCAAAGTGAGGTCTACATTAACCTACCAAAAATACGGTATATGAATAAGAGCTAATTAACTCCGGGAACGAGGTATTTGGAAACTTGGTCATGAAGTTTAATACCATATAGGACGAGTTCAACTGTAGAGTTAGCAAGATTGCAAAAAATCATAGACGGCAATTGCACAAAGAAGCATTTTGCTTATTGTGTGTCCAGCGATTTTTCATTCATGTGTAACCCGCCCTTCTGAGATATTTGTTAAATTTTTTTTAAACATGTTTACGCTGCTAGCATTTACATTATTAGAAAGTACATTATTCCTTTCATTAGCCACCCATTCATTTATAGTCCTATGTGAGAATTCATATTTTCTTATATTTAATATATACTATTCCTTCACTAAGATTACTTCGTGTGCTCTAGTTCTTTCTTAACTGAGAAACGAACAGAATCATTATTTTCCTAAACATTCAATACCTTAAAATCTTCTCTTGATCTCGTTTTCTATCTGTTTGTAAAACCACATTCGCTTAGGGGTTTTTCACAACTAAAGTACATCTCTTCTTGAATCAGCTTAGTTGCACTCACCTGTATTCGCGTGTCGTTCTGACGAAGGCGGAATGAGCCCTTTCTATGTCAATGCACTCGGCATGTGATGACCGGGGTCTCTCACACAACAACACAAAGTGTGAGAAGGATTATCTGACAATTTCAATGAAGACGTCATTGTATGTCATTATTGGAAGTGCTTTGCGCTTGTATAAGCTGATTGACTATAGAGTGCGTTAGGATATCTTCGACTGCAGCAAATAAACAGCTTCTTGTAGAGCTGAAACATGAACACTAATTTCCAAAAGGTGTCAACAAAGACTGGATGCATTCGAAATATGGTGACTAAGAAAATACAACGCATAAGCTGGAATGACCATATTGCGAACGTTAATGTATTAATCGGGCCGGAATAAAAAACAAATCTTCAACAAAATACAGAAATACAAACTAATATTTTGGGCACACCATAAGACAGGGAATAGCGGAGGGAATATTAATGGTAGCACCGTCAAATATGTAAACACATTTTTGTTTTTACAACAGCCTGAAATCATTTACTTTCACAAACATTGGACTAGCAAACGCGTTATTTTCGTCTGTAGACCAACGTGCCATGGCTTCAGACTTCTCTGTTCTCAGACGTTTTCAATCCACATTTTCGGTGGTCTACCTCTTCTTCGTCTGTCGTCTGCCGTTTCTACGTTGCAAGATGTTCTCTGCAAACATGTTCTTTGTGTGTGTGTGCGGCCGAACCATCGTAATTTGCAGCGTTTCTTCGTATTCAG
>OY759261.1:21099459-21104459 GCA_963662155.1 Lamellibrachia columna | reverse complement strand
TCGTTCGCTCTGCCGTAATGTACTGACACTTGCTCATCAATAATGCACGGATAATCAGAACCCGACCAATCTGTATATGTAACACGAGGTGATGTCCCGGAAAACAAACGGAAACCTGGTTAAAAGCTGCTCGAATATCAGCAGGTGCTGTCGACCCGCTTAAAAAATGGCTGACAGTTGAATTGCATAAAAACTTTAACAGCATCGATTCGCGTATGATGGGAGAGCCGACAGAAATGATTATGGGGAGATAATCAGGCTATTTGGTTGACATTGATAGTGTATGCCGTTCGGATGCCTTCAACTTGGCGCGCCGGTGAGTTGGGGTAATGTCATGATTATTGCAGTCAATTGTAACGACATAGGTGTAGCGTTTGCGGTGATACGTTCAAACCAAATGTCCGGTGTTCCTGACATTGCTTAGACCTCTTCATTCACCACACCTAAGAGTTAAGTTTCCTATTTCATGAAGCAGGCAACTCAATAAAGAAACACATAATACGTCGTTGTGCGGTCCTATTTCTTCCACTGACTGGACAACGACGACGACGTCAAATAAACATCTGCTAGTAGCAGTATGCAGCAAAAAAAACAGCAGCGGCGGCGGCGGCGGCGGCGGCGGCGGCGGCGGCGGCGGCGGCGGCGGCGGCGGCGGCGGCGGCGGCGGCGGCGGCGGCGGCGGCGGCGGCGGCGGCGGCGGCGGCGGCGGCGGCAGCAGCAGCAGCAAGCATCTATGAAAAGAACACCGAAAAGTTTTGCGTTTGCGTTTGATAGAAGCATTCAGTTTATTGCATAGTTGCATGTTAATGGCTCTATTGTTCCCATCCGCTTGCTGTTGCTGGGCAACGCGGACATCACATTCATTATGGGTTCTCTTGGGTGCAACAAGTGTTCAAAACGAGAAAACAAGTGAACGACGTTTCTGATGATGAACCAGCGATAAATATAAATTAATGAAAACACAAACATCACACGTATGTGTTCTTGTTTCGTTAATTTATAGTAATACATGTATATACATCATGTAAAACACACACACACACACACACACACACACACACACACACACACACACACACACACACACACACACACACACACACACACACACACACACACACACACACACACACACACACACACACACACACACACACACACACACACACACACACACACACACACACACACACACACACACACACACACACACACACACACACACACACACACACACACACACACACACACACACACACACACACACACACACACACACACACACACACACACACACACACACACACACACACACACACACACACACACACACACACACACACACACACACACACACACACACACACACACACACACACACACACACACACACACACACACACGCATACGAACATGTTTGTTTTGGCCAGAGATAGCGGAAGCGCCAACCATAACCTAGCTAAATATGATTGTTGGTCTTACAATATGGATCAATTCGTGTGTCAAAATTTCCCTAGTGATTGAATGCAGTGTTATGTGGTTATGAGAAAATTGGTCACATTTGTAATAAAACTTCCCCCGATGACGCACGCAAATTCGCCTATTAAGAATCGTTTTCTTCATTTATTATTTATACTTCGAGTCTCCTCAGATGCATATAATATAAATTACACGGCTCTATCCGACCGGAGCATGTCACTGCTATGTAATTAAACTGTGACATTCTCGGTGAAATACCACGTTAATAGTCAACGCTGGAAATGTGTGACTAACATTTGTCGATCCTAGGATGATATCTGTGAAATTCGGTCGTAGTGACATGATGGGACCGCTTCCTAATTTAATTCTTTACTGAGCATAACATTGTTTCACATTGCACCGGTTCACTAAATGGATTTCTAGACATAGTTCGTAGTAGCGTACGACAACAATAATAATAATAATAATGATAATACTGATAATAGCAATGCTAATGCTAAAACTGATAATAACAATACTACTACTACTACTACTACTATTACTATTACTACTTCTACTACTACTACTACTACTACTACTACTACTACTACTACTACTACTACTACTACTACTACTACTACTACTACTACTACTACTACTATTACAACAAATACTACTACTACTACTAATATTAGTACTTCTGCTACTATTACTACTACTACTACTAATAATAATAATAATAATACTGATAATAACAATATTATTAATACTAATGTCAATACTGACAACAACAACAATAATAATAATAATAAATAATAATAACAATACTAATGCTAATATTACTACTACTACTACTACTACTACTACTACTACTACTACTACTACTACTAACAACAACAACAACAACAGCAACAACAACAACAACAACAACAACACCGTTGTTGATGCAATTTAATTAGACAGACGTAGTCGTGCTAACTGCAGTGATATGAAATCAAAATATAGATTTTTTTATTATTCAACACAATTTGAGTGAGAAAGAAAACGGCTTGATCATCAACGTCTTTCTACAATATGAGATAAAGCACCAGGTGGACCGAACTGTGAAGGTTTGTCATATACTTTGGCATAGCTGAAACGCCTGGCTTGTGTGCGACTACTGGTTAAATGTGCTATATTTGTTTATGGAAGGAGACGTTTAAAGAACAAGTCTATCTCACAACAGTATATTCCATCAAATCCATTTTCTAATCTGGGTTCGGTTTGCAGTCACAGTAGGACACATACGTATAACAAACCACACATATTTATCATCATAAACACATCATAGAAAATAAGTATGTTACGATCCCTGTGTAGACACGCAGTATACATCTATATTGTTAGTATTCAAAATAGATGCGCGCGCCAAAAAAATGATCAAAGTGCTTAAAGCCTCTGGCGAATGCTGCACGAACCAACATATTCTTAATGACGTAATTTGCCGGCTCCTGCTATTCTGGGGGACGTTTCAATCAAGGACGTAGATAGATTAGCTCTCATGAATATAAATACCATTGCAATTTAACGGAAAATAGCAACATTGGTACGTTGGATTCTTAGAAATAAATGTTGGTTAAAGACGACCCTCCTCGAGTATGAGAAGTCCTTGACTATTTACAGTGACATTACGGACGCACGCACGCATGTGCGCACTCACCCACGCACGCAAGCTCGCGCGCACACACTCACGCACTCACACACGCATGCACGCACTTACTGTCGGTGGAAGCCAACCGTACGCGTCTGGCGTAGGAATACATGTTCATTATCTTTTCATAAACACATTGCAGATAAGTTTGTTAATCCATAAAAATGTGTAACCTTTGACCTTTGATGGATGTATATAAATCGTCGTTATTGTCGTCATACTTTGGGGGAGACCGGGGCTAATGGCAACACCGGTAAGTTGTAACATACGTACTAAAGACAAAACTACATATGCAAATTATTTCGCAAGGTAAAAATATTTTCATAAATATTTTTAAGCATGCAACATCGAATAACAGTTTGTACATAATTTACACAGTTTGATAAGGCTTGTACTAACACCTGAAAGATCGCTATCATACAGGCCTCCCTATGTATAGTGCAGTTATAATTACATTTCGTATATTACTGTTGCTAGAGTGTCAGTATATTAACAATAGTACAGTTGCAAACTTTGCCAACAAAACTAACAATACTAACGTTACTAATACTAACCAATACTAATAATAATAATACAGAGCAAAATGTACAATCAATATATTACTTGTTTGCATTCTTGCAGTGACGATTGTGGGAACCGAACAAATCCGCGGAATCATCCTCCAAGCGAGACGCTTCGGAACTACGTCCATCGTTGGAGCGTTCGTCGCGCCACACGGCGGCGTCCACACCACCCACAACTGCGACGGCATCAACGATACGATAATCACGTGGTATGGAAAGATGACGTCGAATGTGACGTACTCGTGGCTTCCCTCTGATGACGCAACGGGGACGATCCATTTTGTGTGAGTTGACTTTGTTACGCTTCCTGTTACACATTTGTCTACTTTATCCTGGCCGGTTTGTTCTGTGTGAGCACGGCCCATTTGCTAAAGCTCTCCACTGTGTCATGCTATGTGCCATCGTTGCTATCTCATTCCAGGTGTAGCCAATCTTCCTTAGTTCTGCTTTCTTGTCTTTCTTGTCTTCCTTGTCTTGCTTCTTCTGGTGCGTGTCTGGAGTTACTCGATGGGGTGTATTTGTGTAACAGGAAAATAAGATTGTTCTCATGGTCAACTATCCGCATTAATATCAACAAACATATATGGAGGCAACTGCGATGTACAAAACATACCACACATTATTCTGCAACTGGATAAATTAAATCATCATGACTCTATCATGACAGTATCTTAATAATAATGATGATGATGAAGATGATGGTGCTGCTGATAATAATAATAATAATAATAATAATGATAATAATAATAATAAATTATATTTATATAGAGCCATATTCACATAGTGCTATGTGGCGCTTTACAATACAATAATAATACATTTAAACGTATGTACGCAGTTAAATAATTAAAATGATAAATTGATTAAGAACAATACAACTAAAAATAATACATCAGATTAACCAGTTAAAATTACAAGTACAATTTAAATTTAAGGGCATTGCAACTAAAACTTATACATGTAATTATATAATGTAAATGATAAATTATATTAAGAGCAATACAAATATAAGTATCAAATGGGATTAAAATAGTAAAATAATAAATAAAATAAATTATAGCAAACAAGGAATTAAATAAGACAAAATGATAATAACAATAAATATCGAATAAGATTAAAGCCGGTAAACATATCGTTCTATCTTGTATATTCCTGTCGGAAAAGGAAGATTTTTAGCTACTGTTGAAAACTGGTGCAGCTGTCGGAGTTTTTGATGTTAGCGGCCAAACTGTTCCACAGATTCGCCGCTGCTTTGATGAACGTGCGATCACCGTGTGTGGCTGTTCTAG
>OY759261.1:21089459-21094459 GCA_963662155.1 Lamellibrachia columna | reverse complement strand
ACTTAGTTATTAATTACATACTCATTTATTATTATTATTAGTATAGAGTTATATTGTGCTATATTTATGTTACAATAATTCTTATTAGTGGTAGTATTTAAATATATATTTTTTATTTTATTTGTTTATTTAGCAATTGTTGAGCATGTTATAAGTTTTTAATATGCGGTGAAACGGTCATTAACAATCTGGTGCTATATCAAATAAAATTTATTATTTTTAATATTATTATATTATAACTACGAAAATAGACAGAGCACCACCAAATGATCCAACGAAGCAGACATTCGTTGATGTTAATTCCGATCTACTTTTTTCCCTAGAGTTGAAATTGACATTAGAACGAGATGTTTCTCGGCTGCCAAGGCAACGGTTTGTAATTCACTCCCTGTTAGTGTTAGGTCAGTTTGGAACTGAATACAACTTCGCCGTCATTTAAAAACCTATCCTGGAATAAAAACATGTCGTGTTCTCATAGCGTCAATGGTCTCCGAAAACACGGACGCTACATTAGACGCCATCAACACATGCTCTGACAATAGAGTAAGAGCCATGGGTGCCTTGTCCTTGACGCTATATGTGCTCTTCCTCCTTGTTCCCTGCTGTACAGGGGTGAGGGTCAGGTAAAATATTGTCGAGCCACTCTTTCTGTTCTTTCTTTCCATAGTTTTTTATCGGCTGCTCCCTCTCTCCATCTTTCATCCTCCCCCGATCTTCTCATGTCCCTCCTCACGCAGTCCTCCCATCTCAGCTGTGGCCTTCCCCTTTCCCTGCGTCCTTGATGTTTTTCCACCTCTGCTCTCTTTGCTAGTTTGCTTGCATCCACTCTTACCAAGTGGCCTGCCCATCTCATCCTGCTTCTCACCAATCTTCCTGTTAGGCTGTATTGCATCCCAACCTCTTTCCTTAGGTCGTTCATCCTTCTTCTGTCCACCCTCTTTGTTCTTGTTATTCGCCGAACCCAGTTATTCTTACACACTTGCAGCTTCTAATGTTGTTGTTCTGTCAACGCCACTGTCTCCAGACCATATAGGCATGCTGGTATAACACATGTTCTCAGGACTTTCCCTTTCAGCTTTTTTTAAATTTTTCCCTCTACCTTTCTCCAAGCATTCGCTCCCGCTTGTGTCCGACGTCGCACTTCTGCCGCTGAATGCACATCCTCCGTAACCATTCCTCCAAGGTACACAAAGCCACCCACTTGCTTGATCTCCTTACCATCCAACCTGATGTGCAACTCCTCTCACTGGTGTCCAACCCACATCACTTCTGTCTTTTCTAGGCTCATTCGCAGTCCGTGCTTCTCGAACACCCCCTTCCATTCCTCCAACACTTCCTGTAGGTCTTGTTTGCTTTCTGCTATTATGGCCAGATCATCTGCATACATCATCTTCCTGAGAATATCCTTCGTGCTGATCTTCCTGCTGATTATTTCCATCACCATGATAAACAGTAAAGGGCTAAGGGCACTTCCTTGCCTCAAACCGATGTTAACTAGAAACTCTTCTGACAACCCAGATCCAACCACAACTCTTCCTTTTGTTCTCTCATACATTGGTTCCACCATCCTGGTTTCTGCTTCTGGCACTCCCATCCATCTCACTGCTGCCATCACCATCTCTCTAGGGACTGTGTCATAGGCCTTCTCCAGGTCCACAAATCCCACTGCCATTCTCCTTTGCATCTCCAACCTTTTCTCTACCATTTATCTTAATGCAAACATCCCACCAGTCGTCCCTCTGCCTTTTCTGAATCCTTGTTGTTCTTCACAAAATTCTTGCTCTACTTTCTTTCGGATCCTCACATCCAGGATCCTCTCTAGCAGCTTCATGATGTGACTTAGAAGTGTGATTCCTCGGTATTTCCCTGGGTCTTGCACATCTCTCGTCTTCTTCCATATTGAGACTATTAGCCCTGGTACTTTACCTTGCCTCATACATGTATTCAGCAGCCTCTGTGTCCAGCTGATTCCACTCTCCCCCGCTGCCATTACCATCTCCACACGCATCTCATCGATACCAGGTGCTCTTCCTTTCTTCATCCCTTTCATCCCGGTTTGCATCTCTGTATCCGTAATATCAGATAACTCCACTTTCCCCTCTACATATGATGGTAATTCCAGATCGTTGTTATTTCTTTCCTGGTTCAGTAGCTCCTTGAAGTAGCTTTCCCAGACCTTCAGCACTGCTTCTTGTTCTGTCACTAACTTCCAATTTCTATCCTTCATCACCGTCCCACCCTTCACGTCCTTACTATTCTCATCCCTGTCGCGGGCCATTTTGTATATCATCTTCTTTCCACCATCCCCATCTAGCTTGCTACATACATCTGCTTCCATATCTCTCCTCGCCTTATCAACAGCTCTTTTTGTCGCTCTCTTCTTCTGCCCGTATGTGTGTATCATCCTTGCATCTGGTTCATTTCCTCTCTCCTTGGTCTTCTCAATTTCTTTCCAAGCTTCCTTTTTGTCGCATACTGCCTCTGCAACCTCGCTTGTCCACCATCCTTGGTTACTACTCCTTGACATTCCTCCCTTTCCTGATGTTCTTCCACATAGCTCCTCTGCAGCTCCCACAAATGCTTCTTTGTACTTTTTCCATTCTTCCTCCAAACCACCAACTTCTTCACTGAGCTCTTCATACTTAACCGCTCCTTGTATTCAACAGCGACGTCGTCTTTGCACCTCCACCACTTAATAGTCCTGCGGCCCACAGTCTTAGTTTGTTTCTTCTTCTGCATACGCACAACGAACACCACTGGCTTGTGCTATGTAGTGACATTCTCTCCAGCCACAGCTTTACAATCCTTAATCTTCCATAGCTGCTGCTTCAGGACTATCACTAGATCTAATTCTGTCTTGTGCTGTCCACTCCTGTATGTGATCTTGTGGCTCTCTCGCTTCTGGAAGAAAGAGCTAGCCACTGCTAATCCATTTCTCGCCACCAGCTCCACCAGAGCTCGACCCTCTTTATTCCACGCTCCCCATCCATACCTGCCAACGCTCTCCTCTTCACCTGGTTCCACTACTCCAACATGTGGATATAAAACGATCTTATTATTACGTGTTTCCTCCTTGTAGATATATAAGCGGCGAGAAAGACTGCGATGCTAACACATGCGAGTATCTACTGACATACAAGAGAGAGGGAAACTTGGCTACCTTTGAGCTGAGCGCCAAGGCAGATTGGGTGTCGGTCGGATTCTCTTCCGACGATAGAATGGTAGGTCTTTGACTGTGGTGTGTCTGAATTTGGCATCTACGTTGTCGCCCTCTATCGGATATATTGGCACCATTGAAACGCCTTCTGTCGCACAAGGTTACGCGTATTCAATACCGGTGTTTGGGATTTTGAAGAAATACAGACCAATCCTGTATTTATACGAATTTGTTTTCAAATTTATAGAAACATTGCTAGGCATATTTGAGGCGAAACAGCGGATTTCGCTTGATGTAGACATATATTTTGTAGCGATAGATGGCGACATACGATCGACATATGAATGCTATCGGCCGATTAACCGATTTATTTATGCGAATATACACATAATTTCAGGTACAAATGCAGATTTCAAACCAAACAAAACTGCATCTCTGCATAACGATCTAAATCACAACAATAATAAAGATAACATGTGTCGGGTTGCATCGTGCAGTTAGACACGATACAACCCGACCTTTATTCATACAGACGATGTATTGACAGATGTGCCCGTCTAATTGCTTCTGTCTCATACGCATCATATGGCGACAGCGTGTGGTGAACGCCAAACATGTTCGACTTATAAAGCCCATAACCTGACGTCATCGGCAATCCTATCACATTTCTCGCGGTTTTCGCCGAACTGTAGCGTTTCTAGCGGTTTCCGTTGATTTACGTACGGTAGCGTTTCTAGCGACTGGGTGGCTTCAACCGCATTTCTACAAACTCATCAAAGAGGATTGCTATATGGAATTCTGTAGCCGAGCCGCTAGTGTGTTAGCGCAACCAAATCTGCACTTCTCTGTTGTAATTCGCATTTACCCTCTTGAACACGCCCAAGTCTGAAACTTGTGCGTTCAGTGGGACGGCAATGATATGATGACGACGCTGTTGTCTCTTGCCTTATCTATTACTTTCATATTTTGGGTATAGTTACTGTGGTCATCTAAGATGAGCAACACCTTTTCGGCTGCACCGCTTCAACGAAATGGTTGAACCAGCACTTGAACAGCTCTGCGGTAATCCATCCGCTTTTTCGCGTTACAAACGCTACCAGGAGGCGATCCGTCAAGTAGTTCCGGCTTCATGCGGACTCTGGGAAATATAATTATTGCCGGGACATAGACGCTAGTCGCCGGCACGCAGACCACAATGGTAACATTCGTCCCTTCTCAACACTAGTCAGTGCTCCGATGCCCCTTGTGAACCCCGATTCATCGACGATAAAGATGTTCCCTTCAGGAAACCACTCTCTTCCCATCCCCGTCAAAGAGGGTCGTTTCTAGGAGTTTCATGTATCAGTCAACCTTTACTCTGTTGAAGCCGACAGCCCGTTGAGTTGACGTTGGTTCTGGAATTCGCTGGCTAGTAACCGGGTGCATTTTCAGACAGCCCGTCAACCAATCCTTTCCTGCCTTTTTAGTTTCATGATTGAAGGGAAGCTTGATCATCCTTTGTTCGCAATACTGATAGACATATTGCCTCATGTCATCTCTTATCAGACCGAACAGTTTCGATTCCATGTCGAATATAGTTCGTCTTCCTGATCCTTAGATAAAATCGGCTTGCGTCCAATACACTTTACGACGCCCTCTCCACAACGAGCTTTCTTTACGTGTCGTCTAATGTTTCTCGTGGTACTTTGTTTCTTTACTGGATCGTTTTTTGAACGTGTATATATGATCACATCGCGTACGGCCGCTTGCATGCTCAATAACGACCACTTTGGGACCTTCTCCTTTGCCATTGGCATCTGAAACCAAAAATGTGAGGTTATTATAGAAATAAGTTACTTGTCAA
>OY759261.1:21056959-21084459 GCA_963662155.1 Lamellibrachia columna | reverse complement strand
AAGGCTCATAAGAGGGAGCAACTTAAGGCGTAAGATGATTTCCGTCATCCGTCGTTTATAAATGTGTAGCCATTCTTATTAGTAGTTGTTTTATGCCAGGCTTTCATGCTACCGTAGTTTGGCAAGGAGCCAATTTTTATTGTAACACGCCAGGTTTATTTGTGCCATTTGCGAGTTCGCCGCCATTAAGAGGCATAACCTTTATATCGTGTCTGGTCGCTGTATTCGCAAGTAGTATCTGCCTTATACTATTTGAACGCTTTCCTCTATTGGTATATAGTGTATGGCGTGTGTATTAATGTTATTGGTGAATATATGTTACTTATACTGATAAGATGCTGCACCAGTGGAACAGACTGATAGAAACAAGACTGGAGGAAAATGAAGATCGGAGGAAGGACATAAAAGGTAAGAACTTTGGGAAAGTCGGGTTGTGCTGCGGGAAGACATAGGAGGACACTTCTCAAGGAGAACAGTATGATGGGAGAAAATAAATTGACGCAGCTGGGCAGTAGATGGAAACGCGTGGACTAAAAATGGCAACGGACATTTGGGAAGGTGAGAATGACGAACGAGCATATACGGAGGATGGGGAAGCAAACAAGTAAATTCATTGGTTTGTGGTCCGTTGCATGTTCTGATAATTCGTTGGTTTTGTAACTGATCCCACCTAGTCAGTATTATCAATTCAGTCAAACAACAGCTGAATCGGGATATGTAACTATCGTTTTGGTGTTATATACAAATTTGCACTCGATGTAGGCGATGTGTACGGCACCATTAGCTTCCGAGCGGACCTTACTGGCTTGGTTTCTTAAAATATAATTGACTAAGTAGTATACGTTTTTAAGACAAACCATGGTGAATATTGTGTTATCTTCCTCAAACAAATATCATACTTCAAATAATCTTTTTTTAAATACACTCGAACCTTTATTATAGCTTATCTTTTGTTATAGGAGAAATTTTAATTATTAAAGCAGACGTTCAAATGTAAATAGCAAAATGTAGACTATCTTTGTACATTTGGCCTACGTAAGGAATATTGATCTGCCATGCCCATGAACATTTACGAAGTTAGTCAAATTCGTAATTATGTCGAATTTGTTGTTTAATTATGTAATAATACGTTTTACATCATCTTTGGTTTGTCAAAGATGTTTGCAATGATGCCTCTGATATAACGCATATGAGCTCATAAAATAAATGAACATTTAATAAAAAAATTGCTTTGTAGTGTTTATTGACATTGTTGTATATGTCATATTGACATTCATATTTACATGCGACTTTACCTAAAACGATTGGAATCTGTTGATGAATAAATGTGACATATGCCCAACAGGCAGCAGCGAAGATTAACTAACACATGTGTATGTTGATTACTAGCCAAGGCTGTAGCGTAGAATAGTCCTCAAAAGTGGCATTTTATGGACTCATACCATCGGCGTACAATGCACAGCTGCATACATAAAATGTTGCATTGATGTTCAACAAACACGGCTATTTTTCATCAAAGTATTAATGACCTAGCTGCACTAACACATTCACTGACTACAACAACCAAGTGGTAACCGCTGGATAAATGGTTAGTGATAAATCATCGACTCGCTGCAAAGGCCAATTGTCGAGCGACAGGTGACTCTACTTCTGGGGCAGGCGCAAGACGTGCCCGCGGGCTCGCCTCTTGACGCCGGACTGAATGCGATCCTCTCTAGTGATGGTGTTAAACAACATGGCATTGGTTTTGTTGTGTGGTTGAATATTAGGGAGTCACCCAATGAATGAACTGTAATACATCTGCCGTGTAAACCACTGGTTTCTGGTTTCTTCTTTCTAGAGGCGCAGTTTTTGACCCTGTTGAGTTGAGAAATGCGATGTAATCAACAAAGTCGAAATCTGTGACAGCCACCTGCTCACAATCCATCTAATTCTATTTTTTTCTATTTGGAGCGACAGTGTCTCGTAGCCATAATCTCAAAAGGTCAGTTCCCAACGGGCTTCATTACATTTGCTTTTGCATCTTCACGCACACAACTGGATCAATGACCACATTTTCCAGATATAACTCAACACAACACGCCAGTAAACAGCACAGTGAGATGACGAGAACTACACGTTGAATCGTTGCTAACATTTAATTTATATTTGATGTGCCTAGTGATACTTTATCGGTTTGACATAATACAGACGCTGCCTGACAAAGCCGTGAGAGTATTACACTTTGCTTGCTACAAATTTAACTTATCGAGAACTATTTTACCTTGATTGTGAGCAGATCAAGCAGACAGTTCATAAATATCGATGTTTGTAGCGGTTTTGTAATATCACCCAGCTCTAATTTGATCTAATGTGTTAGTTGTATTATGGGCAAGGCATATTGGTACTCTGGCTGTGATCATGACTGGTTGAACAACTTGTCCCACATGCAGGGACCTACGTTGTTTGAATCTCTTTAAAACAAGTCAAGGCATTCCGTTCTCATTGGAAATTAGCGACTATTACAATGCGACGGTTTGAGTCACACGAGTTATCGGAGTATCTGTTGAATACTGGTCTTAGATTGTAAAGTCACTTGCAGAAAACGTGTTGTTGTAGTGGCCGACCACTTGGCGAATCTCGCTACGACCGGTAGCATGACTTTGCAAACCCAGACCAATCGCCGCATCAAGATCTTCAGCAAATATACACCGATGATCAACGCCGGTTTTGTGATACAGGCAGCCATTGGGATGACTATCCTCGCGAAGATCAGCGTTTTTGGGACAACGATTATGCCCACTAGGAATATGTATTGTAAGATGATTTGAAGCCATTGCAGTGAGTACAAGAATTCGAACTTGAAAAACTGCCATGATTTTCTCACAACCGCTATTGTGAATGTCGACAGAGTAAGTAAAGTAGCCAATGCGACGACCTTGACGAAGGCGGTGACTGTTTGGGCAACTAACAATAATGCGGTAGCAACTGCCAGCAGAATGGTAATAGCGATTGTCCGAATGGCATGTTTCTTGCCCAGTTCGCCGTTCGTCTGTGTAGCTACAGTGTCCTTCTTCCAGGAGTTGGTGTCATGGCTCGTAGTAGATTGGGATATATGCACTGTTCTCTTTCGAGATGACGCTGACACGACAGTGCGTCTGGGACCAGGCGGCAACGACGTCGATCGCTGAGTCGACATTGAAGTGACCCAGAAGAGGCAGATCTTGCGGCGTTTGGTCCGCAGGACTTGCGTCGCCACAACACATCTTCTCTGAGGGTTATGTCTGCCACACGGCCCTCCTTCAATCGGACTGTCGCTTCGAGTCTTCTCTAGCATGATCCAGCGTCAACACCGACGTCGTCATACACATAGAAGATGTTTGTCTGAAATCAATTCGGATCGCATCCTGCTTTCAACTTCCAGTACGGTAGTCAGCAGTCGTCCTTCTTGTTTTAATCGGTGCAGACTTTGTGGGATTGTAGGAACGAGTAAATAAGATAAGGACTCGATTCGTCCCCTCTCATGCCTCGCCACTGACTGGCTGGTTGTCCTACCTCGGTGTGCAAACGTCCTCAACGTCACAACTATGACGTAATAACGAGTATGTTACGTTGCATATTCGCTGCACATTTATCGTGTAGTTTTTTTGCCTTAAACTCACCGTAAATTGGTAACTTTTGAATAAAACGAAAGGACACACTTCATATATTCGAACAGCGAAATACTGTTACGCTCTTTTGTCACAGCCTGCGCTGTAAATCCCCAGGCTACGAAGTAGGGATGGATTGACATATTGGACATTGACATCTTAGCAGATAGTAGGTGGACTGTTTGTGTGCATGCCTATATTGGATACACACCGGAATATTGAGGCACATGTGCATGCGTTGTTTTCTAATAATAATGGAATATGTTATTGCTATTCCAATTACATTGCTAAGTTATGTATGCCTTCTATATTGAGTTGATTGACCAATGTACATAATACTGAGTGACGTCTGTCATTATTTACAATTTAGATCCATGCAGCTCCCTGGACACTACAGATCACCAAACTTCTAGACAGTGACGTACGAATACATTAAGGCGTCGTCGCGTAAGTTCTCAAAGTAAAAAAACCGCGTAGCATTACTTATTTATGGGCGGTGGTTCGGTCGTCCCACATTTTGTGGGACAAGTGAATCTCGGTAGCAGTGGCGTTTTCTAACAATTGTTTTAAAAGGTGAGCACATAGTGTATCGTGTATCGCCGGATTACGTACAACACAGCTGTCAGTCCATGGGCCACATGAAATAGTTCCTCACCTCAGCTCCAAACATATTCTTTGCACTGTTTTATTCGTGATCTAAAAATGCATTTTGTGATATGATATTACCTATAAACTGGAATAATGATGTTAGGTGTAAATGGGAAGACGATAAACAACAGAAAGTCGAAGTGGACTGTTTTATGGTTCGACGACGTTTTAATGAGGTTACCTTGAGCACCTCTATACTATCAGCGTCAGGCAGGCCAACAAAAAGAACGTTAAATGAATTCGTACAGTAAACAAACATGTCTGACCAGGGAACCGGATTTAGATACACGCATTGGCTATATCATTTTGTATTCTGGCCCCCAACTCTAGTAAATAATGACTATATCAACAACCACGTGACATCACCACAACTGAAAGTCGCCCGCAAACCATTCGTATGTGATAGGCGGCGCGCTATTACTATTAAAATTGTTTGAACATGGTGACACACATACTGCTAATGTTATTTTCTAAACGATCCGTCAAGTATCAAATCCACAAATGCTCTCGCGAATACAAAGTAAAGAACTTTGCGCTTCCTGTGACACATATCTTTTTTATAAACCGAACCATTTTGTTTGCCTTGAACAAAGCTATATAGCAAGATCGCGTTGAAAAGATGGATACAGTCGCAACAATGCTTCATCTAATATTAATGATTGTTGTAAAATTTAATATCCAACATGATTGCTGCATTATGACCGCTATAAAACTACACGATTTTTGCATATCTGTAACTCACCCTAAACAGAGAAAGGTTTGATTGTGACTATTATGAAATTGTTAATACGTTGCAACATTCACAACTTTATATTTCAAAAATTATCCCAATATGAACATGTCATGTTGTCCATCCTATGCTCGTGTCGTTGTGTGTAGCCATTCAGTTTCGTCACCTCGCGAACCACTGAGTCCCTCTTCCTCGACGAGAAAACCGAGAGTAGATTTTCGACACGTCATATCTCTGACGAATGAGAATCGCTGAAACGACGATGACACACATCGCCGTGACACCGAACGCGATACCAACCGCTGCTCCTGATGACACTTTGTTTGTCGTCCCTGTGAAACATGTTCAAAGACAGTGAATTACTAAGTAGTTGGTAATGTATACAATACAATGTAGTGCAATACAATACAATAAAATGTACATAGATGTTTGATTTCAACCATTCTTACATTAAACGCGATCACAACGAGTACGTGACAAAGTACATTTTTAACATTTATTCTTTATTTCTCTCTTTCTTATAATAAAATTAAAGTTTCGTTTTGTTGATAAAAACCAACATGCTACGTATTGTGTCCTATGACTTGAAGGCCTATATCAAACCTTTTGTAGTTTTACATATTACAAAAGGCTGCATCAGTCAGTACGCTATACGTAGGCAATTATATTAATACTACTTTCGGAATTGCTGAGAAAACGGTGGACACCTGGTGTCAACAACAACTCCAATTATAAACACCTATGTAATAATATTATTTTTTCAGACAATCAATCAATATGTCCATATAAAATAATAAATACATAGATTAAAAACAACATATTTAACGATTATACAAAGCTAAGATCCATTGATGCCGCAATTTCGACGTACAGTACATGTCGCTAATTGCAATGTTCTGTGTAATGGGACTCAGTGACTTGTCAATCCTAGTCATTAAGCTATATATAGCCTTACATGAGTTGACATTAGCCGTAGCGAACATGTGGTTAGCGCTACATCTCAGTCTGTCTGTTCAAATGAGTTGTTATAAACAACGACAAATTGCTGAAAATTTTTACTCTTAGCATACATTATTCTCACTTTGGCTTGAATGTCAGCCTCTTCCGATATGTCGTTATAAATGACACGTGTGATGGTCATGTTATCTCCTGTTCGCACATATTGACTTCCGCATAGACTTTGCGACATAGACTTTACGACATACTCCCTGATTCCGGTTTATATAAGAAAGAACTGCTGAAATGTATGATGATATTTACCCGAATGTCGTTTTTTTGGAAGTGGCGCCATTATACGGGTCGTGGCAGATGGAGTAACTACACTAATTGGCTTCGTTTTCTCGGGGGCTGCAGAAATGGAACATTCGTGTAAGCGTCCATTGCCACAGTATTCATATTCCCACGCACACAAACAAGCATGAATGCGAAACGTATGTACACGCATACGTGTAATATCACAAACAGAGTGTACGTAATTAATCACATATACATGCACAGAAGTACACCTATACATGCACATAAATAGTTCGTTATGAATTATAAATAGTCCGTTTATTACTGCTTTATATGTTGTCTTGGATCACTGCATACTGATACAAACATACCCTAGTACATACTTTCGTGTTGAAATTAATGTTGACATTTTAAAATGTTTCAAATAAAACCAAACATAGTGCTACTCTATGCCTGTGGCCGAACAAAACATGTAACGAACTCGACATCGCAACAAATATTTGCGTTATTGTTGTTATATTTTATGCGACGAGATGAAGAATTAGTATATGACGTTCCATGTTACGCCGTTCCACAACATATGACGTTCCATGTTACGCCGTTCCACAACATATGACGTTCCATGTTACGCCGTTCCACAACATATGACGTTCCATGTTACGCCGTTCCACAACATATGACGTTCCATGTTACGCCGTTCCACAACATATGACGTTCCATGTTACGCCTTTCCACAACATATGACGTTCCATGTTACGCCGTTCCACAGCATAATTTTGCACATGCATTTATTTAACAAATTAAGAATGGAGGGTAGAAAAGGAAGAGGCAGAGCGAGACTGAGATGGGAGGACTGCTTTGCGCTGTGAGAGATTTGGCGGGAGAGGTAGGGGTGTGGGGAACGAGAACGAAGGATAGAGGGAATGGAGACGGAAACGGGATCAGTCACGAAGAAGAAAGAGACAAATAGACGACCGGTGTCGGTGTCAGCCTCACTCCGGACTTCAGGGATAAAAAGAAGAATAGCAGCAACTTATTGTACACAGTCATTTTAACAGACGACATTAAAGCGATGTTCCTATGAAACTGTTTGTGAATATTACAATAATATATAAATGCGTACTGGTGCTAGCGTGAGGTGTGCTTGTCATGAACTGTGGCGGTGGCGTAGTCGTTTTTCTTGCAGACGGGCCCTCTGTAAAAACACGAACATTGAGACGTTGTTTAACCATGATGCTAGATGTGCAATACTGAACAGAAACGACACATGCATCATATCACAGTTGTAAGTTTTGGTTACTGCCTATGATTGGACTATAATAGTAACATTGTTATAATAAAACAAAATGATGACAATCTTAATCTAACATAACATCTTAGTTAGTATTGCAGTAACCAGTCATAAACCACTAACGATCATCGCTTTCCTACCTTTTTCAGTAGAAACGATCTCCCACGTGACCTTCCCGGCTACTCCTGCGTGAACACCTATGGTGTTGATCTCGAACGGCTTGGGGTCTTTCATAATAAGCATTTCTTCCTCGCCCACAGAATTTCCCTTCCCTACCGATACTCCTTGCGCATCCCAACTAATCCAGAACAGCCTGGAACATGACATACATTCAGTGTTAGACTCGTTGGTGATGATACGTTTGATACAACAAGAATGTACAGAACTGCTTTGGATATTGAAATGACCTTTTTAATAATGTTCACGTTTTATCATGTTTCTCGTCAAACATTTTAAGTAGTGTCTTAAATGTATTGCTTTATTTATCAGTATAGCTCTTCCGTGTGTAGACTTACTTTGAATAATAGCGTTAATAATAACAACAATAAAAGTACTTATATATCGCCCGATCGATCGAGAGGCGCGTTACATACATAGTAGTATTTTACAGGCCATAAGTTACTAAGAGGATAGTTATACTTAGACTATTCTACACAAATGATAAATAGAAAAAGAAATGGTAACAAAATAAACATGTTAAAATATTCTATAACACTACTTTAAATATAATTAGTAATAAAAGAAAATGATCATGAAACTGCTAACAAAATTAAATATACTAAAACAATTCTAAAATATACTTTAACTATATTTATTTATACAATTAAGACTAAGAATATAACCATAAAAACTGTTAATACAATTGTATAAAAAAATATTCTTAATTATGTAAAGTGTCACAGAGCGCTGAGTGAATAGGGCGCTATATAACTATATAACTGTTGTATGTCTTTATTATTGTGTTATCATTTTAAACATGCAGTGATTACACCCGTTAGTATTGTCGATTATGCTGTAAATAACATCTACAAGTACAAGTACAAGTACTGGCCTGCTATGATAAGTTCTAATGAACATTGCATTTATTGAAAACAACGACAACACACGCACAATTGATTATACGCTGCGTCGTCGTCCGTCAATCAATTATAGTCCATGCATATTCAATTATGGTTTAAACGAAAACAATATCATTGTCATACACCGACGAAAGTTTTGATTGTTATAAGATAATTAACTATTTGCTCAAATATGTCATCACTATTGGCTAAGCATTACGTATTCCGCAGAAAGTCAAAACAGTTTTTTTTTTATTACACTTCTACCCCAAATCGTCGGCGTGGTCCCTAGCTTTGGTGGGGACTTTTGATATCATGCTTAACGATTCTGGTTTGTTCCGCCAGTGACTTAGGCTTCCTGAGGATTTAGACACTACAGAACTGTAGTTACTATTATGATGATCATCATTATTATTAGTGTTGTTCTTAATGTTGTTATTATTGGTATTATTCCTTATTATTAAAACCATGTTAGACCTGACTGCAACCCTAACGATATCCACCTCATTGTGTCTGGGTCGAGGACATTGTCTGCATTCACGACGACCGTTCCGTCCTGTCTAGCCTTCCTGGTGATCGAAGTCTTTGTGTTGCCGGCAGACCCAATAGCTATGTCGTAGGCAGACAGTTTAAACAACCCCGGAATCGTGGCCAGTATGACGCGAGCGTCGGCGGGAGAACTCAGCTTGAGAACGACAGCGCCGTGGCCCATGGTCGTGTACCAGACTTCCGGTTGACTGGCAGTCGATGTCCCGCGAACAGCCGAGCCTGCAGAGAAAGTCGTACTTGTGCTAGTATTTACAACCAAATACTTGTGTTAGTATTGACCAACGCTGTACTTATGCTAACATTGTCAACACTGTACTTGTTCTAACATATTATATTGCAAACACTCTATATGTACTAATATTGTCAACACTGTATTTGTGCTAATACTGTCAACACTCTACTTGTACTGATGTAGCCAACATTGCACTGATATTCATATTGACAACCCTGTATTTGTGCTAATATATAATTTGCCAAAGCAGAGTACTTCTGTTAGTATTGTTAAAACTGTAATTGTGCTAATATTGTCAACATTGTACTTCTGCTAATGTTGCCAACATTGTACTTGTGCTAATGTTGCCAACATTGTACTTGTGCTAATGTTGCCAACATTGTACTTCTGCTAATGTTGCCAACATTGTACTTCTGCTAATGTTGCCAACATTGTACTTCTGCTAATGTTGCCAACATTGTACTTGTGCTAATACTGTCAACATTGTACTTATGCTACTATTGTCACTACTGTATTTGTGCAAATATAGCCAAAATTGTACATGTGCTAATATAGCCAGGTTCGGCTAATCAGCGTACAATATAAATTATTTAATGTTCGTTTACTGAATACACGCAGCCACCACACATGCATGTCTTTTCGTTATGCAAACTTGTTGATTTCTGAACTGCTTTGCTTGGCTTCGGACACATGAAAAAACGGAGCGAGGGTATGTGTATACGAAAACGTATATGTTAACGCATCTTTTCCCAGAATAAATGCGTCTCTATGGCTAACCATTTTGGAATAGTTATCGGATACTGCATGGGATAGATAGTGCATCTAAACTCAATGTACATTGTATGAGTTGACTTTCGTGTAACTGATTGTGTATAAGGAGTTAATGTTGTCAAATACTTGTACTCGTGCATTAGCCCAATGTACAATGCTACCAATTAATTATACTTGTGCGTTGGCTCGCTCGCGGGTGCATGCGTGCGTGACTGCGTGCGTGTGTGCGTGCGTGTGTGCGTGCACGTGGATGGACAGAATTGGTTAATTTCTTCATAAGCATCATGCGACCGTTTTATTTCGCATGCATACAAATAAACTGCGTGGGCGATACTTTGCAAAATATATTGGATAATTTAATTTAAATGCACAATAAATTCAAGTCATCGTTATATCGCCAAACTAATTCGATTTAAAATAATGCTCTGTATTGTGAATTATTGAATGTACAAGATTGTTTCTATAATGATTTTCATCTTAATATGTCTTACTTACTTATGCGAACATAACTGAATAAGTAGTATCATTTGTAAATGCGAATAAATTCAATTGAGACTGTTATCTACTTTCAAAACAGTCTAATGTGTGTTTGTACCTTCCAATTCGTCAACTTCCCATTCCCCGTCGGTCTCCTGAAACGTAGCCAATGACACCGCATCAAACTCCTCCTGCGGCGGCACACCAAGCAAGTGCATGAAGCGGTGTGTATCCGGCGTATCACCTCTGCCAACGTGTATAACTCCGCCGCGCCAGGACGCCCAGAATGTTCGGTACGCCGTGCAGTCAAGTATCAGTGGAGTCTCGCTCACTACTGTTACGTTCCCGGCGACGTCACCTGATATCAACTCGCGAATTGCCGATTGTTGGTTGTCGAGTATGCCCAGTTGAAGCTCGTATTTCCAGCGTGATCCAGTTCCTAGTCTCAGAGCAGCGGAGTGGCAGGCGCGTACTCTAAACACAATGGATTTGCGTTTCGGATGGATAGCGAACGTCTCGTGTTGGCCGTCCCCTGGTGTGTGAACGCTGTACATATTACCTGTGGAGCAACATATAATTAATCAAAATTATAATAAGAAATAATTTATATAGCTCATTTGTAGAAAATCGTATTTATGTATTACAGTGTTGTTATTATACAGTAGGTGGATCTAGGAGACTCCTTTTAAGACTGCACGCAGTCGCTATCATAGGAGCCACCATACATGTGTTTTATTGAATGCAACTGCGAGTAGCTTTAACAACCTCTACGGTGCACCAATGTCACAGTCTTACATACCTCCCAAATTGAACATCTGCCAATGCCCGGTCGAGTCATCCCCGGTACTGAGGTAAGCCTGCACTACAGGTTTTGGATGGGGATCACGCCACGACAACATCTGGTCCTGTCCAACGTCCGCCCCTCTACCAAAGGCTACCGTGCTGTTTTGCCAGCTCACCCAGAACGTCCTTCGTTCGTGACAACTGGAGACAAACATAAACAAATGTATCAGATACATTCTCAAAAATGAAATAGCAAGACACCTTCACAAACATACAGTTGACGAGGAGGACAGACCAACATAACATCAGGAAGGAGATCGATAAAAGAAAGTGGACATGCATAGGGCGTACCCTCCGTCACGAGACAGACCCTAGGGAGGAAAACCCCAGGATAAAAACAAGCAGACCAATAAATCGTTGCAGTTGTTCAATAGACAAGGAATTAAGACGCATGGAACCATTTGGGAAGAAATGAAGAACACAACCAATAATAATATTGGAAAAGTGTGTTTCAACCCTAAGAGAAGAAATATTAAATAAGTAAACAAGTGACAAACACAGGCATATAAATTTTGATATATGGTGTCTATACCTGGGGAAGTAAAAGAAAAATGGAAAAGTACTTTCGTTAATTCACATAATCAATGACCTCGATGTACAAAAGCCCATACGGGCATTGCATAAGCTGTTGCCAAACAATTGGTCAGATGAATGAAAATTAAAACACATATTTAAGGTACATGTAATTATGCGTATGCGACAAACACGTACACACACGTACACAGGTACACGGACGCAAGCAAGCAAGCACGCACGCACGCACGCACGCACGCACACACAACAAACACAGTTGGCCATTAATTTATCCAAATAAATGTGACGCAGAAACCGACGACCGTCCGAACGAGTTCCACATACCTGAGAATATCAGGAGTCGCTATTTCGTGTTTCCGGTCGCTGCCAATTTCTTCTTTTACGTACGATGCAGTATTTCCTTTGTAGCCAATGGCGATCTCGTAGGCGGCGCTGTGGTCGTTTCCGGGGACGCTGCCCAGTAGCACGTACGCATTCCTGCACGAGCGGACTTTGAATACAATATGTGTCTGGTGGTGGATCGTCAACGAGAAGTCGCGGTACTTCATCATGCCTCGTGACCGCATCAACATCGCTTCACCTGGACGAAAGGTAATACACATCAATAAGGAAGGGGTGAGGCAAGAAGTAGGATGTGGGGGGTTGGTCCCAGAAATAAGTGAGAGGTTGGGCTCACAAATAGGTGGGAGGTGAGATTAGTGGCAGGTGGTCTCTCAGAATTGTTGGGGGGTGGGAGATGGGAGATTGGCCCCCAAAACAGGTGGGAGATGGGAGGTTGGCTCACCAAACAGGTGGGAGATGGGAGTTTGGCCCCCAATACAGGTGGGAGATTAGAAGTTGGCCCCAAAAACAGGTGGTAGATGGGAAGTTGAGACCCTTGCCACACCCCTTCAATATGGTGTAACCATAATGCGTGTTATATTGACGACACACAGGAAGAATCAAATGGTGGTGACTTATTAATTTAAACTCAAACATGGGAATCTGTGAAGAGGTTGAATAGAAAAACTTGACTGGACACGATCAGACTATGGTCAGACGTGGGTGATGCGCACTCGTTGCGTAATAGCGGAGGGAAGGCACTCGTTGGGTAATAGCGGAGGGAAGGTACTCGTTGTGTAATAGCGGAGGGAAGGCACTCTTTGGGTAATAGCGGAGGGAAGGTATTTATTGTATCGTCTGAAACGTACGCACTGTATACCATTTAAAAAAAAGAACGTATTAACAACCATCTCTTCAAAGATTTATTGCTGTATTATAAGCAATGCAAATGGCAATGCAACTTCATGCCACAGATATCATGTACAACTGCCGGTTTCACTGAGCGTTCATACCGTAGGAAGGAACTTATGTGGACGGCTGACGTAGACCACTTTACTCAGAACAATTTTAGAAAGCACGCATATCATTGATAACAATTGTACGTAACTACGAACTCCTATTGTTCTGAGTTACGTAATCACCTCCGAGCGCCTATTGAAATACACACACACACGCACACACACACACACACACACACACACACACACACACACACACACACACACACACACACACACACACACACACACACACACACGCACGCACGCACGCACGCACGCACGCACGCACGCACGCACGCACGCACACACACACACACACACACACACACACACACACGTTGTAAATGCCTACCGTGATCATCCCAGTACATCTGCCAGTCTCCAGAAGTTCCGTTTCCGGTGCAAAACGACACGGCGTTAATATCATGCTCGACGACACCACGCGTAGACAACAGGGTCCAAGTGTAACGCGAACCTTTGCCAAGTTCCAAAGTTCCCGATTCCCAACTGACCCAGAAATCACGCATTTCATCACAGCTGAGCAGTTGGCTAGTTTTCGCATTGGTGGTCGAAGTCACTTCACCGTTCTCACTGTTGAAGGTGAAATGTATACGTATTAATCATATGTTTGTGTTTAGTGTTCTGTTGACTAATGTCATGATTAATATATTGAACACTCTCATGGATGTGTTCTTATTTGTTCAAGTACTATCAAATATGCCAATGCATCCATCACAGTAAGAAAGTATGTGAATTTAAACATTTAAACAGGTCAGTCATAAACGGACGAAATACTACAAATGTAAAAATGGATTTTTTGCAAACAACGCAGTTGCCTCAACCCCTCTAGCCACAACAAGCCGAGAACATCGCAACTGTACAATGAGTTTTGACAATATATACATATGATATGGTGAAAACCTTACAAAAACATTATTTGCTCTAAAATTGCAACATTGTTGATAATTATAAAGTTGTTTGCTCTAAATGGCAACATTGCTGATAACAATAATAATTATTATACAATTGTTTCATACTAACCCGTAATGACGAATGGTGGTTTTAAATTGGCCAATGACGATTTCATAGGTGAGATTTGTTGCAGTTCCAGGACTGTATTCCAACGCGATGCGCGCCTCGGAACACGTGTGCACACTGAAGCGCAAGAACTTCCGGCGAATCACATGCGTTGCCCGTTTGTATGGGAAATCAAACCGCGACGTGTGCACGTGAAATACAGTGCCTGCGTAGGAGAAAATGCAACTGTGAAGGAGACAGAGTCAATACGAATTGATATAAGATATTTTTAACGTTGTATATTGTATATAGTTATTATATTATTTTAATGTGTGTCATCAAGTATACCGTAATTCAATTTATGTATCTTATATTTACTATAAAAAACTAGATAACTAGATTTAAATGAAAAACAGATTAACGCGCTTTACAACATAATAATACTTACATAGAAATGCATATGATTTGAAGAAATGTAGGTTGTTACTGTCGTTTCATGTCAGATTGCTGAATTAGGGGTTTTGAATAACACAAAATGCTGAGCTTTGAATAAAACAAAATAGGCAAATTTCCGAGAAAGGATCATCCGAGTACCTCCTTATTAGAAATGTTAATTAAAGACCATATGGTGGACTTCCTCGTTAAGCATCAATTATTAAATTCAACTCAACATGGATTCCTTAAAGCGAGGTCATGCTTAACAAATACGTTATGTTTTTTGGAAGAAATCACTAAGTGGATAGACGTGGGATCGCCAGTAGATATTATCTACTTAGATTTTCAGAAAGGTTTTGACAAAGTGCCACATCAAAGAATACTACTTAAATTAAAAGCCCATGGTATCGGGGATAGCATAACTGACTGGATAGAACAATGGCTGACTGACAGAAGACAACGAGTTGTAGTAGATGGAGAAGTTTCAAATTGGAAATCGGTTTTGAGTGGGGTACCTCAAGGATCAGTATTAGGACCTATATTATTCTTAATATATATCAATGACTTGGACGACAGTATAACAAGTAACGTACTGAAATTTGCGGATGACACAAAACTGTTTAGAAAGGTTAATACTGATGGTGATAAACATTTACAAAACGATCTAGACAGATTAGTGAAATGGTCTGAGAAATGGCAGATGTTGTTCAATTTTGGGAAATGTAAATGCCTACATGCAGGACATGGGAACTTGGATGTAAACTATAAAATGGGAGATACTGTTCTGGGTACCACTGTAAAAGAAAAGGACTTAGGAGTTACAATAAGCGCTGATATGAAAGTTTCAGAGCAGTGTGGTATTGCAGCTTCAAAGGGTAATAAAATTCTTGGATTGATTAGAAGAAACATAACATACAAGGGAAAAAAGTTAATTATACCTCTTTATAAGCAATAGTTAGACCTCATTTAGAATACTGTATACAAGCATGGAGACCATATCGTAAGAAGGATATAGATACGCTTGAAGCATACAAAGGAGAGCAACTAAAATGATTCCAGAACTGAGAGACCTTAGTTATGAAGAACGCCTGAAAGAATGTGATTTAACAACTCTAGAGACAAGGAGGTTAAGAGGAGATCAGTTTGAAGTTTTTAAGATATTGAATGGGTATGAAAATATTGATAGAAATATGTTTTTCTCACTCAAGAAGGTTAGCAGAACTAGAGGACATGAGGTAAAATTAGTAAAGGATCAATGTAGATTGGACATCAGGAAGCACTCGTTCTCACAGAGGACAATAAATGAATGGAACACATTGTCTACAGATTATGTAACTGCTAGCAGCGTGAATATGTTTAAAAACAAGGTTGACACATATATCAGGAGGGCGGGTTATAAGTAGATGAACATTGATGGACTCTCGATAAGCCAATGGCTTCCTTGTCCACTTGCCATCTGGGCTGGCTTGGATGGCAAATCTTGTTAAATCTTGTGTCCTGAAAGGATCCGCCGGGTACCCCCTGTGTCCTGAAAGGATCAGCCAGGTACCCCTTGTGTCCTGAAAGGACCAGCCGGGTACCCCCTGTTTCCTGAAAGGATCAGCCGTATACCCCCTGTGTCCTGAAAGGATCAGCCGTATACCCCATAATAGTGATATAGAATTATAAACGAAACAACATTCAACACTGAGTTTAGTTATACACATTTTATTAACGAGGTAAACAAAACTGTGGCCGGGATGGAGGTAGGATAAGAAACCAGTATTAGAGAAAACACCTCAATGTGAGGGCTCAGCTTTCCTCGTCAAAACAGTTTTAAATAAGCAGACCCGGAAGTCTTACTGCATGCACTGACGGGCACGAAATTTTGTTTTCATGCAGAACATTGCCGAGAATCCTTGCTCGCAGAGATAGGTAGATGGAAACATCAACAATACCCTCACAGACACATACGATTACGATTCACTCTTCTTAGACAAGAATTTTGTCAGGGAAGAGCTTAAAATGCGTCACGTGCGGTGAAGTCGTCCAAGAACTTCCAAACGTCGTCGTGCGCGCCGTTTGGGAGAGATCGCGCCTCCAAACGGATGAAATTCGAATCCAGCGAATTCCTCTCGCATGGAAGGCATGTGCGTCTGCATATGTTACACCATATTTCCATATCCCGTTTCTTCATCCTTAGGTGTTCAAACATGTTGAAAGTTCCTTCCTTGATTTTGCCGCTTTAACTTCACGATGAACACTTGTCCATGAAATCAATGACCGCCGTGAACCGGCCTTTGAGTGACCTGTTTAGCGAGTTCATGTGGAAAACGGTGTCGCTCAAGCACGCCAGCTACAAAAGCCACATTCGTTCGAATGTTTCCCTGCGACTTTTCTAGACTGCTTATTGTCGACGTTCCGCGAAAGAGCTAACGGATCTCAGTGTGGAAAAGCAGCGCCTCTTGGTATTCTTCAAAGACATGGCACAAGAGACGGAAGACCTGGTGTTGAGGCCGCTGGAATTTATTTACCAGTTAGATAGATACTAACCGTTGCAACGAAGCACAATTTACGAATAATAGCTTTGAATGTTTCCTTCGTGGATTACCCAAAGTGACAGCATTATTGCAACGTTGCACGTAATCATAGCTTCAATCAACTATCCGTGTACCCCCTGATCTAGGTTCGGGACCGCAGGACGACATCCTGGGTAATCGTGTCATGCTGTGACGTTTTATTCCATCGCAGTCATTTGTTTTTTTTAAAGCGGAGAACAACAAGTTAATAATAACTGTTGCATTTAAAGGAAAAAGTGTTTACACAATAAATGCTTTCATTGTTTGAACCAGTCGAACTTATATGTACTTGGGGGGGGTCATGACCCCCATTGGCTTCTATTTCTGAGATCTTGTTCGTATACAACATGTTGCGCCACTACATGGCTGCGAGATACACTAATGGGTAACTAAACTTAACCCTCTCTTTGGCCTCTCCCTTTGGCCTTCCCCTTTGGCCTTCCCCTTTGGCCTTCCCCTTTGGCCTTCCCCTTTGACCTCCCCCTTTGACCTCCCCCTTTGGCCTCCCCCTTTGGCCTTCCCCTTTGGCCTCCCCCTTTGGCCTCCCCCTTTGGCCTTCCCCTTTGGCCTTCCCCTTTGGCCTCCCCATTTGGCCTTCCCCTTTGACCTCCCCCTTTGGCCTTCCCATTTGGCCTTCCCCTTTGGCCTTCCCTTTGGCCTCCCCCTTTGGCCTTCCCCTTTGGCCTTCCCCTTTGGCCTCCCCCTTTGGCCTCCCCCTTTGGCCTCCCCCTTTGGCCTCCCTTTGGCCTCCCCCTTTGGCCTCCCCCTTTGGCCTCCCCTTTGGCCTCTCCCTTTGGCCTTCCCCTTTGGCCTCCCCCTTTGGCCTCCCCCTTTGGCCTTCCCATTTGGCCTCCCCCTTTGGCCTCCCCCTTTGGCCTCCCCTTTGGCCTCTCCATTTGGCCTTCCCCTTTGGCCTCCCCCTTTGGCCTCCCCCTTTGGCCTCCCCTTTGGCCTCCCCTTTGGCCTCCCCCTTGGCCTTCCCCTTTGGCCTCCCCCTTTGGCCTCCCCTTTGCGAGATCATAGATACGCCACTGGGCTGAACCCTACCTAAATATGTGGCATCATAGTCAACTGCATGACATATTCAATGAAAAATAATATTCAAGAATGCATCTAGTCTGGCTCTCAATCGACAGCAAAATAATTGCTATCAAATAACTCTACACATATATAATAGTAATAATTTGACATTTTGAATCATTTCTTACTCCGAGTTAGAGAACATGCCTGAAATACAAAATGATCCAATGACTTTTACTGGTATTGTAGATGGGCGATAAACGACGAGGACGACATATCATCACCCGCCATCCATACCTGATTGATGCCCGAAATCCCACCGTCCGGTGCTACCACCGCCTGTAGCCACAGAGACGCCGTTCACCTGGTACGGGGTCGGGTCGGCATAGCGTAGAAACGTGACGTCACCAACCGTCGTTCCAACGCCCACGTGGATCCTGTCGTCTGCCCAACTGATCCAGAACGGTCTCATCTTGTCGCAGTCAAGGAGAGTTGGTGTGGGCCATTCTGCGACGTTGTCTCCGTCGATTTCCTTCCGTATCACCGACACCTAAAGTGTTTCCAAGCACCACGCTACTTCATGAAAGAAAAACACTTTCCAAAACACAAAAAAACACTGCTGATTCTAAGATAGTGTTGAGGTTAACAAGAACAGGGCGGCAGATTCCATGCACATTACGCAGAGAAGGCATTACAAGAACATGACATGTGGTGCTTATAAGAACATACATAATAACAAAAGATGACTATTTTATTGCAGGAACTGTATTCGCAATGCAGGTGACAGAGAAACACGTTAATGGTATCATTGACGCTGGAGGATCATATACCACTGTTTGGTAGATGTGTGGCAGAGGATCATGTACCACTGTTTGGTAGATGTGTGGCAGAGGATCATGTACCACTGTTTGGTAGATGTGTGGCAGAGGATCATGTACCACTGTTTGGTAGATGTGTGGCAGAGGATCATGTGCCTTTCCAGATTAAACCATGTTATGTTATTCAAGCTTGTTCTTTGTGTTGCAATATTAAAGATTCAAGCTTGTCTGACCTCACCAACTACAAATGTTTCCTGGTTATTAACACTGTTAGGCTGTGGGCCATTAGATTGGATTCACTGCCGTTCTTGAGTTGCGTGGGTCAGTCATGGGAGCAACATGAAATCATATACAAAATGTATAAAATATATAGTTTTATTATTTAATTGCTCCACCGAGCCTTTCTCGTGATATTTAATTAAAACGAACGCTATTTTTGAATCGAATATTCGGTATCCGGAATAAGCAAATATATCCAATCAACATGCAACGTGTTAGAACTGTGACGCACTAGTAAACAACGTCGGCATTGTTGTTGTTTTCTTCTTGATCCAACAAATCGTATGGTGATTGGATAAAACAACTACCGTTCGTTTGAATGAAACTTAAACTTGCGAGCACAGATTCTGTGAAACAATTCAAGGATGCGAATCTTTTATATGTTGATGCATTTGATAAATAATGTTGTCTTGCTCCCATGACTGGATAGCGAAAATGCAACTTAGAGGCGTTTGGCACACAGTCTATGTACCTGATTATCGGATCCGCCGATGATGATCTGGTATGTACCGCTTGTTATCACTCCGGGAATGTGTGAGAGCGCTATAACGGCGTTCGAGCACGCCTGCACACGGAACATGACGTAGTCGGTTCTGCTGACCGTCAGCCAGATCCTCTCATATTTGTACCCGTCTTCCGTTGTAACCCGCGTTACGTTGCCTGTAATTAGACCATTTTGTAGCTTACTCATGGCAACCTTTTTAATTTTTAACATTTATTTGTTATAGTTATTTATATTAGAGCACCATATATTTATTATTGGTATATGTATGTTATGTAGGCGCCTGTGAACGGACTGGTCCCGTATATATGGCGCATTAACAATTTTAGTAATAGTAGTAATAGTAGTAATAATAGTAGTAGTAATAGTAATAATACTAGTACAACTAATAACAATGCCATGTGTTTGTTTTGTGGCAATATTGTTAAATAATTTTTAATATTGCTATATTTTGATAAATCTGGTTAAATCTTGTTACAAATTGTTACATCTCATTGTTATCTTATCATTTATTTCAGAGGTGAATGATGTCATCCTACCTGACTGACGAGGTATTATCCAGTATCCGTGGCTGCCGTCTGAGGTGACGCCGATACTGTGCACTTTATGCATGAACGACTGGGCGTCCGGCCAGTCAACGACCGCATGTGTGGTCAAGGAATCCAGTCCTATTTTGATGTGCCCATCTCTCCAGGTCAGCCAGAACCTCCGAAAGTGATGACCGCTGATGATGCCTGGCGTGTGCACGTAGTGTGACGTCATACCACTGACATCGTGTCGTTGTATCACCGTCCTAGTGTTGTTCGCCGTCCCGATCGTGATCTCGTAGTAAGCGTCGAGATTCCCCGAGAGTTTGACGTGGACGGAAGACGACGAAATGACACTAAACGCGAAGGCTGCTCGACTGGAGAATATTTCGAAGAGGTCATACGAGTACTTCGGTGGCGTTACCAAAGCGAACACGTCATCTGAAAACATAGAGAACATATAGAGAAGCGGTCTTTTACAAAGCAAAAGTGACAGCATCATAAAACAGAAACAGAAACCCTACACCACGTACAAGTGCAGTAGTAGTCGAACGCCATAGCAACTAAGTGATGATAAACGTTAGTCAAAAATTCCACAACTAGTCAAGTGCATCTTGGAATACAGAACATCGTTCGAATTTTAATTCAATGTAACGATATAATATTCGATAATAGTTCACGTTTTTCATTATTAAAATAAGCTACTAGCAATAAACACAAACTTAATGTAATACATTTTACTTGATGACGTTTACAAAAAGAAGATAAATGTTCGTTCTTATATAGCCCAGTATCCAGTCCTTGTGACTGTTCAAAGCACTTTACACTTCACTCCCTGACAGATCTGTTCTTTCCAACACCAACTCGACTTCTCTGGGAAGCACTCAGCATCGCTGCAATTACGGCGCTAAGACTATTCGTTCACATATCCACCACTATCTAAACAAATAAATGTGCGAAAAAGATACATTCAAACAAGCGAAATATATTTAGTTTAAGCAGACATTGTCGACAAGAAATGGCTGTACGATGAAAAAAGCATTTAACACACCTTCGTAATTAGGAAATTCCCACATCCCGATCGGGTGCGCCTTAGATATTGACACGAAGTTTATTGGCACGCGCATCCATGTCGATAAGTCGTACGTCAGTATGACGTCATCGCCAACGGAGCGTCCTCTGCCGAGGCCGACAATGCCATCTGTCCAGTCAACCCAGAAGTCGAGGAAGCTGTTGCAGTTGAGAATGCTCGGTGTAGGCTGTGGGCACAATGACGAGAGGTCAACCCACTTGACATGCTTGCACACGCACCTGCCACACTCGCGTCCGCCACACACCGGCTACACATCCACACCCGCTTTACAACCGCCACACGCTCAACACACACCCAAACCCGCCACACGCTCGCCACACACCCACACCCCCACACACCCACATCCAACTCACACCCACACCCTCCACAAACCCACACCTGCCACACATCCACAACGACCACACACATTCCCGCCACACAAACTCACACCCGCCACACAACCACACCCACCACACACCCGCATCCGCCACACACCCACACCCTCCACACACCCGCATCCGCCACACACCCAAACGACATGCTAGTTCGTTTGTGTTAATGTGTTGTTTAGTTTAAATGTCATCAGGCAAACTGATATATTATTTTCGACTTGGTCCAGCATGGGTTAAAGCAATTGATGAGGAAGCTTTAAATTATATAAACCATACATAGCATAACATATATGAAGTTCGTAATTTGATAGTTGTAGATGTTTGCCATTTAGTATATGCTTAGCTTCGAACATTCGAACTGCTCTAGCAGAGACGACATGTTGCCTAGCTTTCTTCTCGTAGATTTACACCTGTCTACAGAGAATGTGCAGCGTTTTACAAATCTGGAGTTGAAATCTCTCTCCTCACTTATTCGTCCCAAATCACAGAAACTTCACATATGTTGACATGGAAATACTAATACAAATATGCTGTCCGCATATACGGAATGTTGGAGAATTAAATGACACGAAGCAGCTTCAGTACAGGAACACTGTTTTGTTGGATATAAGAAAATATTCATTCGCAGAGAGGATGATAAAAGAACGGAACAAACTGCCTATTAATTGTGTAAATGCCGGGGCAATGTGAATATATTTTAAAACAATAATTACAGATATCTCACAAGGACGGTTTATACGCCGATGAATAATCGTTGGACTCTCGATAAGCTAATTGCTTCAATGTCCACTTGCCATATGGGTTGTTTGCTTTGACAATCGTGTTAAATAATAGCAAACTGAAATGTGTTATACGCACCCGGGAGACGAGAGGTTTTCTACTTCTGGGCCTCGATAAGATAGACTTAGTATTGTCGTCAGCGCCGATCTCAATGAAGTACTTGCTGTAGCTCTGGCCGCTGACTTTAGCCTCCAGATCCAGCCTAGCTGATCGACAGGAGCGCACCCGGAACAGCAGGTGTTTCGCCGTCATGTTCGATAAGCTGAGTTGACTAACGTCACCTGCAGGACCTTGTTGCCAGAAGCGGGCCTCACCGTCTAAAACCATGTAGTTGTGTAGGTCATGCAGTTTTGTCATACCACCGCATCTGTATGTCACCAGTCTCAGAAGAAACCAAGATCAGACGATGGAGATGGATATAATAACACGCTGTTTTGTAATGCTTGACATGCTAGAATCGTTCATATGAGGATGATGCCAAAATGTCAAAATGAAGGCAGACAAATGTGCTCGAACTGAGAAAAACCCCAAAACACTCGCTGGGGGTGAAAGCATCGATTTTCGGATCTTTGCGTTTTTAAAAAACAAAAAAACCTATATTGTACCGTTATGAATCATGCAATTTGCAATTAATATATTTTAAAACGGCATTTTGTGTGTTTTTTGTATCGAAAGACATATAATGTGACCGTTCAATCGCTTAAGTTTACGCCCCTCGTGAATGGATTCAACCTTTGCAAATCACGGCGTGTTTACATCCGCTGGAAAGCTCTGAATCTTGAGATTTATATACCAGCTGAATCCATTGGCTGATATTTTTAGCGTTGACCAATGAAAGGATCCAAAACAAATAGAAACTGTATACAAGATTCCTATCGACCTTAGCAACTAGGGGATTTCCCAAAAACCAAACGCTAGCATTTGCCAAATCAGGTCATGTGATCTGTTTTTGCAAGATTGCGGCTTCCAACCGGCAGCGTAACATCGCTAATGCTATGAATCTTGCCAGAAACTCGAACATTATTGAACTTGTAACAGAAGACAGAGTGAGAACACTTTTGGATGAGTATATTTTTAATTCGGACTCTGATCACTTATCAGACAGTGATGTGGAGTCTGATCACTTATCAGACAGTGATGTGGGAGATGATGACGATTTGGTGTGGTCCACGCCTTCGCCAGTGGAGCCTGCTCCCGGACCCGGATCTGTCGACCTACCTGGTCCCAGTCATTCGAACAGTTATACACTCACTACTAGCTCGAACACGACCATCCCTGCTCTAGATCCAAGGCAAATCTTGTTTCATATCATCACACAACCTTCATTGTTTTTGTGATAATTGAATATTTTTAATTAAATATTTCTCAAAAAACATATTTTCCTAGTTTTCAGCGTCACTGGTCATAAATCCGATATTACATTTGTTATAACAAATTCCTATTTTTACAACCCCTGCACATACAGATTTAACACCATTCATTGATCTTAATCTTCCAACTAAGCGTGCCAAAGTTCACTGAGCTGCCATGAATATAAATGTTCCGTTGATATGGGAGAGTTGTGGAAAACTTTAAGCCCCGATTTCTCAAACGTTGAATTTTGAGGGTTGATCACTTCAACCACTCATAACTTCGTAAATAATTGACATACAGTAATACAATTGGTATCCCAATAAAGGAGAAAGGTTGCCGTTTAACAAGATACCCATAACTCCATCATGTCATAAGGTACCTTATGGTCCAAACCGCGGTGTAAGTTGCATAAGTCATTGGGACGTGCATTTTGAATTAATGTCTCAACGCAACGTATATTGTAATGCTGGTAATTGTGATACATAGGTTGTATATAAATTGGAGGATGGGACATCAGCGGAGGAACAGCGAAAGGAGTGGTAAGGAGGGGGAGAGACAGAAAGGTGATGCAAAGCACTGAAGACAAAGGCAATTTAAGGAAACCAGTAAACGTGTGCATACATGCATGTATGCGTGCTTGCGCGTGTGTGTGGGTGTGTATGCGTGCGTGCATGCATGCATGCATGCGTGCTTGCCTGTTTGTGTGTGTGCACGCGCGTTCGTGCGTGTCTGTTTCTGTCAGTAGGAAAACATAAACTCCACTGAGGCTGGCGCAAACATACAAGTCTTTATCATCTTGGACCGTCAATAGAACATTACTTTGCACATATTACGTCAACTCTGATTTGTATTGTACATACTCACGCTCGTATCTGTTGAGCTTCCACGTCGCAGCAACGCCCGATGTTATTGATATGAAATGCACCCGTGGCTTTCTCGATGGCTCAAGAACAATGAAATCCTTCTCTAGCAATCGTCCCTGTCCAGCCTTCACCTTCCCACCCTCCCAAGACACCCATAGGGAGCGGTAGGAGCTGCAGCTCAGCAGGTTCGTCTCGTTCATCTCGACGCGCCGTCCGCCCATAAACTTTTCCTCGATGTACGTGACACCATCCCGCTCGAAGCACACTTCGATATTATCCGCCAGGGGACGTTCGGCGACTGGATACAACGACAGACAGGTGTCGTTGCAAGCGCGAACCTCGAAAGCGAAGAACGGGCGAAGTGTTACCAGTTGGGCGGAGTCGTAGGCATACCCTGGGTTCGTTTGTAGAACGTATCTGTCAGCTGGAAAGAGAAGATCATGGCAAGATCCCATAAGAAATAGCTCTATCTGATATATGCTTAATGAGGCTCTTTAAGCAGCCTCTGTAACGAACGCTTCTATGGAAGCCTCTGTACAGTTGACACGATGATCGTACGGGCATAATAAAGTCAGGTAAACATGTTGGTTAAATGAATAACATCAGTGGAAATATCAGTTATACACTAAGTAAAAATATTCGCAACCTCAATCAATCAATCAATAAATCAATCAATAAATCAATCAATCAATCAATCAATCAACCAATCAATCAACCAATCAACCAATCAATCAATCAATTAGATTTTCATGAACTAATACCGACCGGTTACGCAAACACAATTGCTACGTAACATCTAATTCTGTGTTGATGGAGGGTAGGGTAACTACGTGGTTGTGTGTGTATTAGTGCGTTAGAATGTCTGCATACATATTTATTTTGGCTAGGAATTTCTCTATAACGCTGCAACGCTATATCATTTACACTGGATAGCACGCACGCACGCACGCACGCACGCACGCACGCACGCACGCACGCACGTACCTACTCACGCACACACGCACGCACACACGCACGTACTCACACACACACGCACGCACACACGCTCGCAGGCTCACACGCACGCACACATACTCACACACTATTGTTTACATACTTACTGTGAGCTAAGGCTTTGAAGCTAGCTCTTATCGCGAATGAACTGTATTGCACGACCGACTGTGTTAGATCAACCGTACGTCTTTCCTTCAACGAGCCATCAAAAAGGGGCGTTGACACCGTCTTGGTCAACGGTCCAGCTTCCGTCTGATTACTGGTTGAATATATGACGGGTCGCGACGCATTCCTATCGTAGTGGATGCCGATGAAGTCTCCGCGGCGCACTGCTAGCGGAAGTCGTAGATAATACTTGCGATTTCCGATTCTGGAGATAGATAATCTCGTTTTCCCGACGAGCTCGAAGGAAGTGACGCTCGAGCCTCGTTGTCGCCACACGCCTGCGTAGACTGGCTTCCACTTGATTGAACGATAGTACTGCCACGCAACCACGTGACCGTCACATGGAAACGAGTAGTCGAAAAGCAGATGGAGCCAAGACGTACCGGAGTTCGTCAGACTTTTGGCCGTATCTCCGCCAACGTGGTTTGGACATCCTGATAATAAGGATTATTGTAAAAAAATTTGAAGTCAATTCATCGAATAAAACATGTTACTATTGTCAATATTGCAAATATTATCTCTTGATGATAGGTTTATTGCGAAGGTCATATATTCAGATATACACGATTTTTTAATGCATAAAATAACATGCTATTTTACAATATGTGTTATCTATTTACAACTTACCCACTATTTATTTATAAATGACATTGTTAGGCATTGGCGTTATTGGATACGAGCATATACTGGATCTACAACAAATATTAATATAGATAAACTATGATATCAGTAACGTACAATGTTGATTATAAATACACTGGCCTCTCGATGGAAAAAAAAACATCCGCCTAAAAGGAATAATTTTGAACTCTCCGTTCTGGCCGGCACTGGTTTATGTATCTAAGGATATAATGGACATCGGATATATGGGACAGGCCGACCACGTCTCAATATGTCCCTTATAACGAGCCCACATAATGATTTCACAGTAAGTAGTTTGACGGAAGGTCGCTTTGTACACTTTTATGGAAACTCACCTACGTGCTCTTCCGTTGCTACAAGTAGTGCGTTCAACAAAACTAGTCCTGAAACCCAGCAGAATATATAACATATTGTCTTTAGTATTCCAACTTAACACTAAACAGATTAAGATTACTAAGGATTCTCGCACATTTGTAACAGTTTAACATTTAGTATTTTCCATGCAGTATTGTCTCATTGTTGGTAGTTAGTGATAGCATTCAGGACACCTTTATTAAACAAATACCGACTAGCTTCGAAAAGATACCATCAGTCAATAAATACGGGGAAGTCCTTAGTTCATTTCGTTATCGCCTGCAGCTACAGCACAGTATGGTATGAATGTTAATCCCTTCACGTTCGAATCACTATCTCAGTGCGATAACAAACATAAACCACACCGGCTCGCATTTTAGAAAATAGTGATACCAGGGCACAACCAAACGAAC